>CM064546.1:38081299-38467663 GCA_032716605.1 Paralithodes platypus
ATGGGCCTACAATGTCCACTACCACCCAAGTAAAAGGATTCTCGAAAACGGGCAAGGGCACCAGAGGATGTACAGGCACCTTCTGATTGGGTTTTCCTGTCATCTGGCAAGTGTGACACACTCTACAACACTCCACTACATCTGCACGCATTCCTGGCCAGTAAAAGTGGACTCTGATTCTGTCTAGAGTTTTTCTCACACCTAGGTGTCCTGCCAATGGTATACAATGTGCCATTCTGTCCTCCTTCTGTCAGGAGTCCTGCATTACAGGCACATATGGAGTTTGAGATACGGCGGCAACTGTCTGCCCCGATCTCTCGGTTCTCTCCTTGGCCCAGCACTGATAAGCTAGGTGGCCTCTCTTGCCACAAAAAGTACATACTTTAGGGGATACGGGAAAGTTCCCTCTTTGAACATTACTATTAGTTTGGGGCCCACCTCTGTTACCATTGCCCTGAGTCACATTTTAAGTTGGGGGAACAATTCTATTTTGGCTAGCTGGGGAAGACGTTATAGGCTTGTGACTGGGTCTGTCAGATTTGTGATTGGGATATTTAAAATTAGAACTAGAATTATCGTAGGACTTCTTTCCACGAAATTTGTTGTTGAGCACGTATGTGTCAGCCATGTCAGCGGCGTCAGCAAGACAATCTACCTTTTTCCCCTTTAAATGATAGGATACAGAAGAATCAATTTTCCAATGGAAATTTCTAACAGGACCAACTCCTTCAGATCGTTGTAGCTTGTGACTTTCTTACTCTTGACCCAATGATTGAAAGTTTTAGTCATGGTCCTGGCAAATACCTTATGGGTTTCTTCTACTTTCTTCTGGTTTTTACGGAAAGATTGCCTGTAAGCCTCAGGCTGCAATTGATAGGTTTTTAGGATAGCTTCTTTGAGATTGTCATAATCCTGCCTACCTTCTGCTACTTCTGACAAATACGTGGCTCAAGCCTGCCCTGTCAAAACGGTTTGCAACATAAAAGGCCATTGATCTCTTGTCCACTTCATACCTCCAGCAACTTCCTCAAACAAAACAAAGAAATCCTGCACATTATCCTCAGTGAAAGGTGGAATGACACTGGTCATAGTTAATCCCAGAGGGGGAGCAATTAAGGGAGCATTTGTATTGACATTTAGTTGAGCCGTACGATATTGATATTCACATTGTTCGGTCGTTGCTCTGGCTTTTATGCTGGCTTCTTCGGTATTTGCTCTGGCTTTTATGCTGGCTTCTTCGATATTTATTCTGGCTAGTTCTATTTTTAGTCTGGCTAGTTCCAGTACTTGATCACCGGTCAAACCAGGTGGCAATTGTTCATCAAGTTGGCTAGGTTTACTCGGGATCCCACCAACTGCTCCATCACCCTCCCCGCCTTCTACAGGGAACAGGTGGGTTTTTATGGTCTGAGCCACCTCTACTTTAGACATGTTCAAGACAGTTAACTGGAGATGTGAGGCAAGCACTTTCAGTTCAGATTTTGACAGATGGTCAATAACAGGGGCTGTGGGTTCTGATTCTATGAAAACTCGAGCATCTTCGTCATTAATTAGTTGAGGCATGATTAATATTTGATTTTTAAGTAGTGAAACGTTAATGAAACTGAGTGAAACTGTATGAAACGAATCCTGGCGAGGTCGCCACTCTTCTGTTACGTATCTTGATCCTCAAGTGGTTAACTTGATGAATCTAGATAGCACAGATATATATTAAGGTATCAGTCAGCTGAAGGCAAAACAAAAGTAAAATCTAATAAAAAAATGTTTCCTGTTGTTGCTTCCTTTCCTTTTGGATCTTAGGACTTAGTATCCTTTATTGACTGATACTCTTTAATTATGAAAAATACTGAAACTAATTAAAGTCATGTAGTATTTATAAAGAATTATTATTTAACCGAAGCTTAGTAGGCTATGGTTATGAACCGAATAAGTTATAGCTAAAGAAGGACTATTAATTTTATAAAAAGTCTTGAAAGATAAATATTAAAGTAAGAATATTTCTGTCTCTTACCCTTTTGAAATGAATAGATAGTTTTCTTATATGTCCTTTAAATTATATTTAATGTAATTATTCTTGGTTCTTGTCTTACGTTAATAGTATTATTATTATCATCAGGATTAATATCAAAGTCACATAAAAAGTTAGATATATATTTAATAATTAGTTAAATGTATTTCTTAACCACGTAACATTGAGGTTTGATTATGAGTAAATTAAGTTACAGGATCGTTTCATAGATTCGATTCAGGTCTCACTCAAATAATATGAAAAGCAAAAATAATATTTTGAAGCTAAAAGAATTTTCTTCAGCTTAGGAAATCACTAGAAGTAATATTAACACAGCCATGTTAGTCTAAGGCGATATTACTAATATGAGACAATAGCATCACCGTACTAAGCACCGTTAAGCAATGTAAGCTTAATTAAAAGAAAATGAAAACTCGTAAGTATTAATATAAAACAATAGTATTACTTTCATCATAACCCAATTACTTAAAGAGTTGCTTTAGTCCACAAGTTAGTCAACTAAAATAGTTAAGTACATAATAATAGCGTTAACGTTAATTCGCAATCAAATAGTTAAACACATAATAGTAGCGTTAACGTTAATTCCCAATCAAATAGTTAAGCACATAATAGTAGCGTTAACGTTAATTCGCAATCAAATAGTTAAGCACGTAATAGTAGCGTTAACGTTAATTCGCAATCAAATAGTTAAGTACACAATAATAGCGTTAACGTTAATTCCCAATCAAATAGTTAAGCACATAATAGTAGCGTTAACGTTAATTCGCAATCAAATAGTTAAGCACATAATAGTAGCGTTAACGTTAATTCCCAATCAAATAGTTAAGCACATAATAGTAGCGTTAACGTTAATTCCCAATCAAATAGTTAAGTACACAATAATAGCGTTAATGTCCCAATCACATATCTCACTAACCAACATAACGTAAGTGTTTACACCGAACACACTTAACACACACTTATATAATCTGACTGACAGTCACAAACCCATTATAATACTTCACCCCGTCTTCCTCCAGCTGCAAGTTCACCTTCCCCAACTCCAAATGAGACTGATTTGAATGCCCACAACTCGGGTCTTATATACTAAACAATGATGGTGTAGGAACGAATCAGGAGGCGGGGGGGGGTGGTGCCTGCTCCAATCACAGCTCCTCGAGTTGCATAACAGGTGCCTGGTCCATTCACAGCTCCTGGCGTCGATCATACGTCATAGCGTCGGGTAGTTTGCAGGGTCCCCTATGACGCGCAGGTGTGAAGGTTTGTTTGCTGGTATGCGGCGAGCTGGTTTCCCCACTCGCTATTTCGCTCGCTAGTTTGCTTCGCCGCTTGGGTAGTTTGGCTCCTTCAACTCTAATTTTAACTCTTAAATTAACATACAGGGCTCCGTATGTCAGAATATATATATATTTTTTTTATATATTCAGTGTACCTTTATATCTTTTAGCCATAACTATTTACAGTGTATCCATTATTTATACATATTATAAACATCCTTCCTATTTTTGGGTGGAAAAGGTAGCTAAAAAATGGGTAAATAATAGCCAAAATATGGTCAAGTTGGGGGTCTCGGAACCAATTATAATTATCCCCATAAGTTCTTAAATTCGGCTATTGCTATTTCAGCTATTGCGCGCTTATAGTGGCACCGTGATAGCCGAGGGTTGTACCGACCTTTTGCTTGTTATCGCTTGATCTTTAGTCGTTGATTTTCCTTTTTGATTTGAACGATATCCAGATTTTCAATGTTACATCAGAGTCTTGTCAATTAGATGGTATTTATATTTCCTATTAGATGATTTTACGAGAGAGAGAGAGAGAGAGAGAGAGAGAGAGAGAGAGAGAGAGAGTGAGAGAGAGAGAGAGAGAGAGAGAGAGAGAGAGAGAGAGAGCAAGAGTGAGAGAGAGAGAGAGAGAGAGAGAGAGAGAGAGCAAGAGTGAGAGAGAGAGAGAGTGCTACCTGATTAGGGACTATTTAATCCTAAGGAAGGGCATATTATAATGTCATTAGAGAAGGAACAGACACACACAAACACGCACACAGACTTGTGTTTGTGTGTGTGTTGTGTGTATGTGTGTGTGTGTGTGTGTGTGTGTGTGTGTGTGTATGTGTGAATCTGAGTGAGAATCTGTGCGTGTATGAGATAGTGAGAATGTGTGTGTGTGTTTGTGCCACCTTTATCATGAAAAAAGGACTGCATTTTTCAAACCGTGAGTGTTGTCAATGTTAAGCTGATTAGTTGTCCTAATGTCATATACACACACACAAACATTGTACAAACTGTGTTTGTGTGTGTGAGTGTGTGCTTTTGAATTCTACCTTGCCCATGTTAAGCTGATGATTGTTCGAACTGTCATATGACCAGCTGCCAAATTCACACACACACACACACACACACAGGGAACTAAGCCTAAAGCTAGTGAATTATTAAATAGGTGAGTTAATGGGTAACTTAATTCGTCCTTGCATTCATTTAATACCCTAGCATACACCCCATCTGGACCTGGAGATTTCTGAGATTTTAGTCTATCTATTTCCTTAATTACTTCGTCACTAGTGACCTGAACTGTGCTTAATATTTCGTCTATACTACCGTTAAAAACTTGGTTGACTACTGGAACTTGATCTAAATTTTCGTTTGTAAAAATAGAAAGGAAATTACTATTTACAGTATTGCACATTTCTAACTCATCATCTGTAATCTCACCTATCACATTCTTAAGTATCCTTTACCTTAGATTTATACAATTGATAAAATGCTTTAGGGTTGTTTTGGGATTTATTTGCTACCTTGACTTTGTAGTTTCTTTTGTCCTTCCTAATTTCCTTCTTTACCTGCCTCGACAAGTTATGGTGATATCCTATAAGGTGGATTTCGCCTTTCTGTATTTTTCTGTATACACATATCTTTCTACCTATAAGATCTAATCACTTATTTGTCATCCATTTTGGTTGGTTTGTATGTGATCTAAATTTTCTTTTTGGTATATATTTATCTTGTTCGCTTTGTAAGGCAGAGATGAACTGATTATACACGCTATTTAAATTTTCAGTTGGTTGTCTAACTATCGCAGCTGTGTGACCCACCTGGTCCCGACATCTCTGTTCTGCTGGAACTAATTGGCTTACTTGACCTAAATCTCCTGCCTCACCTTTAATTCTGAGTGACCTTTTTAATCCCCTAAAATTTGCCTTTCTAAAGTCGGGGATAAGAACCTTATTTTCCTTTGGTTTATAATTTAATTCTATAGATTAATATATTGATTTATGGTCACTGTTCCCTAGCTGATCGCCCACTTCTAAATCTTGTATCCAATTTTCTCTGTTGCTAAGAACTAGGTCCAGAATATTATATCCTCTAGTTGGCGAATTTACAAATTGAAAGAGAAGGTTGTCTAGTACTACTTCAAGAAAATCTTCGGATTCGTTATTGCTAGTTTGATTAACGAGATGTGCTTAACCATAGTTAACGGAATTATCAACCACCCCCACAACCATTGCTGTGGGGGTGATAGAGATATTAGTTGATAAAGTAGTGGAAGTAGGATTTAAAAATGGCGAAGTCCCACCAAAAGAAAGGAAAAGATATTACGTGATACAGTGAAATAAAAGTTAATAATGCAGCAATGGAAGTTCGTCATTATCTATCAAAGTATAATCAATAACACAAGTAAATCAGATACTCTAATAAGGAATAAATTGAGTATATATTATGCAAACTGTAGAAACTTATACAACACAATGGACTAGCTTAGAGCAATTGTTGCTAAAGAGTATTTTAGCATAATTACGGTTACTGAAACATGGATAAATACTGGCTCCAGACACATCTGGTGCATAATTTCATATAGCCTACCTGGATACATTTTATTTAAATGTTATAGAACAGGTCGGGGAGGTGGATTAACAGTCTTTGTTACTGGTTCATTTAAAAAGCTGTATTAAACATTACAGCAAATGGCTGCAATGAAAGTATTTGGGTAGAAATTGGTGAGGGGAGTGAGACCATAGTTATTGGTTTTATTTATAGAGCACTTAATTTGAGTAGAAATGAAAGAAAATTACTATATGAGTAAAAATATATGTATTTTAGGTGATTATAATTATTCAGGTTTGGACTGGTTATAATTGAAGTAGCGACAGTGAATCTGAAGACTTATTAGACGTAGTACTTAATAGAGGATATTCATAGACTCTAGAACATTAGGTGTCCAAACGTACATATTTCTATTAATTAATACATTAATTCGCGTACAGGGCTACACTACTTTTCAATAGCATTTTCCAGACCCATGCTCATATTAACAGCTTGAGAATTATGAGACATTTTGACAACATATTTTGGTTATCATTAGACGATCTTAGACAACTTAGGAAGGCGATTGACCCATCAAAATAAAAAATCTAACTCTATTAAATATGTTACATTTTAAAGCAGATGGATACAAACCATTTTATATCAACACTGATTGCATCTACACGTGTGGTGAGCTGGTAAAGAAGAGGAGCGGGTGGGTGTGGGGGCTGGGTGGTAGGGAGGGAGTCGGTAGGGTTGTTTGGTGATTTGCAATGCCATATGGAGACTCAGTTATTGTTAGTAATTTAGTATCTCTATTTCATTACGAGGAAGCTTTACTTCATATGAAGTGAACTACAAGGGAATTGTTTTCAGCTTAGGAAGGATCTTTTTTAAGTCAATCAATATATTTATTCAAGCAGATCGTTCTTTAAGGTTCGCTGATCCAGAAGTAGGCACATATTCTGTGAGTGGGATTCCCAGTCCCAACTTTCAGGGGCTGATCCTCCCTAACCTTTTTGTAAAGAAGTGCTGGCTACTAACTACTTACTGACGGACAGATCGTTCTTTAAGTCGAATACAATAGTATGATATTAACATTAATGAAGTAGAAACCATGCTCTATGATATTAAGAAAGGGCTAACAACATAATATTGATAGGATATTCCGAATGTATTTTAGTATGATTAATGTTGTGAAATATAAAAACATCATATGAAGTCAGGGTAACGTAACATCATTCTCCATAACTGAAAATTGTCATTACATTACGTTACATTAACCCGTCCAGTACCGATGCTGTTTGTGTTATTTGGTTTCAACTATAAGTAGACGATAATCAGAAGATAAGACAAATATGTGGCAGCTACGGGGATCAATTTATATAATATATAACGTTCAATTTGGTAGACGTCCTTCCGAAACTGAATAGAATCGTCATTATCAGAATATAATATACTAGACGTTACCGGTACTAGATGGGTTTCTAAGCTCTAGCGTCACACGATACTGAACTAATATGTAAAACGTATTAAGAACAAGGATGTCCAAATATCACGAAGCAAGTGAATAAGATGAAGGAATGATATGATGGGCCACAGTGGAAAGCATTAACCCTTCCAGTACCAGCGATGTATTCAAAACTTTATTTCAACAATAATGATCCTTTCACTACCAGGACCGTCTGTTTACCTTTCATTATGGCTGAAGTTAGACGGTTTTAAGCAGTTGAAGAAGGACCTACTTAATTCAGAGGGCATGTTGAGATCGTATATCCATCTGTGAGACCAAGATTTGCATTAAACAATACAGGAAATCGTCTATCCCTTCTTCTCCCTTTTCCTTCTTGATAATTGTAATTTACCCCATTTGGTCGGAGTTTCAATCAGTTCAAACCTCCCACCCTCTCTTTAAACTCAACCCGCCATTTCCTAATTAGCCAGCGGCTCGCCACGCCTACCCGCCTTCCCCCTGGCATTTCTCAGGATTACGTGACTTTAAACAAATATATATATATATATATATATATATATATATATATATATATATATATATATATATATATATATATATATATATATATATACAGTATTATATATATATATATATATATATGCAAATAAGAAAATGGGAGTAGGCAGTAAGCCGATTAGCCAACACAAGGCAGATCCCGTCACACCCAACCCCAATTACAAGGCCTAATTATAGACCCAACTCACTAATATCATGAGGACCGACCTCACCAAAGCGGTTAGAGGTCATATATAACTAATATAATATATAATAATATACAACCTTAAGCAAAAGATAGCAGATTACAACTGCCTGAAATAATGTCGGGACAAGCACTCGTGAGAATCCACCTAGTCTAAAATATGACATACCCTAATGATGGGCTACCGACCACCCTGACCACCATATTGTGCCCCGAGCGATGGACTAAAAGTGGGATCAGAGGACCTCCTTGGGTAAAACCGTTCATGCCCCATGCTTACTTCGGCCAAGGCCCGAAATAAGCACGACGAAAGACAAAAAATACATACATGCCATACATACATACATACATACATGTATACATACATACATACATACATACATGTATACATACATACTGAACATACGTACATACATTAAAACATACATACACACATGCATGCATATATACATACACACATACATACACACACACATACAAACATGCATACATAGCCAGACTTGGGTCGATTAACTCATTAAATTAACTAGTTAAGTTAAGTTAATTTTAGTATTTTATCAACTAAGATAACTCGAATTTGTGAATTAACTAGTTAAGTTAAGTTAATTTTAAAAGTTAATCGGTTAAGTTAATCAATTAACTCTGTCTTTCATTTTAGTTTTCAAGCTTCCTAAACTTGAATTTCTGCTTCTGTTATAGTTATTTGTACAAATTATTCAACTTGTGATTGCAAACATCTATTTGTATATGTATTAAGCAAAACTTTCTATAATATTATAATTAGCATTACTCAATTTCCTTACACAATTTAGTATCCCTGTGTCAGTTATCTCCTTTATGCTGGGGTCACACATTCACGTATATCGCTCCCGTATGCTCCCGTCAGGCGTGATCGCCAATTTTGTGTTATGACGGCCGTAGTCCGGCCGTGTACGCCCGTATAGACTACGACTATTGCACTTCCCGACATACGTACCGTAACGGGGCCAGTGTTACGTCAGACGTATGGAGCTACGTACGTGCTTGCGACTTGCCTAAGCATGTCCCCGTTAGTCCGCCTGGGCTGCCCAATTTGCGGGAACACAGGCCACACCCATGGCCACGCCCCCACAAGACCTACGTAGCTGAGGCCATACGTCTTGTGAGTTTGTAGGCATTACGTGGACCGTGTCCGGACAATCGTAGGCACACCCCGTCTGTCCAAACACAGACAAAGACAGTCTTTGTCAACCACGTAGGTCTGGGTTGGAATCTGGGAACTACAAAAGGGCAGGAATGGCCACACCTTTCCCATTCCCAGTCCTTCATCGGCACCATGAACAACATCGCGGAATTCATTCTGGAGGAGTTCAATTTTGTGAACTCCCTTTATAGAGGAAAGACCATTCATCCTTGTAACCTTTAACCCGCTCAGTGCCAGCCAATTTTGACGGTGTGCTTCTGCCAGTGCCAGAGTTTTTGTTTTGTTTTGGCTAAATCTATCAAGTTGGGAGAGAAAGGAAGGATAATGGTAAAAAAAACACTCCCCTTGTCCATTTTCGCAAGAAATCAGGTCCCCGATGGTCCCGAAAGTAGCTGAAAAGACACTATAGACTACAGAGACTTTTATGGTATCGGAATGTATGGGTGGGAGGGTGGTTTTCGGGTTACCATGCATCTCTGTCCCCAGTCAGTCGACGCCCCTCCCCCCAACCAGCACCACCTTCGTTCATGTACTTCCTCACTCCATCATAATTTTAACATACTGATTATTCCAACAATTACAAATGTATTGATTCCTACAACATAACACGCAACAATATCCGTCAAGACACACTTGGCATTATGTTTCCGAAGCTATCCTGAACAAAATTTAATCCTTTTTAACTATATACAGTATAACCAGAGTATCAACACATTATGAGGAGGAGCACTGTATTGACAATGTATCGCATATAGTTTCATCAGGCCAATGACATACACCAAAACAACACACAATTTCTACCGTTTCCTTCGTGATGGGATAGAGGGTACACTCGGATTCCATAGTCTCTAGATACTCATAATAATTCGTGGACCTCACATGTTTTTCTTTTTGCAATTTTAACTATCTGGATTTATTGTTTGATAAAAGTTGCTTTTCAATAAATAGTACATATATTTTTGTATTTAAAGAATAGAAAATGATGTTCATAAATTTGATTCCAGAGTTATACTTCTATAATTAGAAACAGGTGAAGACCATGAATATTTATGAGCGGCATTGAGATTATGGTATATGAGTGTACAATCCGAAAGATATATGTGATTGATTGAGAGAGTAGAGGAGGAGTATCATCTGCTGTGTGTGTATTACGTGTAAACGCTCGTGACTGTGTGCAAGAGGAAATTAAGTCGAGTAAGGGGAAAAGGGAGGAAGTTGATGAAAAATTGTATTCATGGCAGGTTGTTAAAAATACGGGTGGGAAAGTCACACTCAAGAAGCAGGATAGTAGAATAGGTATGAGTGTGACAAATACATTATCTCCTTTGCGAGACGAATGTGAGGGAAAGGATAGTCAGGATAAGGGAGGGTTAGCCGAAGTGCCTGCCGCCGACTCAGCTCCAACCGCTGACGCTGTGCTACAGACCTAAACAGGCGGTTATGGGCGCGTTCACCTACCCTTACACTGGTGCCACCTGTCCACTTGACCCTTTCCGTACAACAACCTTTCCAAATAACTCTTGCTACCTCTCCCCCGCCCCCCCCCCCCGTTTAAGGTCAATGTAGGGAGATCGGCTCTCTCTCTCTATACTGTATGTGTAAGACTGTGTAGCCCACATGAATGCATAGATTATTATTGCTATAATAAATTATATTACTATTTATCTCTCTCTCTCACTCACCCTACACACCTCACCCCCCCCCCACCACTCACCCCCCCCCCCCTCCCCACCCCCCACACACCACACCACTCTCCCCCCCCCCCCATACACCACACCACACTTGCATCCACTTTATTCCCACTTTATTCGACGGTTCGATATATATATATATATATATACTGTATATATATATATATATATATATATATATATATATATATATGTATATGTATGTACGTATGTATGTACTTGTAATATATTACCATTTTATATTTTTACTTTTTTTCCACACCACCCAAGAGGTAAAAGTTTCGGCGCATTTTTTTTTAAGAGGTTTCCCCTCTGTACCATCTGTACCATCTGTTTTGTCTGACTATGCAAGTGGTGGGGCGATTTGGAGCGGCTTCCATTGTGGATGGTGTCAAAGTCAGGAATGAAATGAAGTGAGAGTATAAATTTCGTGCGCCTGGCAGCGCGCCATCACGTGAAATTTGTGATGAGTTTTTTTGGCCGACGTCTGACAACGTCGCAGTAGCCATGTTGCCAAGCTGTATACAATGTCCATTGAATTTACTAATAAGCGAATTAATTATAAAAACAATAAAGCTTTTTTGTACCTGTAGAAATAGCTTGAACATTTCAAACCGACTTAAGGTACTTAATACCGAAAATAATATATTTTCGTTGTTAGGAATTATACATGTGGCACCAATGTAAAGGGAGTAACCGCTGGTAGGACCGCCTGTTAAGATCTGTTTGACTATACCTACCACCACCACCACCCCCACCACCACCACCCCCACCACCACCACCAAGGGAGCTTCTGCCACCACCGTGGGTTTTCCAACTGCAGCTGCTGGATCCTCCCGAGGGAAAGGTAAGTCTGTTTCCCGAGAAGGTAAGTCTGTGTCGATTGTGGGCGACTCCATGGTAAGACATTTAGTTAGGGCTACCCGCACTAAACTTAGGAAGGTTGTGTGTCTGCCTGGCCATGGAGTTGGGAGGGTTTTAGAGAAGATGGACTACATCTTGGAAGATAGTGGAGATAACCCCATTATCTGTCTCAGTGCCGGGAATAACGATGTTGGTAAGGGTAGAAGTGAGGAACTGCTGCAGCAGTATCGGGATGTGTTAGATAAGGTTAGGATGAAGGGAGGGATCCCTGTAGTACATTGTATCCTACCCAGAAGAGGAGTTCTCAAGGAATGGACATCCAGGGCGATTGGTGTCAATTGCCGGTTGGAGAAATATTGCAAAGAAAAAGCAATACCATTCATTGATAACTGGGATAGTTTCTATGGGAGAGATGGGATGTACGCAAGGGATGGGGTTCATCTTTCACGGTTAGGGGTTTCCACATTAGCTAGTTCTTTAGATAGGGTGGTTGTGGGGTTTTGAACAGAAATATTGAGAGTGTAAATGAGAGGTTAAATGGAACAATTTTAGCGTCAGACGAAAGCGATAAGGATATTCAGTCTCATGCTAAAAATTATGACTATATTGCTAATGATAGTAGTGATGGTGCAACGGAAGACGGAAATGTCGTTAGAAATAAAGGTAAATTAGGTATAAAGAAATGAAGTAAATTGAGAGTATATTACACAAACTGTAGGAGTCTATGTAACAAAATGAACGAACTTAGAGCCCTTGTTAGCAAAGAAAATATAGACATAATAGCGCTAACTGAAAAGTGGATTAATACAGAAACCAGGCATTTTTTAGCAGAATTTGATATACCAGGATATAGTTTGTTTAAATATGACCGAACAAGTAAAAGGGGTGGCGGTATAGCAGTGTTTGTCAGGAGTACATTAAAAAGCTGTATTAAATCAGGTATTAGACTAAATAACGATAATGAAAGTGTTTGGGTAGAGGTTAACGAAGGTAGTGAGACCATTGTTATTGGAGTTATGTATAGACCGCCAAATATGAGTAGAAATGACGGAACGTCATTATGGGAGGAAATTAAAATGGCATCAAGGTTTAGCCATGTGTGCATTATGGGGGATTTTAATTTTCCGAATATAGATTGGCAGCATCAAATAGGAGACTCTGATTCTGAGGAGTTTATAGAGGTAGTACAAGATAGTTTTGTATTTCAATTCATAGATACGCCGACTAGAGGTAATAATATTCTCGATTTAGTTTTCAGTAACAATGAACATATGGTAAATAATGAAGAGATATGGGACCACCTAGGAAATAGTGACCACAATTCTGTGTATTTTAATATTCAATGGAAAGGTAATACCAGAGAGAATACAACATTAATACCTGACTTCAGAAAAGCCAATTATGGTGGGTTAAGAAGAGCCCTATTAGCGGACCCTATGGTCAAAAAATTAAGTCGATCCAGGTGTCCAAATGAGTGTACCCCTTCTCAGGCACCTGTCATCTTAAGTCAGGAAGAGACGTCAACCTTGGTAGATACATACGATAATTTTATCGAGTCAGTATTCAATGCGCAAAATAAATACATCCCCAAAAGAAAATTTAGATCAACACAGAACCAACCCAAATGGATGAATAATAGACTATTAGATCTAGGACAAAAGAGAGGAATATATAGAAAAATTAGGAAAGGCGAAATTCACCTACTTGCTTACTATCAGAATCTATCAAGACAGGCAAAAAGGGATATTAGGAAAGAAAAAATAAATTATGAAATTAAGCTTGCCAATGACTCAAAATATAATCCTAAAGCTTTTTACCAACTATATAAATCCAAGGTTAGAGATGTAATTGGTCCCCTTAAAACTTCGATAGGAGAAATGACAGAACATTATTTAAAAATGTGCAGTACATTAAATAGTCAATTTCTTTCCGTTTTCACTAATGAAAATTTGGCACAGTTTCCAGAAGTTCGTAAGGTATATAGCGATAGTATAGAAAATAGGTTAAGTACGGTTACTATACGTAGAAATTATGTGCTTAAGGAAATTGCCAGACTGAAACATCATAAATCGCCTGGTCCTGATGAGGTATATGCTAGAGTATTAAAAGAATGTAGGGATGAGTTAAGTTACCCATTAACATTTCTATTTAACAAGTCATTAGAGACAGGTATAGTTCCAGAAGCTTGGAAGCTTGCAAACGTAGTTCCGATCTTCAAAAAAGGTGACAAATCAATAGCATCCAATTACCGTCCCATTAGTATTACATCAATCATAGGAAAGCTACTAGAGTCAATTATTGCTAGTAAAATTAGAAACCACTTAGATACATTTAATTTAATAAATTCTTCTCAGCATGGATTCACTCAGGGACGTTCTTGCCTTACTAATTTGCTTAGTTTTTTCTCAGAGGTATATGAAGCAGTAGATAATGACAAGTCATATGATATAATATATTTAGATTTCAGTAAAGCTTTCGACAGAGTCCCCCATGAGAGATTGATGAGAAAGGTTGAGGCGCATGGAATAGGTGGGGCGTTGTTGGGATGGATTAGGTCATGGCTAATTGGTAGGAAGCAGAGAGTCAGCATAAATGGTACGAAGTCAGAATGGGGAGCAGTCAAAAGTGGTGTCCCCCAGGGATCTGTATTAGGTCCTCTGTTGTTTGTTATATACATAAATGACCTTGATTTAGGTATAACTAGTAGGATAAGTAAATTTGCAGACGATACCAAAATGGGAAGAACAATTGATTCAGATAGAGATATAGAGTGCCTCCAAAGGGATCTAGATACCTTACACGAATGGTCAGTAAATTGGCAGATGAAGTTTAACAATGACAAATGCAAGGTATTAGAGATAGGGAAGATGCATACAAATGTTAAATATAAACTAGCTAATATGGAATTAGAAAACTCGAATTGTGAGAAAGACCTAGTTGTGTTTGTTAGCAATGATTTGAAGCCTAGAAAACAGTGTATAAGCGTTCGAAACAAGGCAAACAGGATTCTCGGGTTCATCTCTAGGAGTGTGAGTAACAGAACTGCTGATGTTATCTTAAAACTTTACTTGTCATTAGTGAGACCCCATATGGATTATGTTGTTCAATTTTGGTGTCCTTATTACAGAATGGACATAGATTCATTGGAGAGAGTACAACGTAGAATGACAAAAATGATCCATAATATTAGAAATCTTCCGTATAAAGAAAGGTTGAAAAAATTAGGCTTACATTCGTTAGAGAGACGCAGAGTTAGAGGGGACATGATAGAGGTATTCAAGTGGGTTAGTGGGATTAATAAAGGGGACATGAACAATGTACTAAAGCTCAGTGATAGCGAAAGAACTCGTACAAATGGTTTCAAATTAGATAAATTTCGTTTCAAGAAAGATATAGGCAAATATTGGTTTGGTAACAGAGTTGTAGATAGGTGGAATAGGCTACCAAGTGCTATAGTGGGATCGAGAACGATAGGGAGCTTTAAAATACAATTAGATAGGCATATGGACGAGATGGGTTGGGTGTGAGGGTGATCTGTCAGGTGTGGCCCAGGTGTGGGGATCTGCAGATCCCCTTTTTTCTGACCTCTGACCGTTTCGGTGAGGTAAGTCCTAATGGTGTTTTTAAGCTGGGCTTATAATTAGGGTTGGGTGTGACAGGGATCTGCCTTGTGTAGGCCAATCGGCTTTCTGGAGACTTCCATTTTCTTATGTTCTTATGTTCTTATAACAGTGTGAGTGTGTTTGTGTGCGTATGAATTACAGTTACAGTGGTGGCCATATATATATATATATATATATATATATATATATATATATATATAAATATATATATATATATATATATATATGTTTCTAATCTCTCAGTGGGGTTCGAACCGCCGACCGTCAGGACGATAGCCGACGCTTTAATCAACTACACCACGGCAGTCAAAAGACACTCAACCCTCTATCCTATTTATGTTAGGGAGAAGGGAAACCCACTAGGCGAATATATTTCAATTCATACCTAGTCGTAGGATCCATATTCCAGAATACCATACAAGGATTTCTGAGTGTCCCGACGCAACTCGGGCCGAAATTGATTTAATTTAATTCTAACCCAGCCTTCGGATGGGACGTTTTCCACTTCAACCAAAACACACCCACCCTCCCACTCCAACCAAATCACACCCACCATCCCACTCCAACCAAAAGACACCAACCCTCCCACTCCAACCAAAACACACCAACCCTCCCACTCCAACCAAAACACACCCACCCTCTCACTCCAACCAAAACACACCCATCCTCCCTCACACCCCAACCATTAAACACACCCACCCTCCCACTCCCACCAAAACACACTCACCCTCCCACTCCAACCAAAACACACCCTCCCTCCCACTCCAACCAAAACACACACCTACCCTCACACTCCAACCAAAACACACTCACCCTCCCACTCCAACCAAAACACACTCACCCTCCCACTCCAACCAAAACACACCCTCTCCCTCCCACTCCAACCAAAACACACCCACCCTCCCACTTCAATCGAAACATACACCCTCCCACTCCAACCAAAACACACACACCCTCCCACTCCAACCAAAGCACACCCATCCTCCCACTCCAACCAAAATACACCCTCCATCCCACTATAACCAAAACACACCCACCCTCCCACTCTAACCAAAACCCACCAACCCACCATCCCACTCCAACCAAAACACACCCACCCTCCCACTCTAACCAAAACACACCCACCCTCCCACTCCAACCAAAACACACCCACCATCCCACTCCAACCAAAACACACCTACCCTCCCACTCCAACCAAAACACACCCACCCTCCCACTCCAACCAAAACACACCCACCCTCCCACTCCAACCAAAACACACTGACCCTCCCACTCCAACCAAAACACACCCACCCTCCCACTCCAACCAAAACACACTCACCCTCCCACTCCAACCAAAACACACCCACCCTCCCACTCCAACCAAAACACACACCTACCCTCCCACTCCAACCAAAACACACCCACCCTCCCACTCCAACCAAAACACACCCACCCTCCCACTCCAACCAAAAAACACCCACTCTCCCACTCCAACCAAACAATACACACCCACCCTCCCACTCCAACCAAAACACACCCACCCTCCTACTCCAACCAAAACACACCCACCCTCCCACTCCAACCAAAACACACCCTCCCACTCAACCAAACACACCCACCCTTCCACTCCAACCAAACACACACACCCTCCTACTCCAACCAAAACACACCCACCCTCCCACTCCAACCAAAACACACCCACCCTCCCACTCCAACCAAAACACACCCACCCTCCCACTCCAACCAAAACACACCCACCCTTCCACTCCAACCAAAACACACACACCCTCCTACTCCAACCAAAACACACCCACCCTCCCACTCCAACCAAAACACACCCACCCTCCCACTTCAACCAAAACACACCTACCCTCCCACTCCAACCAAAACACACCCACCCTCCCACTCCAATCAAAACAGACCCACCCTCCCACTCCAACCAAAATACACCCACCGTCCCTCTCACTCCAACCAAAACACACCCATCCTCCCTCCCACTCCAACACACCCTCCCACCCACCCTCCCACTCTCCCCACCCTCCCTTGACGACGTTCTATTAGTCACAACTTTAGAGGTGCAGTATGTGAAATTCTTCCTGGTATATAAATAGGAGGAGAGGCCTCAGAGGCACTCATTGAGATAGCTGGCACCGTGGAAAGAGCAGTGCTTTGTTGTGCTGTACAGTATACAGTCAGTGTTGCAGGTAATTATACTCTCTCTCTCTCTCTCTATCTGTTTCTCTCTCTCTCTCTCTCTCTCTCTCTCTCTCTCTCTCTCTCTCTCTCTCTCTCTCTCTCTCTCTCTGTTTGATTGTCAGTCTATCTATCTATCTATCTATCTATCTATCCATCTATCAGTCTGTCTGTCTGTGTGTCTAACTGTCTTAGCTTGTACTTTGGTTAATAATATTCTGCAAATGCTTTTCCCGAAAGCGAACAAAAAAAATTAGACGAATATACTGTATAATTGATATCTAGATATCGAACGTCCCTTGATTTTGACCCTGTCACTCTTTCAAGTATGGCGGAGGCACTCGCTACAGGCAGTTCTGCCTTTTGTCTCCCTCACTCACATAGAGAAAAAAAATCGTAATTCACCAACTTTCTGCTATATACAGTAACTATAGTATGCATTGTCACTTGTACTGCATTTATTATTACTAACTCCTTGAGGATCATGACGCATTTTGAAAGTTTATTCTGGCTATCATTAGACGATGTTATGCAGCTCAGGAAGGATCTGTGGGCATTAAAAGGGTAAAGACCCTCTGACATCCATATACCCTTCCCAATCTAAATACAAGCGTCTATTAATGGCCAGAATAAACTGTCAAAACGCATCATAATCCTCAAGGGGTTAAGCAAGCGTCATAACGAATACCAGACGTGTTGACCCCTTGTCGACTTACTATAACAGTTTATTCTGCACATAATTAGTCGATTTCATTAGGCTTAGGAAGAACCTGTGGGAGTTAAAGGGTCAATTGTGATAGTTTTTGCTACTTAGATTCCAGTAGATCCTTGCTAAAGTGCGTAAAATCATGTAATATTAACCGGAATACAATGAACAAACGCACCATCGAATACTGCGAGGACTAACATGAGATTAACCCCTTCAAAACTGGTGACGTCCTTTTCATTACATTCTGGCAACTCTTACATTGTTTTATTCAGCCTGGGAACGACCTCTAACAATTAATGCCTTATGGTTTGTGGTGCATTTTGACAGTTTGTTCTGACTATCATTATCCAATTTTATACAGCTTAGGAAGGATCTGTGGTAACTATAAGTATGAAGAATATCTGAATTAATCATCTGACTTCCAGTTACCTTTCCTAATCTGAATAAATCGTTATATAATCCTCCAACGTCTTTCCTTATTGCTGGAAGTTCGCTCTCATTCAACCTGTCCCAAAGAAGGGTGACCATTCTCAACCCTCCAACTATCGTCCAATTGCTCTCATTTCTTGCATCTCTAAAGTTTCTAAAACTATTCTTGCCTCTAAATTTCTTAAGCATTTATCTTTCCATAACCTACTCTCAGACCACCAGACCACCAGTATAGCTTCCTTAACCTGACAAGCGCGATATAGACCTAGGTGCTAGGGTAGTTATTTGTGCATTTCTAGCCCTGGATTCTGACAGAATTTGTTATATTTACAATATAAAGCATTATTTGTTTTCGGTATGCTTTTATTTTACATATATGATGTATATATGAACCTTCAAGAGTGCTAAAATAAGTGGGAAAAGCATTTGGGTGGTGAAAAACGAAGATATTGGCCACCCGGTCATAATCTCAGGCGAGAGAGAGCCACAGGCAGCCCTCCCCTCTCGCTGTCTGGGAGTCAACTGAGACGAGCGGGGCGGTGTGTGCCGGTGTCTGGGTGTTGCATAACGATCTTTTATGCAACCCACTTGTGCTACATTATCGCGGGAGAGAAAAATAACCGATAAATGATGATAATAAGAGGATAAATAGGTGATAATTGAGGAGGGGAGGGAGGGGGGAATAAGGTGGGGAAGGAGGGGAGGGGGAGGGGTGAGAAACACATGGATGAGTACTAGAGGGGAATTATCTCACCTAGAGACAAAATCCTTTGTTTTGATAGGCCCTTTTTTTTTTTGGAAGGCTTTTTTTATGGTCTTGCTTCCGTGAGGCCTATCGCGTTCCCTATAGGAAGCCTTCCGTGAGGCCTATCGCGCTTGCCGGGTTAAGGGCCGCTCTACTGGTGTTCTTCTTTCTTATCTTACTAACTCTTGGTTAACCTCCATTCCAGACTTCGGTGAGACTTTTTCTGCAGCGCTAGACATATCAAAGGCCTTCGATAGAGTCTGGCCCTCATTTCCAAACTATGGTTTCTATCTCTCCATCTGCGACTTTGTCTCTAATTTCCTTTCCGACCATTCCATAGCTGCGGTTGTGGACGGCCACCATTCTCTTCCTCAACCTATCAACTCCGGTGTTCCTCAGGGTTATGTCCTATCTCCAATTCTTTCCTAGTATTCATTAACAACCTTCTAAACTGCACCTCCAGCCCCATTCACTCATATGCTGACAACTCTACATTACACTATTCAACTAGCCTTCCACCAAATTATTCACAGCAGGAACTCCATAACTCACGTAACAAGGCCATAAAACATCTATCTTCTGATCTTTCTACTATCTATAATTGGGGCAGAGAAAACCTTGTTACTTTCAATGCTTCCAAAACTCAATTTCTCCCTCTGTCTACACGTCGCCCCCATCCAGAATACTATGACCTACTCTTCAACAATATACAAATTAACCCTTCATCTTCTTTAAATATTCTTGGTATCTCTTTTTCTTCTGATCTCTCTTGGAAAGATCCTATTACCACTCTAGCTAAAACGGCTTCACAGAAGCTGTGTGTAGTCAACCACCTCTAGGGGTTCTTTACCCCTACGCAGCTTCTTGTTCTGTACAGGGGCACGGTGCGTCCATGTATTGAGTATTGTTCACACGTGTGGGGAGGATCCTCTCACACAGCACTTCTAGACAAAGCAGAAAAGAAAGCCTTCCGTCTCATTAACTCACGTCCACTCACTAATTCTCTGCAGTATCTCTCTCTCTCTTCGCTGCAATGTTGCATCTCTCTCACTATTCTACTGCTATTACAATAATCAGTGTTCCTCAGAGCTCTCTCAGTGTATACCACCCCCTCTTCGTAGAGCACGTAACACCCATCGTGCAACACAATCCCACCCCTACTTTGAGCAACTCTCCAACCCAAGAGTGAAACGTTATTCTTAGTCTTTCTTCTATTCAATAGCTCAGCTCTGGAACTCTCTCCCAGAATCAGTCTTTCCCTCTTCCTTAACTTAACTTAAGTCAAGTTGCTTCAAACTCGGTGTGTCCAGGCATTTTGGCTCTAACGTCCCTTGATTTTAGCCCTATCACTCTTTCAATTATGAGGGAGGCACTCGCTACAGGCAGTTATGCCTTTTGTCTCCCTCACTCACATAGAAGAAAAAAAAAACAGAAAAATGCTTCATCATATCTTCTAAGGGTTAGTTCATTGGTTTCTCAAATGTTCACACCTCTAAACTTGCAGTAACTTGTGACATTTATTAGCCCAATCAAAATCTGATTATGCATTTGTTTTGTTTTCTGGCTTACATTAGACAATTATATTCAGATTAGGAAGGGTAAATGGAAGTCACCCTTAGAGTTTCCACAGATGCTTCCTAAATTGTGTATAAATAATTGTATATTGTTAGCCAGGCTATGCTGCCAAATTGCGTCATAATCTGCAAAGGGTTAGTATACATGCCCCGATTCACTACAATTTATTATTTGCTTAATACAGCTCTAGTATTTTACGCAGCCGACGCGGGGTCCTAAAAACTTGGAAAACAGAAAAGTAACAGCTGATCGCTCTTGTCTGATGGTTCTGTGGCTATACCATGTGTTTACGTAAAGAGATAGATTATTCTGCTTCTCTGTATACCTTTTATGCATTCAGATACACCCTACTTCCAAAACTAAAACAAATGGGACGAACTTATCCCGAACACAAAATATGGATTGGCTGATTGCTTTCGTCTGGTACTTCTGTAGTTCCTCATACATGATTTCCCTGCACAGCTCTTATTCAATCACGCACTCTATTTACCGACACATTCAAAATGGGAAGTGCACATTAGGAAACCAGATAGATAACGGCTGATTGCTCTCGTCTGGTGTTGTTGTGGCTATATCATATGTCTACCTACACAGATCGATTATTTTGTCTCCTTGCATAGTTTATATTCATCCATAGATCCCCTTTCCAAACACACTAGGCTTGGGACAAACTAAATTGTAAACCAGAAAGATGAAGGCTGGTCGTTCATGTCTGGTGCTTCTGTAGTTCCTCATATAGTTACCTGCATAGCTGTTATTCAGTCACACACTCTACTTGCAGACACACTAAGAATAGGACGACCAAACCTGAAGAACATACAAGTAACAGCTGTCTCCCTATATACCTTGTATTCATTCAGACACCGTATTCCCAAACACACAACACTTTTTTTTTTTTTTTTTTTTTTTTTTTTTTTTTTTTTTCTATGTGATTGAGGGAGGCAAAAGGCATAACTGCCTATAGCGAGTGCCTCCCCCATAGTTGAAAGAGTGACAGGGCCAAAATCAAGGGACGTTCGAGCCAAAATGCCTGGACACACAGAGTTTGAAGCAATTTAAGTCATAGGAAGAGGGAAAGACTGATTCTGGGAGAGAGTTCCAGAGCTCAGCTGTTGAGTAGAAGAAAGTTTGAGAGTAACGTTTCACTCTTGGGTTGGAGAGTTGCACAGAGTAGGGGTGGGATTGAGTTGCAAGACGGGTACCACGTGCCCTACGTAAAGGAGTGGTATGCACTGGGATAGCTCTGAGGAACACTGATTATTATAGTAGCGATAGAATAGCGAGAGAGATGCAACATTGCGGCGGAGAGAGAGAGATTGCAGAGAGTTGGTGAGTGGACGGGAGTTAATGATACGAAAGGCCTTCCTTTCAACTTTGTCTAGGAGAGCAGTGTGAGAGGAACCTCCCCACACATGTGAACAATACTCAATACAAGGGCGCACTATGCCCCTGTACAGAGCAAGAAGCTGTGCAGGGGAAAAGAACCCCCTAAGGCGGTTGAGCACACCCAGCTTCTGGGATGCTGCCTTAGCAAGACTGGTAATATGGTCCTTCCAAATGAGAGCAGAAGAAAAAGAGACACCAAGAATATTGAGAGAAGATGAAGGGTTGATTTTTGTATTGTTGAAGAATAAGGGATAGTCCGCTGGGAGATCCTGACGGGTAGATAGATGGAGAAATTGGGTTTTGGAAGCATTAAAGTTAACAAGGTTTTCTCTGCCCCAATTGGAAATAGTAAGTTGTGGGACAAGCTAATCTCGAAAGCAGAAAGGTAATGGCTGATCACTCTCATCTGGTGCTTCTGTAGTTCCTCATATATCAATTCCCTAAATAGTTCTTATTCATTTACACTCTGCACTTACAGACACACTCAAAATGAGGCGTACACATTTGGAAACCAAAATGATAATGGCAAATCGGTCTTGTCTAGTGCTTCTGAAGTTCCTCATACATCATATCCCAGCACAGGTTTTATTCATTCACACAACTTACACAAGGGACTGGAAATGTCGAAAAGGGGTTCCAGTCCTAGCGCTATTCTTGACGTACAGTGAGCTGGCTTAATAATCCAGAAGGGTTGATAGCCTCTGAAGTCCTATTTTAACTGACTAACTCCTATTCAATCGCACACTCTCCTTACAGACACACTAGGCATGGAACGTACAAAATTGGAAATCGGAAAGATGATAGCTGATCGCTCTCGTCTGGTCCTACTGACGATATATCATTTATCTACCTATACAGATCGATTATTTTGTCTCCTTGCATAGTTTATATTCATCCATAGATCCCCTTTCCAAACACACTAGGCTTGGGACAAACTAAATTGTAAACCAGAAAGATGAAGGCTGGTCGTTCATGTCTGGTGCTTCTGTAGTTCCTCATATAGTTACCTGCATAGCTGTTATTCAGTCACACACTCTACTTGCAGACACACTAAGAATAGGACGACCAAACCTGAAGAACATACAAGTAACAGCTGTCTCCCTATATACCTTGTATTCATTCAGACACCGTATTCCCAAACACACAACACATGGGACAAGCTAATCTCGAAAGCAGAAAGGTAATGGCTGATCACTCTCATCTGGTGCTTCTGTAGTTCCTCATATATCAATTCCCTAAATAGTTCTTATTCATTTACACTCTGCACTTACAGACACACTCAAAATGAGGCGTACACATTTGGAAACCAAAATGATAATGGCAAATCGGTCTTGTCTAGTGCTTCTGAAGTTCCTCATACATCATATCCCTGCACAGGTTTTATTCATTCACACAACTTACACAAGGGACTGGAAATGTCGAAAAGGGGTTCCAGTCCTAGCGCTATTCTTGACGTACAGTGAGCTGGCTTAATAATCCAGAAGGGTTGATAGCCTCTGAAGTCCTATTTTAACTGACTAACTCCTATTAAATCGCACACTCTCCTTACAGACACACTAGGCATGGGACGTACAAAATTGGAAATCGGAAAGATGATAGCTGATCGCTCTCGTCTGGTCCTACTGACGATATATCATTTATCTACCTATACAGATCGATTATTTTGTCTCCTTGCATAGTTCTTATTTATCCACAGACCTCCTTTCCAGACATACTAGGCATGGGACGCACAAAATTGGAAACGGGAAAGATGAAGGCAGATCGTTCTCATCTGGTGCTTCTGTGGCTTGGGGGCAAACCGGTACGAGACCTGTCTCTTACTACCAAGGTCAGCCTCTCCACCCTGTACCGCTGGATTCATCGCTGGCATCGGGAAACCTCTTTTACGGTGTATAACTCTCTGGATGGCTTCAAGTGTCTGTACCACGATCGATATTCCAACTCAGACGTAAAGCTCTCTCATACGTATGATACTGAATAAATCCGTACTTGTACCATCGGATAATTATTATCCGATGATAAGAGACATATTTCTTAAAGTGCAGGAAATCGTAGTCAAACATTTTCAAGGTGGGAACATGGTAATCTCCCGTCAGCTGGAAGAAAACAGACTATATTTCAGGAGCTATATACTGTGTGTAGATAAAAGAAATATGCTGCAAAAACAAAACAATCAGCAAAGGCAGCAAGATGGCAACACTTCTTGTTTTATGTTGTTATGCTAGTTAGCATATCACATGATTTAGGAGGGGTGTTTAAGCTTCCGTCTTCCTCTGTTTTCTTGTATTACCCTGAAGATATCTTAAGAGAATAGACGAAAGCTTGGTGTTCTAATGTTTCATTTTTCCTCCGAGTTTTACTACATAATATGATCACACAAACTCGTTATTTAACACACACACACACACACACACACACACACACACACACACACACCAAGGATGATAAGTGTCAGAGGCAATGCATGATGTAGGATATGAAACCTTAGCATGAAAGACATGAAAGGATTTCATGAAGGAGATTTGATGCCGATTTTATCGTAATGGCATATATAGTTATATAACTCATGATTTGGAGCAGTAAATAATTAATCTAATCTTAAATAATCATTGTGGAGTCTGTCGCATAGTCAAAGCTAAGGCTATTCGAGGGAGGTATGAAGCTAATATATTTGTAGAGCAAAGTGAACATTATAATATTAGCTTGGATGGTTATTTATTTAGAAGAACTGAAGAAAGAGTGGTAAGAAATTCATTGTGTAGTCTGTCAAGTAGTAAAAGCTAAGGATATTCGAGTGAGGTATAAAGTTGCTATATCTGTGGAGCACAATGAACATTATAGTTAGTTAGTTAACCCATGCAGTACCAGGGTCGTCCTTTTCATCATATTTTGACAACTATAAGGTTAGGAAGGACCACTAGTCGTAATTAGGCTTCAGACTATCTCAACCAACCAATTTAACTACCGCAGATGGTGATGGGCTGGTCTATCAGAGTGAGAACTGAGCAATCTCTGCCATACCCATAGCTTACTCTGACTGTTCCTTTTACTTATATATTTTCTAGATCTCAAGTGACGGCGTCTCTAACGTGGATTGACCTCCCAATCTACCAAGATTGGAAGCCAAAGCGTCACATTTTTCCCTTGCCCCTCAACTTTCTCTTCATAATTGCTGAGGGACACAGGGCCCTGGGTGGGGCTTTGGTTTCCCGGGCATTTCCGCACACTCCTCAGCTCCCCGCCATGGAGTGGCTTCGGTCACC
Organism: Paralithodes platypus; assembly: GCA_032716605.1. Taxonomy (NCBI): domain Eukaryota; kingdom Metazoa; phylum Arthropoda; class Malacostraca; order Decapoda; family Lithodidae; genus Paralithodes; species Paralithodes platypus. The sequence continues at coordinate 38,106,985 of CM064546.1, forward strand.
CAGGCTTTATTGTGGTCGGCGGGGAGGGTTCTGTGGGGGCGCTCGGTTATGGCCTTGGCCTTGCTCGGCGCCTTGGGGCTGTTCGGCCAGACAGCTTGGGGAACAACAACAACAACAACAACTACCGCAGATTCTTCCTAAGCTGCATAATATCGTATAAATAGAGCTAGAATGATAAGTAACACACGTAGCTGGTACTGAATGGATTAAAGTAGGACTTCAGAAGCTATCAACCCTACTGGATTATTAAGCTAGCACACTGTAAGTCAAGAATAGCGCCAGGACAGGAGCCCCTTTTCGATAACTTCAGTCCCTTGTGAACATCATACTAGGTTAGATGGTCATTTATTTAGAAGAACTGAAGACAGAGTTGTAAGAAAAATGTACGAACATTAATAGGAGTGCAAGGGATGTTGTGGAAGGTCAAGGAAAAGGCTTTATGATATATAACCTCAGAGTGTGTCAGTAAATTAATAGGGATGAATGAAGGAACACAATAACCAGATTTTCATAATTCTAAGCTGCCTGTAGCAAGAGTCCTCCGAAATTGAAAGAGTGACAGAGAGGCAAATCCAAGGTACGTTTGAGTCAAAATGTCTGGACACACTGAGCTTGAAGCAGTTCAAGTCGTAGGATGAGGGAAATATGTATTGAGTTATATGAAATGGTTTTGCATCTACCATCACACATTTGTTTTTAATGTGATTTAAGGGAGGAGTGTATATTTATTGGTGGATCGTTTTATTAATATTTTGTTTTAGTTTCCTCCCTAGAACTCCATCAAGCTTAAAACAACATCCCATACATCCCCCTTCTAGATAAATTTGCACATTTTTTGGTAGAAAAATATGCCGGCCAAAGGCCGATTCTTCCTACAATACAAGGTCGCTAGCGCTCACCAGGAAAATAATCGAAACTTAAATGCCACGAAAGGTCTTAATATTAAAAAAACATGGGGCGAAAGGTCTTGAAATTGCCAAAATAATAGGCCAAACGTCTTAAAATCTGAAAACTAATGGGGCTAAGCATGAGGGTGAAGGGGGGCAGAAATAACAGCCATCTACCATTAAGTCGAATATACTGTTTGTGAGCAGTCGTTGGCAGTTGTCACGGGCCTATTCGTAACTTTATCATTATCCTATACGCATTCCTTTTCTGTTTTCCTGCTATTATTAGACGATTATATTAAGATTAGGAATGGAATATGGAAGACAGAGGGTTAATTGAGATAGTCTATCTATCTATCTATATGCTCAGGCCCAATCCCCATTTTGGGGGTAGCCGACTCAAGACAGAGCAAGAACAGGGAAAACACAAAAACAACATAAAACAAAAAATAAACACAGATAAAAAACACAAACTCTCACACATCCAGGTCACCCAGGAGAAGACCCAGAGACCAGGGTTACCAAGGTCGCTCCAGCACTCCCCCGGCTCCTGACCACCCGGAGAGGTTCCGATCTCGGCAGGCAGACATGCAGCGGAGCCAAAGCCACAAGCCCTCCCACCACACTTCCAGGCACACCCTTCATATTAATCGTCTCCCCGGGCCAGGCGCCTGATGGACTATTATCTAGTCCAACTTGCGCCCGACTCCTTACTCCAAATGACCACGTGTTCACTCAACTATTCACAAGCATTCTCCATTCACTCCTGTCCACCACCACTTCCCCTGCCTGATCTATAGTCATTCCTCTATCATCCAAAGCCTTTCTTACACAGTCTCTCCATCTCAATGGGGGTCTTCCTGCCCTTCTATCTCCCCTTGTACCTGACTCACATATTCTCTTTGTAAGCCTTTCATCTCCCATTCGTTCAACATGACCATACCAGCTCAGCACCCTTCTGTCCACTCTGGCTGACAAATGTTCTTGCTGCCCCACTCTCCTACGTATCTCTTCATTCCTCAATCTGTCTCTACGAGTAACTCCACACATACTCCTCAAGCAGCTCATCTCCATCACATCCAGCCCTCTTTTCTCCTTTTTCTTCAGAGCCCATGTCTCAGCCCCATACATCACTGTTGGCACAACAATTCCTTGATACAGTGCACTTTTTACTTTCACTCCGAGATTTCTCGTCTTCCACATACTTCCCATTGCTCCGAAAACCTTCCTTCCTTCACACACTCTCTGTTTTACCTCCACTTCCATACCTTGAGATAGTGTTTACCCTTATAACTCCCACAGATCGTTCTTTAACTGTATGAAATCGTCTAATGATAGCATATAACTAAACCGTCAAAATGCGCCACAATCTTCAAAGGACTAATTTACAAACTTCTTTATCACAATGTTACAACCAGAGACAACATATTATTTCATTGGTGATGGGCTGGTCTATCAGAGTGAGAGCTGAGCAATCTCTGCCATACTCATAGCTTACTCTGACTGTTCCTTTAACTTATATATGTTCTAGATCTCAAGTGACGGCGTCTCTTCCGTGGATTGACCTCCCAATCTACCAAAATTGGAAGCCAAAGCGTCACATTTTTCCCTTGCCCCTCAACTGTCTCTTCATAATTGCTAAGGGGCACAGGGTCCTGGGTGGGGCTTTGGTTTCCCGGGCGTTTCCGCACCCTCCTCAGCTCCCTGCCATGGAGTGGCTTCGGTCACCCAGGCTTTATTGTGGTCGGCGGGGAGGGTTCTGTGGGGGCAATCGGTTGTGGCCTTGGAATTGATCGGGGCCTTGGGGATGTTCGGCCAGGCAGCTTGGGGAACAGCAACAACAACAACATTTTATTTCGGTTCTTCAATTGTGATTAACCCTTTCTGTACCGGTGACGTCTATTTCATTTTATTCTAACTATATTTGGACGATTATGTGTAGTTGAAGACGGATCTGTGGTAGTAATAATGGTTAGGGGAGATAGTTCGAAGCCTTTTCATTGCTGGAGGCCCTTTTTAAACTGAATAAAAGCGTCGTATAGTAGCCAGAGTAATGTTAAAAGGACGGTACCGGTACTGAACAGCTTAAGGGGACATGGGTCGTTTTTCTTTTTCCCTCGTGTTTAGCACCATTAGTTTTCAGATGTTAAGATGTTTGCCTCATTAGTTAGTCGATTTTAAGAACTTTCGCCCCATTTCTTCGTCAATATTTAGACCTATCGTGCTATTTAGGTGTCGATTATTTCCCTGGCGAACGATAGTGAGCCTGTAATGTTGGAAGAATCGGCCTTCGGCCGGGACCTTTTTCTACCGAAACATTTATAAATTAATCTAGAAGGGGGATCTAATGGATGTTTTTTATAAATATGATGGAGGTCTTGGGAGGAAACTAGAAAAATAATGAATACATGCAAAAATCTCCCAAAAAGTGAACCATCTCCCTTTAACAATTGTTGCATGTGAGCCGTTGTACAGTATTAACACAATTATTCTGCATTAAGCATAGGCATTCGTTGTAACAATGGTATATGGGATTATTTTCTGAGAGAGAAAGAGAGAAAGACAGTGAGACAGACAGGGAATATTGTGTAAGCTTTACACAATCTTTTCAATCAATCTTTCCTTCATCCTATTACTTAAACTTCTTTAAACTTAGTGTGTACCAGTATTTTGACCCCAACGTCCCTTGAATTTGGCTCTGTTACTCTTTCGGCTTTGGGGGAAACACTCGTTACAGGCTACCTACCTTTTCTCTCCTTCATAAACATAGAAACAAACTGAGAGAGAGAGAGAGAGAGAGAGAGAGAGAGAGAGAGAGAGAGAGAGAGAGAGAGAGAGAGAGAGAGAGAGAGAGAGAGAGAGAGAGAGAGAGAGAGAGAGAGAGAGAGAGAGAGAGAGAGAGAGAGAGAGAGAGAGAGAGAGAAAGAGAGAGAGAGAGAGAGAAAACGATAAAATAATGCATAAGCTTTACACTAAAGCACCCGTCACACTATACCGATTTAAGTGCTGACGCTAGCCGACTAAGGGTTGTAGCGAGATCTTTACCTAATTCGCCGCGCTGCGTGAGTGGGCACCAACTCAAGGGAGAGGGCGGGAGAGGTTGTCACGGGTTTCAGAAAAAGTTTGACATGCACAACTCTTATAAGCTGAGTCAGCGGCAAGTGAGGTCACAGAATTAGACGGGACGGTGACAGTAGGCGGTTGGCGTCCAGTAGGCGTACAAGGGCGCCGACCTGTCTGCGTCAGACGCCGCTATAATGTAGGTCATCGTCAGACGGCGACCCGGTAAAGACCTGTGGTGACCTGTGGCGACCATATGCCGTCCCAAGGGCTCACCAATATTTGGGGAGGCGACCCAACTAAAGTGGGACACAGTCAGACAGCGTGGCTAAGGTTCTCGACGGCATCCATTATCGCCGCCTTTCGGCAACAATGAGCAAACACGTATGTAGAAAGTGTCTTGAGGCGGTGCCCAGGCGGTGTCATATAGTCCGGTGGCTTAGCGCCAATATTGGGCAAGATCATGACACGCTAGATTAAAGCGCCATATTTTGCACACTTACTATAAAGATCCCATAGAAACATTCTAGAGGGGGGTGCCCGGTCTGGGGAGCCTAGGTCAAGGTCAGGCCGAGGTCAAAGGTCACATGGTGTAATACTGTATAAATACCACATATAACATAGGTTTTTGTTCATCTGGAAGGTTTTCAGCTGGCCGCAGTAGTGCAGCAGTTGTTAAATGTGGGATTGGAATCAGTCAAGCATGTTTTTATTCTTGTTACGTTCCAATGCCCCCCAAAAATGCAATTTTTCCCTCCAAAAATGGTAAAATTTTCCCCAAAGGTCAATATTTTTTGCCATGAGGCCAAATCTGCCCCGAGTATATCCAATCGCAGGTTTTTAATTGAGGAGCAATTAATAAGTTTGCCTCACCCTGGCTTTTGTAATCATACCACTCTGTCTGTAATTGCTTAAACTAAATATATGTCTTTGTCTATTTTCAGGAAGACGAATATAATATTATATCCCAAGCAGAATGGATTTGGAAAACTGCATAATATGTGGTTTGAAAGATGGTGATTTAAAGTGTCCTGCTGACAGGTCATATGGAGAAGGACTAGCTTCATATGATGATTTCCTGCAGAATGTGGAGGGATTTCGTGAACTACAAGCACTTCCAGTTGAGTTAGCCTACAGCGGATGTGACACTGCTGCTGAACTTCTTGAAAACCGTGCAGAATGGCATAAAGCATGTAAACTGAAGTTTGCTAGCTCTAAGCTTGAAAGAGCAAGAGATAGACATAAGCGAACAAGTACTGAACAGGATGAAAGAAAGTCTAAACGCCAAACACATGAATCATCTTCAACTATGAAAGACTGCATCTTCTGAAGAAAAACTCAAGGCAAGCTGCATAACTGTTCTACTTTAGGACTGGATATGACACTCAGAGATATGGCTACACCATTGAAAGACAAAGACTTGGTAGCAAGAATTGCAGAAGGTGATTTAGTAGCTATTGAAGCTAAAAGTATCACAATAAATGTCTTACAGCCTTCAAGAATCTCTATAGAAGTATGGAAAGAGAAAAGCAGGAAGACAATACCACGTCCACTATTGATCAGAAAATGGTGCAGGCTCGAGTGTTTGCAGAGCTGGTTTCTTATATAGAAAGCAGAATTGAAGACGGGACTCACATATTCAAACTTTCCGAGATCCATACATTGTTTGAACAGCGCCTTGACATTCTAGGTGTCAGAAAAACAATCAATAAGTCAAGGCTCAAAAATCAGCTTCTTGCACACTTTGCAGCTGGCTGCCAAGAACAGTCAGACTGGCGGAACACTCTCCTTGTATTTAATGAGGGGCTTCAGCAAATTTTTAGGCAGCAATGGCATCACGTGACTTTGATGAAGAAGGTCTCTCCATGGCCAGTGTAGTGAAAACAGTACGGAAAGAGATATCTAATGGTGAATTCTTTAAATTCTCTGGCACATTTCCCACTGACTGCCAAGAAAGTTCAGTACCCACTTCTCTCAAAACACTGGTATCTATGCTTCTGTGTGGTAGCAACATCAATTACCAAAGCATTGCACATTCCCAGGCCTGTCTCTCAATCTGCCAAAATATACTTTTTAACTACAAAAGAAAGGCTTTAAGTGTGTCCAAGTCACGCCATACAAAGGACCGTGAGCCTCCCCTTCCTCTATATATTGGTTTGAATGTACACACACTTACACGCAGTAAGAAAATGTTGACACAGCTCTATGAGATGGGCATGAGTGTCAGTTATGAACGTACCTTAGAGGTAGAAGACTGGCTTACCACAGCTGTGTGCCAACGCTTTGAAGATGATGATTCAGTGTGTCCTCCACAGATTCGTGATGGTATTTTCACAGTAGGGGCTCTCGACAACATCGACCACAACTTGTCTTCCACAACAGCCCAAGGATCTTTCCATGGGACAAGTATTAGCCTCTTTCAGTTCCCGACTGTCACCAACCCTGGTACCAGCAGACCGGCTATCACTGTTCCCCCTCCTGAACATACCGGAACACCTTCTCTACCAGACAACTACCGCATTGCACCAGACGTGGCTTGCAATATTGATGGTGTAATTGTCTCGGAGGCTGTTATTTCTGACATTGTTACCCCTTACATCGACAGCCATCTTGAAGAGGCCAAGAAAGAAGAAGTGCAATGGGTCCAGCAGAGTATTCAGATCCTCTCCAAAGATACAATATGTACAGACGACTACATCTCATGGGCTGCATACCATGCATCGCATCAACCAGAGCCTACAGACCCGATAGGCATTAGTGCCCTCTTACCACTCTTTCTGGAGAAAGCTGCAACCATTTCAATGGTTAGACATGGAATGGCCATTATACAACGTGAAACAGAAAAATGTAATCCAGGACAGACACCCGTGATTGCACTCGATCAACCACTCTACGCCCTGGTTAAGTATGTGCAGTGGACGTGGCCACAGACATTTGGTTTGTCTTTTGTTGTCATGTTTGGAGGCCTCCACATGGAAATGGCTTTGTGGAGGATGGTTGGTCACCTGCTAGAAGGAAGTGGTTGGACTACAGCTCTGAGTGATGCAGGTGTTGCTTCTGCAGGAACTGCAGACTCCTTTCTTCATGTAACTCACTTGACAAGGACGAGGCATGCCCATCAGATCAGCGCACTCTCCCTTGCCAAACTGCAGCAAGATGCAAGCCAAGAGAAGCTAGGCCCTTATGATGAAGCAGCCTTAAATGACTGGAAGAAAGAAATGTGTGCAAAGAATCCTACCTTTGAGTACTGGGACATAATTCTGCGATTAGAAATCCTGGACCTCATCTTTGTTCGTTCTCATCGTGAGAGAAACTTCTCACTCTTCATTGCTGTACTTGAGACATTGACCCCCTGGTTCTTTGCCTTAGAGCACCCAAATTACGCTCGCTGGATTCCTGTCCATATCAGGGACATGAAATCCCTACCCGACGGTATCAGAGATGACCTACAGAAGTTCTGGGTCTTCCCCAAGACACAAAGAAAATTTTCTACCATGTCACTGGATCAAGCACATGAGCAAAACAATGGACGAGTGAAGGACACTGGTGGAGCAATTGGATTGGCAGAGAACCCTGCAGCGTTCAAGAGATGGATGGTGTCAGGTCCTGAACAGGCCAGACTACTCTCAGAGTTTGAAGACCAGTACACCACTCACAAGACTACTGACACCCAAAACCATGAACAGGGGGCTTCAACTCAAGAATTGGTCAAGACGAAAGTCAATAAGCACTGTGACACAATTACATCGATGGATAACCCTTTTCTGGGATTTTCACAAGAACTCATGACAATCGACAGTCACAATTGTCTTGATGAAGCTGCGGCCAATACCCTGCATACAATGGAAGCCCTAGGGAAGGAACAGTACAAAGCCTATGTTAAGGACGTCCTTGTGGAGAGGACTGTGTCAATCCATAAGCCAATCAAACGGAATCAGCTGCTTCTTTTCAAACAAATTCAGGCTAAATCTAAATCGAAGACGAAACAGCAAATGGAGGACATCAAGAGTGACTACAGTCTCTTCAGCAAGTTGTTCATCTCTAGCCAGGTTCGTGATGCCGATATGGATGAGTTCTTCTCTCATGAGAATCATCCCTGGCGCCCATCTTTGAGTCAGCATGGTAAACTCCGACTGCCAAGCTCTAAATCACAGTTACTGGATCTCCTGAACCCCAGCAAGCAGCCAGAAGCTCCTACACAGTTTGACGTCAAAGTGTTTGATGGCCCAGCGGTAATGCACGCTCTTCCTAGAGGTGACGCTACAACAATTGGTGACTACAGTGCTGGAAACTTCATACGCTGGACCAATTACCAGCTTCGAAGCTGCAAGCGGATGGACATTGTATGAGACACCTACAGGGAGGGCAGCCTGAAGGATACTACTCGCGAGAAGAGAGGGAAGGGCGTGAGAAAGAAAGTCGCCCCACAAACAAAGCTGCCTGGTAACTTTGCTACATTCCTACAGGAGTCCAAGAACAAGGAAGAGCTGTTTGCTTTGCTGACAGAGGAAGTTACCGCCTATGAGTATCCAGTTGACAAGGAAGTGTACATCACCTCTGGACAATCAGTTGTGTCCAAAGGCAGCAGTGAACCTATGCCAGCAACCGATCATGAAGAGGCCGACTCCAGAATGTGCCTTCATATCGCATATGCTTTACAAAAGGGTGCAAAGACTGTTATGGTCAGCACAGTGGATATAGATGTTGTGGTCATTCTGGCTGGCATATTTTTTGACCTTCTAGAGAAACATCCTGATGTTCAGCTGTGGGTAGCATTTGGAAAAGGAAAACACTTCAGGTACTACCACATCAACTCCCTCTGTGGTGAACTCGGTGAAGGGAGATTCAGAGCACTTCCATTCTTCCATGCCTTCACTGGGTCAGATACTACATCACAGTCAATGGAAGGGCAAAGAAGTCATCTTGGGAGGCCTGGAGGGCATTTCCTATAGCTACTTAAGCCTTCCACTTCCCTATGCAGTATCCTTTCACGCCTATGTCGGTTGAATCGCCTCTCTTCAAAGTCATAGAACAATTAACCTGCATTTTGTATGACAGCACAACCTCGTCTGAAAGCGTCAATGACCTGAGGAAAAAACTCTTCCCCCGCAAAGTACAAATGATGCAGAATCTCCCACCATCTCAGGCTGCTCTGATTCAGCACACAAACCGGAGTATATACCAAGCTAGCATCTGGTTGATGAGCCTGAAAACTGAACAGAATGTCCCTAGTCCAGATGCTTTTGGTTGGACTAATAATGACAACACATGGAAACCACTGTGGACAACAATACCAGAGGCCGCTAAATGCTGCAGACAGGTCATCAAGTGTGGCTGTAAGGCTGAACCACTATGCTCAAGGAGATGCACATGCAGTAGTACAGGCTTGGAGTGCACAGCACTCTGTGAGTGCAGGGGAAGTTGCACTCGCTGAGTATGGGATATAATGTGGCAGCCATTTTGAATGTATGCAAATACGAAACTGTCCAAACATTATTATGAGTTATCTTGTTTGGTTCTTTGTGTTAAAAACCTTATATAAATTGTGTTAAATCACCTTTCAATAATGGAGTTCCCTATCGTAATGTTTACCATAATGTTAATATATACATTTCTTACCAGCAAAAATAATTAAATGTGTTTTACTTACATTGAGTGATAACTTGTTAGCTAATAACCAATTGTACACATTTTGCAATTCTCTATTCATGGTATGAGCTAGAGACCGAATGTCGTTTCCAGAGTAAAATAATCTATCATGTCACGATAAATGTGGTGAAAAAAGGTCAAATTGTAAAATGAGGTTATATTGGGATACAAAATGGCGGCCATATTTAATTTATGCAAATAAGGAGTTGTCTAAATATTTTTCCAAGTTATCTTGTTTGGTTCTTTGTATTTAAACCACCTATAGATTGTGTCTATATATTTTATGTTCACGTCATTTTCTGGTTTCCTCTTCCAGATTGAAAGCTTCTAAGACAACAATGATGAACTCCCTCTCCACAACGCTGGGGTTACCGATGTGGGTGACTGTGGTGGTCCTGTGGGGGCGAGGGGGAGAGGCCCTTATATTCTCTACCGATTCGAGTTCGTTAATGAGTTATGTTTTGACCGATATATTTATGTATTCAATATTTTCGTTAGATTTATAACAAGTTAAGGGGGGAGGGTTTATGAATTGGTCAATTTATTTATGTATTCATTATTTGTCTTACTTTTCTACCACGACCTCCATCAAGCGTAAAGAATGCCCCCATGACCCCCCCCCCCCCCCCCCCACCATCTAGATAAATTTGTAATTTTTTCGGTTGATAAATGTCCCGTCCGAAGGCATGTTCCTCCTAAAATCCACACCTAATGGAACAGAAGGTCTTAACATCGCTAAACTAATGGATCGAACGTCTTTAAACCTCAAAACTTTAGGGAGAAAGGGGCTATAAAAATCAACCCTCTCCCCTTAACTGTTTAGACCAATTCAACAAATATATTCTACTTCTGATATCTGACGTACATTATGATCATAGTGTAATTATGAGAACAATAGAGCTGAAAGGCAGTAGATTAAGACGGGATGGGCTTATTTATTTGCTCATACATATTGTATATATTATAGATATTGTTTTGTTCGTATAGTTTTCTCCCTAGACCTCCATCAAGCTTAAAAGATTTAAAAAATAGACCCTCCTTAAAGATAAGTTTTTAAATTTTTCTATTTCCTTTTATAATACAGGCTGGCTATCGCTCGCCAGGTAAAAATCGACCCCTAAATGACATGAAAAGTCTTAATATTGAGAAAGAAAGGGGCGAAAGGTCTTACAAACGCTAAACTATTGGTCCGAACGTCTTGTAAGCTGAACACTAATGAGGCTAAACACGAGGAAGAAGGGGCCCAGAAAAACGACCCATATCCCTTTAAGAAAGAACTCTAACCAAGCACTGTAGACAATTAACCTTTAACCCTTTTAAGTTCCGATATGCATTTGTTTCTGTTTTCTGGCTATTATTAGACGACTTTATTCAGATTAGGAAGGGCACATGGAATTCAGAGGGTTAATTGAGATAGTAATTTATGTTCTATGTGAGTGAGGGAGACAGATCCTTCCTTAACTGCATAATATGGTCCACTGATAGCCAGAATAAACTATCAAAATGCGTCACAATCTTCAAAGGGTTAAAACCATAACACGGTCACACTGGTTACTGTGATATACTACGGTCTGGGTGTAAATAACAACAATATATACAAGAATAGCTGTGAGTATCATAGGTTCGAATCCTGGGAGTACCACATGTATTAATTGAATTGATTTATTTCAATAATTAGGTTTATTTGTTAGTTAATTGTTGGGTTGGTGATATTACGAAATTACAATGATTTCCTACAGACCAATCAAAGCAGTTGAGCATTCCACAGAAGGCTATTACATCAGTATTGAACACTTTGCCGCAGAAGAAATGTATTCCCCTACTATTCTCCGACAGAAACATGATAATGGTAAGCTTAGAGCATGAATATATATCCACTGTGTGTTATATCAAAAGAAGGCACATAACTGTTTATTATTCACTTGTGGCATCATCATCTAGTATATATTGTTTCCTTATTGCAAAAAAAAAAAAATCTGAAATAGAATGTTTAATACAGTAATTCATCTAAATAAAAAGAGCCATAACATATTATAATACTAGAAATATATATCATTCTAATACTACTACTAATAATAATAATTACAATACTAATAATTATTTAAGACATTTCAGGACAATTTTATAAGACATTTTAAGACAATTTTGGACATTTTGCTACCCAAAAATGAATAAATCTATCTTGAAAGGGGGTCAAGGGGGTGTATTGTTTAGCTTGATGGAGGTCTAGTGAACAAACTAAAAACCTCCCATTAACCCTCTCAGGTCTGAATAAGTTTTGATATATTCCATGGACGTGCGACACACGGTCTGGGGCAACTAACGTTTTCTCTTTGTTCCCGTTCACCCAGCTATGAATTGTTTCCAGATACCCCAACATATGGACTAGTATACCAGATATTTCTCGTCCTACATGGACGCAATTGCGTCTTAAGTGTAATTTTACCGAATTTCGTAAAGGGCTTAAGGACGCGAATGCATTCACATGTGCGCCAGGGCAAAAGTACCTTAGGACGCGATCGCGTTCTCACATGCATAAGAGGGTTGATTAAACACAACAAGAGAACCCTTTCTACAAATAGTTACAAATATTACCAACCTAATTTTGTACTATTCTACAGGACCCTACGTCACTGCCGGGGGAGTCTGGTGCCGGAATGTTCATCGTAGAGATGGAAGATCGAGCTTTAAACACCACCAGAGAACAGTTCCCCCAAATAGTTACCTTGGCGAGACAGGTGTGTGAATTGTATTATGACATCATTTTGCTTACAATGAGCTACCATTAGACGATTATACTTAGAGTAGGAATGACCTATACCAGAGTTATTCTTTAAATAGTTGCATATTTTGTGCCTTAGGTAAAATCCCCGAGCTAATTAAAAAGAAAAACATGGGGTATGTGCCTGAGTATATAAATAGGTAAAGTTAATGACAGTCAAACCACATAATATTTGGTTTTGACCAGTGTGTAGACTTTCATTATTTTGGTTATTATTCCTTATTATTACAAGCGGAGTAGTTACTGAATGTGCAATATATTTATGCAAATTGTAATACACGCTGTATTGATACTCGTTTAGTATGACAGCATATGATTGGCACCTACATCATTGTTGTCTCACTCTATAATAGAGTCTTGGAGTATTTACCCCTCTGAAGAATATGATGCGTTTTTGACAGTTTATTCCGGCTATCATTAGACGATTATATACAGTTTAGGACGGATCTGTGGGAGCTATAAAGGTAAAGTCTATCTCAGTTAATCCTCTGACTTCCATATATCCTTCAAATATAAATAAAATATGTCAACTAATAGCCAGAAAACGGAAAAAAGCGTATTCTATCATCTAAATGTTAAGCCAATATGTATTTCTTACCAAGAGGAATGTGTTAGTCGTCCTTTCACATTCACATATATATATTTACCCTGTTTCTTAATGACTGAAATCCTTCACAGATTGGCTACAACCATACATGGATCTCATTGTGTACTGCACTCCCTCATATTGCACTTTAACCCCTTTTGTGCCGGCGAAGTTTGTTTGTTTGTATTCTATTTATACGTTTTTGTGCAGTTAAAGAAGGATCTGTGGTAGTAAAACGGGATAAGTGATACAGTTCGAATCCTGTTAATTGCCGGAGGCCCTTTCTAAACTGAATAATATCGTCTAACAGTAGCCGCAATAACTGTAAAAAGACGGCACCGATACTGAAAGGGTTAATTCAGTTCCCATCATACAGCGATATTTTTCTGAAATATCTGTTATCGCAGCCAAATAATTGTCCGCGGAAAACTGGCAAATATAGGATGAAGACTCATATACCGTATATGGCATGTTGTCTCACTAGCAAACTGAGAACGAAACTTGCGTATACTATGTAAATAAAGTATCAATGGAGCTATGAATAACACACATATTTTAACAAAATATCAACGGATCTCCAATAAATTTGAGTCAGTCCACTAAGCACACAGTAGGACGGGTCACGTTCTTGGCTAATCCAGATAGTCGTATGGTTTGGTCTAGTTATATGTTTACATGCAACGCTATACATTATGGTCAACTATTTTACTAATATTCGAGCATTAACATAATATGCCTCATCTTAACTGTTACACAATTAATTCAGTCTAAAGAGATAACATCCCTAGCTAAGGCAGTCATCGTGGGGTGACGGTGGTGGTGAAGAGCTCGTAAGATAAATGTTATGATTAGAGCTGGAGATTATCACTTTTATTACGATACATCTCTTCCTTTCTGTGTATCGTCTTGTTTTAGCCAGAATACTTGAAAACAAGATCTAGGCAGTGGTATCTTGGCTTATCAGATGGAGAATTAACTAGGGCGGGGAACTGGTTCGTTAGTTAAATATTACAAACATAAACTTGACATACATCGTAGTGCAGTTAAATAATGAGTAGGAAAGCAGGCTGTTCATTCGTTTGAGGAAGTTACATTTAAAACATTTATTTATTTTTTCCTATGACCTTTCACATACTAGCTGAGGCAGTCATCGTGGTGTGTTGTGGTGGTGGTGGTGAGCGACGACCCTGTCTTCCTCACCACCTTCGCCGAGTGGTCCCTCAAGGGCCGCCTCCTGGTGTGGTCCACGAGGCTCCTGGTCCTCACTACTCTGACCAGAGAGGACCTCAGGGATTTACTCGCAGAACACTGGACATTCTCCATGACCAATGCGATGGCAATAAGCTGTGATCTTCACTCCTTAACAGAAAGGTTAGCACATATATACTGTATATGAACGATTATAACAAGGTCGTTAGCAATTTATTAAGAAGTTTTATGATGTTCTCCAAAAAATCGCAGCCTCTAATTACGCATGCAGTGTCAGTTTATATTTCCCTAAGCCTATTTTATTGATAAAATGCTCTTTCCTAGACTTGAATTCTTGCCAGATGAGAGTTTTCAGTAAGCTAAGAGCATCACTGGAGATTGAAAATACTATGAAACTATACATCTACAGCACTTTCGGTGTTTTAAATTCTACTGTATTGATAAGACGGCTTATTTGCATAAGGCTATTTAAAACATCCAAAAAATTATATGAAAATATTCTCCAAAAGTGTGTGCACGAGTCTTCGTGAGGATATATTGAAATAGATATATATAGATAGATATATTATCAATAAAGAGAGAGAGAGTGTGTGTGTGTGTGTGAGAGTGAGAGAAAGAGAAAGCGAGAGAACCTTATCCAACTATTCTTTACAGGTGTGACATACTCGCCCATCTGCCGTATACCCCTACAGGCGCCCAGGTATTAAGACTGGCTTCCTGGACGCCCAACACAAGCCTCAGTTACCTCTCCAACCTCCCACTATTTCCAGAGAAGTATCACAGGTTGTTTGCACGAATCCTTTCAGTTCCATATATTATCACGTCAATTCATCTTCTCATACCTTATCGTTAACCAAACTAACATAACCTAACCCATATTTGTAGCCTCTCTCCCTTATTGAACGAATCTAATGTAATACACCCTAAGTATTATTCCTCGTCTTTTCATTGTTATCCTCAACTCAATAACTTGTCTTTCAGTTTCCACGGTATGCAAATCAACGTAACAGCGCTGCCCTTCGAGCCCTACTGGATAACGACAAAGGGGCAGAACGGCACCTCCAGTCACGCCGGCATGGACTACAGGCAACTGGAGACCATTGGGGAGGCTCTCAACTTCACTTTCCGGGTCTTGCCTTCTGCAAATTGGCAGGAGGTGAACCAAACATATCTGGTTGCTAGTATTTGCAATTGCAATAACAATCATAAAATAACTTGAATTTTTTAATGCATTGGTCTCACAAGTTCTATCCAAAAATCAATCCAGATAGTTATAATTGCATGAAGGTAACCAAGGGAAGTTCACGAATTCCTATGAGTGGGCTAGAGACTATGGTATTTGAGTATACCTACACAAAGCACAGCATGTTGCGAAAGGAGTTGTGTTCTTTAGTTACACATACGTCTATAAACTTCACAAATTAACTTCAACCCACCCTGAATATGATATCAATAATCACCACCATCCAGGAAAGATCAACCCAAGTCCATCGGTTACCTTAAACTTGTTTTCGTTGTTTATGTGTATGAAGGAGACAAAAGGTAGGCCACCTGTAACGAGTGTTTCCCCCAAAGCCAAAAGAGACCGAGAAAGGTGCAAGGGAACGTGAAAATGGTCCCGAACCCTGAGAATAGGAACTGTTAATGTTGTTTCTGTTGAGGCTCTGTCTCTTGTTGGCCACTGTGACGCATGTCCAGTGTGAGCATGCTGTACAGAACGCCTAGTCATGCCCCACTCTCGCTAGGATCGTCAGGGCAGGAACTTTGGCTGTAGTCTATGTAGAGTTTCCTAACTTAGTTCATGTGAGCCGTTGTACTATAAGTATTATGAATATGTATTTTGTTTTCATCTGAGTCAACGAGTTCTATTTTATATCATTAGTTATAAGTATTGTGTGAAAAACTTATTTGTAATGATGGGAAGAGAAACAGCCACAGTTGGGGGTCAGTGGGTGCGCCAGGCGGGAGGTGGGCCTAACTCACTAGCACTCCCCCCTCCCCCCTCCCCTCAGTGCTAGGGGAGCCTTTGTCTATCCCAGAGGAGAGAGAGAAATTACGTAATGGTTGTCAGTGGGCGGTCCTTAGTAGTTCACGTTGGGCTCACTAGATGGCCGGGTATAAAAAGGGAAGTCTAGCCATTTTTTCATCAGAACTCATTAGGCAGAGCGACTTCTCATTTCCCTTGCTAACTATATATATTCTTCTGACTGATGTGAACTTTCTCTACTACCTTACATTCTTATCTCCTCTTTTCCCTGCCTGTTTAACTTCCATGGTCCCGTTGGTGCAGAGCTAGTCAGCCAACGTATTATCGCTTGAGTTCTCACGAGATACTTGCCTATTAGATAGCCTATTTTGGAAGGGTTAACTTAGAATAGGATTGATTTATGTTTGTTGCACTTGTATATGCATTTCCCTGTGTGTTATTATTATTCCTGTTTTCTGCTAGTCTAGGTAATGCTAGACTGGGGTAAGGCTTTTCTGTGTTACGAGTTGTTGTTTGATGCAGTGGTTAAGCGATAAACCTGCATACTCGTTTCGGTTCAGTGAAGCCTAGGTTGTCTTCGCGGCTGACTGTGTTGAGTTAATAATTTACAGTGAGTGAGGGCAAGAGCCTAACCACCCTGTATTTTATTAACAGTTTGTTTTTACTTTGTCAAGGAGCCGGGAGGAAATCAGATACAAGGGATCTGGATTTCTCAAAGTGCACTTGTTAGTTTTAACGTAATACTTTAAACAGTTGTGAGGACTTCGCTAGGCTACGAGCCGTTTTTGCTCAGTCACTGCTACCTTTTGCCCACAGTACCCCAGCTAGACTTTACTCGATTAGTAGATACAGAATAGTATTGAAGCTTTCCTTATGTATGATATTGTTTATGCACTATTGATTTCATGTGTTGCAAGCTTGGCTACTTTAGTGATTAGTGGCCCCCGAGCACAATCCGAGTAGGCTATTGCCGTTGCATTTGCGGAGTACTTCTTTTTAATGTTTGCCATTTACTATTGCATATTCTTCTAATTATTCTTATGCCAATTTAAACCTTTAATAGTATTTAATTGCCAGTGTTTTTGCTTATTGAATTACTGTTCAAAATCCGATACGTACTTCTTACGAGCATCCGAGAAGCATCTAACTTTTTCAGAAGATTCCTTGCTCGATGCTTAAGGACTATTAATTAACGTAACGTAATAGTGCCGATCCGAAGTAGAGGGTGGAGGACTTCTTAAGTTCTTAGTCAAGGGTGGATTACTTCGGCTTCGGCGAACACTATTCTTTGGTGTTGTTGTTTCTTACTTCTTTGTTTGATTGTTGACCAGACTAGATAATTCCTGTCTCTTTATTAGTCTGTTGTTGAACACTAGTACCGAGTTCTTGTATACCCCGTTATAGCAGATTGAACTCTGGAGGGTATTGGTGTTTTTTGTTCGGCTGGCAGTACTCAGGGGTTGGGATCGTGTGTTTCCGTTGTGGCAGCGAGCCGTATTCGAGTCCTGATTGAGAGCCCTTGTGTACCCGAGTGCCAGTTCGTAACACCACCCCAGCAATGTGGTATGTGCCTGAGTAAATACATATAGTTTTGCCACCGAGCATAAAATTGCAGAGTGGGTCTGAATTCGTGTAGGCAACTGTACACTTATGCAATATATATTCCCCAGGTGACTGACCAGGTAGAAGCAAGGACGTCGTTTATCACCGGAGTCGTGTATGTTGTGTTGCCTAACCGTCTGGAAAGGTGAACAATTTATTCAACGTGTTATATGTTTAATAATAAGTTCACATTTCGAATACCCATTGTATGAAAGAAAATGTATGAGATAACGCATTCTAGTTATAACTCTATATATGCTCTTTTCTTTTGTTGTTGTTTTTAACCATTCCCGCCCGGGCAGCATTTTAAAATGACACCGCGGCAGATGGGCAGGAGGCCGGGTGTCATTTTAAAATCCGTAAGCTTGAAAGCCTATTAAGCGTGTTTTGAAAGCTGTGCGTCCGACGTATGTAAACAAAGCCTGTCGTTGCGTCACCACACCTCCGAAAACAAGAAGAAGAGTCGGAGTTTGTTATTGTGTTGTCTACAAGAACAGATTTGGTGTTGAAAAGTGTCTGATATTGCTAACATTACATCGAAACTCTCTCCACGGAAATCGTCATCACAACTGAACCAGTTGACCTAGAGAGCTCTACTTAACGCCAGTCTACAGATACGAAACACACCTACGTTTAGTGATGCATGGGAATTCTCTAGCAGTTAAAATAACAAAGATACGGGTAGCCTATTAAAGACGTTTTTTTGGCCAGATTGGCCGGATCTCAATGCTGTCATTAGGAAGGCGAGCCCGGGCGGGAAGGGTTAAAGCTTAAAAAGTATATATTAATATGTGTTTAGCTTAACTCTTTAAACAACTAATTTTTACATAAAGGCAACACATGTTAATTGGTCGTCACAAATATTGTAAGCGCTTTTTAACTCTCTTGATGATTGTGATGCATTTTGGCAGCATAATGTGGCTATCATTAGTCGATTTTACACAATTTAGGAAGGATCTGTGGGAATTATAATGGTAAAGAATATCTCAATTAACCCTCTGACTTAACGTAATCCGAATAAAATTGTCTAATAATAGCCAGAAAACAGAAAGGAAACTAGTCATCGTATCTTCTAAGGGTTAAACAATATCGCTTAATTACTAATAGCTTACGATATTTGCAAAGAAATGCACAGCAATTTAACTAATACAGGATTGTCTCTTTAATAGGTGGGACTACACAAATCCTCTCGACTTGGATACGCTCGGTTTTGCCCTGGCCAAACCCATCCTGACCCCTGATTGGCTGAGCTTCTACTATCCACTGAACGGCCTGGTTTGGGCGGCAACTCTCATCACTGCCTTGGTCATTAGTTTGATTTTCTCCATGGTAAGTTTCTGTGGATATAGTAACATGCACTAGGAGGAGGCTGTAGGCACCAACCGAACAGGGTGGTAATCCCGGGGAGTATTTCAGGTGGTGGTTAAGGACAACTGGAACTCCTGTTTCACCACTTGGTTTCCTTTGATGATCCTTTCTGTGCCTCACCATAATAGAGGGCAAGCCCAGTTTCCCCTTCAAAATACTTCTCTTTCATTCAATGAACTATACTATAAACACCTTACATACTACACTACCTTTTCAAAATTTACAAAATAAAAATAATGATGACAAACACACGACCAGCTTCAGAGTCCCCAGGGGGGAGGGGTGGCAGAAATGCCCCCATTGATCAGTCCTCTGGAAACGACTCCTCAAAATGCTCTGGACATATATCTTCTACTCTTTCTATCAATTTCTGCAACATTCGTGTTCTCACAGAAATTTCCATCTTAGGAGATTTCAATGTGTATCACCACTAATGGCTCTCCTCCCATTTCACTGACCATCCTGGTGAACAATCCTACATCTTTTCTATCCTAAATGACCTAGAGCAGTTAGTCCAGCACCCAACTCAAATTCCTGACTGCCTTGGAGATTGGCCCAACATTCTCGACTTACTTCTAACTTCTATTTCTTCTGCTTACGCCATAAACTTTATCTCTCCGTTGGGTTTCTCCGATCACAGCCTTATCTCTGTTACCTGTCCTATCTCTCCAGTACAGCCATCCGATCCTCCCAGCCGGCGGCGTTTGTAGCACTTTGGCGCTGCCGATTGAGAGGCTCTTCTGCAATATTTCTTTGATTTCCCATGGAATGGTTGTTGCTTCCGTGGCCGGGGACCCTCAGAATGCGCTGCACGCATCACCGAGGTAATCCTCTCGGGTATGGAGGTATACATTCCATTTTCTTTCTCACAGTGCAATGCCTAACATTTTTTATTTTCTCACGCTTGTTCTACTGCTGCCCGCAATAAGGAGGAATATTTCAAACAGTACCGTCACCTTCAAACTCGAGAATCTTGTGTATTTTATGCTTCTTCCCGGAATCAAGCCAAATCTCTTTCATCATTAACACATATTCTGAACTTTCCAACTCTAGCTTTTTCCAAGCTTTCGGGCATCTAGCCAAAAATCTCTCCAACAAATTTACTTCCTCGTCTTTCCCTCCTCTTTTCCACTCTGACGGCACTACCGTCACATCTTCTCTCTGACAAACATGAACTTTTTGCTCAAACTTTTACTAAGAACTCCACCTTGCATGATTCCGGTGCTAGTCCTACATCTCCACCCCCCTCTCGCTTACTTATGCCTAATATCATAATCTCTTCTAAGGATGTACTCTCTGTGCTTAATACTAAGAAAGTGTACTGACCAGATGGTGTTCCTCCTGCTGTACTCAAAAATTGTTCTTCTGTTCCCTGTCTAGACTAACTCTTCCGTCTCTGTCTTTCCTTTTTGCTGGAAGATTTGTCTCATTCAACTTGTCCCAAAGAAAGGTGACCGATCTCAGCCCTCCAACTATCGTCCAATTGTTCTCACTTCTTGTATCTTTAAATGTTTTTAAACTATTCTTAATTCAACATTTCTTAAGCATTAATCTTCCCATAAACTACTTTCAGATTGCCAGTATGGTTTCCTTAACCCTTAATTAGCGGGGCCCGACTTAAGTCCGTATCTAAAAACCTGGACTATGTGGCGGGGCCCGACTTAAGTCTGTGTGCAATTTTGGCGCAATATTGGCTCTGAGAGAGAGCCGAGTGGTGGGAGGAGCGTAGGTTGCCTCATGACCACTCGCCACGACCGTCGTGGGCCCACTGACATGTAATCCACACTACTCCACCCTCTCTCACTCGCTACACACGTAATTATGTAACGAAATGACCGTATTTTAGCGATTTTGCCCTTCGGTTGCACGATCGTTGCAAGACAACCAGTGATCGTAGAAGGATGTTTCGGGTGTCATTGGAAAGCTCAATTTACGCCCTTTTAGGGATACATACTTGTATTACGCTCTGGCTCTTTTTTATGCATGAAAAAGAGCACGGAAACAACGCCATTTATGGTACAAAAAAACCCGCTGGGCGGCACGGTCAAATATACCGCCTAGGCCGCTCGTTTAGTGTTAAGAGCCGCTCTACGGGTGATCTACTTGCTTATCTTACTAACGCTTGGTCATTCTCCCTTCGGGAATTCGGTGAGATTTGTTCTATTGTGCTAGACATATTGAAAGCTTTCGATAGACTCTAGCACAAACCTCTAATTTCCAAACTACACTCCATCGGTTTCTATCCCTCTATTTGTGCCTTTGTCTCTAATTTCCTTTCTGACCATTCCATAGCTGCAGTTGTGGACAACCATCTCTCATTTGCTCAACCTATCAACTTCGGTGTTCCTCAGGGTTCTATTCTTTCTCCAGTTCCCTTTCTAATATATATTAATGATCTCCTCAACTGTACCTCTATTCCTATCCACTCATATGCTGATGACTCTTTTTTTTTTTATATATATATATATATATATATATATATAGGCCTATATATACATGGATGAAGAAGACAAAAGGCAGAACTGCCTGTGACAAGTGCCTCCCCCAGAGATGAAAGCAGGTAGGGACGAAAACACTCAATATTCAACTAATTTTTCACATCAACCCAGCATGCAGTCACTCCAAAAGTCACGTAACGAGGCCATTAATATTGTAACATAAATGGAGTGAAAAGTCTTAAAATCGCCAAACTAATTGGGCGAACGTCTTAAAAATCTGAAATATAATGTGGCTAAACATGAGGGAAAAGTGGAACCATAAAAACACTAATAAATCCTCTTCAAATAGAGATTAGAATATTATATGATTCAAGGACTCCATTCTTTCCTATATTTTGGCTATTCGTAGGCGATTTTATTCAGCTTACGAAGAAACTGGGTGATACAGAGAATTTAATGATATAGTTATTACACCCTCCTTATTACTAATGGGCCTTCTTAAGCTGAATAATATCTAAAATATTACCAACATATATTGAAAACACATTTCACAGTTTAATGAAAAGGGTAACTATGTCATGAAATATACGACTTTAACCCCTTGAGGATCATGGCTCGTTTTGATAGCTTATTCTGGCTATCATTAGACGACTTCGTACAACTTAGGATGGATCTGTGGCAAATATAAGGGTAAATACTGTCTTAATTAACCCTCTGACTTTTAAATACCCTTCCAAATCTGAATTAAATCATCTAATGATAGCCATAATGAACTGCCAAAACACGTCATGATCCTCAAGGGGTTAACAATATAATCTACCCGTAGAATTCCCACATATCCTTCCTTAAATGTAATAATAATAATAATAATCGTCTGGTTACTTATATAGTGCCCGTATCTCCTCCTTCGAGGATTCACAAGCGCTTGGCTTTCTTTAGTCTACCAGAGACCATTACCCATCCCCTTTGCTCATGGGGAGATGGTAACCGCCGGCTGTATCCCAGAAAAACTTTTAATCTGAGCGGGGATTGAACGCAAGACCTTCAAGATGGGAATCAGGCACGCTATCAACTGAGCCAGCCGGACGGCTGTATAAACTTGTCTAATGATAGCCAATAAACGGCCAAAACGCGTCAATCCTCAAGGGGTAAACAATATCTATCCCATCCGATACATGACTTTCACATACCCTTCCTAATCTGAAATATATCGTCTAATAATAACCAGAATAAACGGCCAAAACGCGTCATGATCTTCAAGGGGTAAACAATATCTATTCTATACGACACAGATAACCAGAACGGACCTGTGGCGAAAACAACACGGTCAAGTCTCCTTCGGGTCTGTGGTGATGGAAACCCTGGGGAGTCTACTGGGTCAAGGCCTCAACGACCGCCTCTCTGTCAGCAGGAACAACTACCTCCTGACGGGCTTCTGGATGGCCTTCGGGGTGATCGTCAGTACGGCTTATCGCGGCAGTCTCATAGCGTCTCTCAACTTCCCCAGAATGCCACCCAGGCCCGAGACGGTAGACCAGCTGGTTGGTTATGTGGACAGGTAAATAGAGGAGAGTAGATTTGGAATATTAGCAGCTGGTTGTATATGTGGAGAAGTAGTTATGTGAGAGTAGATATGGAATAGGAGCAGGTGCAGGTTGGTTATGTGGAGAGGTAAATATAGGACAGTAGATTTGGAATATGAGCAGCTGGTTGGATATGTGGAGAGGATACGAACAGCTGGTTGGATATGTGGACAGGTACATATAGCAGAATAGATTTGGAATACAAACATCTGGTTGGTTATGTGGGGAATAGATTTGGAATACAAGCAGCTGGTTGGATATGTGGACAGTTAAATATAGGAGAGTACTTTAGGAATACGAACAGATGGTTGGATATGTGGACAGGTAAACATAGGAGAGTAGATTTGGAATACGAGCAGCTGGCTGGTTATGTGGGGAGTATATTTGGAATATGACCAGCTCGTTGGATATGTGGACAGGTACATATAGGTGAGTAGATTAAGAATACGAGCAGTTGGTTGAATATGTGGACAGGTAAATATAGGAGATTATATTAGGAATTCGAACAGCTGGTTGGATATGTGGACAGGTCAATATATAGGACACTAGATTTGGAATAGGGGCAGGTGGTTGGATATGTGGAGAGTTTACGAACAGCTGGTTGGATATGTGGACAGGTAAATATAGGAGAGTAGATCTGGAATATAAGCAGCTGGTTGGATATGTGGACAGGTAAATATAGGATAGTAGATTTGGAATACGAGCAGTTGGTTGGATATGTGGACAGGTATATATAGGATAGTAGATTTGGAATGAGAGCAGCTGGTTGGATATGTGGACAGGTATATATAAGATAGTAGATTTGGAATACGAGCAGCTGGTTGGATATGTGAAGAGGTAAATATAGAAAAGTAGATATTTTGGAATAGGAAATTGAAGATGTGCAATAAGGATGAAGAGGGAATGTCATGCGAAATCACACGAAGGAACTTTTAAGAATGTCCTAAGCATTATGTGATATATACAGGTACAGTTTCCTACATAAGTTCTGTTCCTCTCCGTGATCATATACGTGGAAATAATATATACTGCACATGGTTGAATTGCGAGGGTACTTTCTTATGCAGTGCTTAACACATCTGACTAATCAACTGGTGATTAAATTAAACCACACTTGCAATGCGTTCATACTCATGTTACTCTCATACTTAAGATCACGACGAAGAACAGAACTTATGTGGGCAGCTCTACATAATGTAGACATTATGGAATTTTTGATTGGATTTCAAAAAATATAGTGAGTTAAATAGGATATATAAGTAAGGGATATCTTTGTGAAACCATATACTGTAAAGAAAGTACCATAGCGAGCAAACTGTACTTCACAAAGTGTTTAAAACATTGTGTATATATGAAAATGTATGCCAGTTTTACTATAATATAAGCATAAATAATTAATCAACTATCCAAACTGCTACAGATTACAAACATAATATCTCATTTCAGAGTAACTTACGAAGCCTATGGATCCTACTACAAAAAAACCTTCTCCAACTCTGAGTCGAAAGTCCTCCAAACACTGGGGCACAAGTTATATCTGGGAGTCTCTACAGTACAAGGACTTACTGACTCCATTACTTTAAAGTAAGAGCTCTTCAGTTCATTGTTTCTGTCGCTAAGTAAGATTTGCATGAATAACGATTATTCTCAATTAAGTCATCTTTTATAGTACAACGTTGTAATATATGAAAATCATTTTAAGAGAGTTAATAGTATTAATGGTTGGAGAGGTTGCAGGAGGAGGAAGTCAGGGAGGAGTACAGGAGAGCAGTGGAAAGACGACTAGGTGGGTTCGACCTGGAAGTTATGGAGGAAGTGGAGGAGATGAGCAAGGTGTTTAAGGATGAGATCCGTGCAGCATGTGAGGAGGTGTATGGAGTGAGGAGAAGAGGGAGGGGAGTGAAAGGTACAGCATGGTGGACAGAAGAGGTAAGAATAGCTGTGGAAGAAATGAAGAAAGCATATAGAGAGTGGTTGGGTAGTAGAGGGAATGAAGATTTCGAGACACAGAAACGAGCGAGGTACGTGGAGAGTAAGAGGGTGGTGAAGAGAGTAGTGAAGGAAAGTAAGAGAAGAGTAGATGAGGAATTTGGAAGGAATCTGAATGTAAAATGGAGGGAGAGTAAGAAACTGTTCTGGAAAGAAGTCAAGAAAGTTAGGGAAGGTAGCAAGGGAAACAGTAAGGGTGTGAAAGATAAGAATGGGAGAATGCTAGCCGAGAAGCAAGAGAGAGTCGAAAGATGGAGGGAGTACTTCAATGAGTTGCTAAATGTAAGGAATGAAGAGCCAGCAAGCATAGCTGTATATGGTATGGGAGGGAGAAGTAGTGGAGGAGGAGGTGGGGATCAGAAGGTCAGAAGTGTGGGAAGCCATGAAAAGAGTGAAGTTGGGGAAAGCACCAGGAACAGAAGGAGTGTGTGGAGAAATGTTGAGGTATGGTGGTGAGATAGTGATAGAATGGGTATGGAAAATGTGCAAACTAGCATGGGAGAAGGGGAGTGCACCCGATGACTGGAAGACTGGCATAATAGTCCCCCTATATAAGGGCAAAGGGGAAAGAGGAGTGTGTGGTAACCACCGAGGAATATGTCTTCTAAGCATAGTAGGGAAGGTATACAGTAGGGTAGTGATTGAGAGAGTGAGAGTGAGAATGGAGAAATGGATAGGTGACGAGCAGGGAGGTTTTAGGAAAGGAAGAGGATGTGTAGATCAGATTTTTACCCTGAATTGTGTTGTGGAGAAATATCTGGAGAAGAAACAAAAGGTGTATGTTGCCTTTATGGACTTGGAGAAGGCCTATGCCAGAGTGAATAGAGAAGGTTTGTGGAAAGTACTTAAAATATACGGAGTAGAGGGCAAGTTGCTGAAAGCAGTGAAGAGCATGTATGAAGGTGCAAAGGCGGCAGTATGTGTGGAGAGTGAGCAGAGCGAGTTCTTTGACCTGAATGTTGGTTTGAAACAGGGGTGTGTGATGTCCCCGTGGTTGTTTACTGTATATATGGATAGAGTCATGAAAGAAATACTATCAAGAGCAGTGGATGTTGGTGTATCGCTGAAAAGGGAGGGAATTGAGTGGAAGCTACCTATACTGCTGTTTGCGGATGATACAGTTCTGATGAGTGATAATGAATGGGAGTTGCAGGGTCTGGTAAATGAGTTTGGAACAGTGTGTGAAAAACGGAATTTGAAGGTAAATGCGGGAAAGAGCAAGGTTATGGTCTTCGAAATGGGTGAAGTCACAGAGTGTGAGGTGAAGCTGAACGGTCAGGCTATGGAGATCGTCAACTCTTTTTAGTATCTGGGCAGTGTGTTGAGTAAAGATGGGACTATGGATGAAGAAGTGTGGGAGAGGGTACAACAGGGGAAGAGGGTTGTAGGAACGCTAAAAACAGTAACAAGAAATAGGCTGGTCAGTATGGAAGTGAAGAAGTCCTTGCATGACAGCGTGGTAATCCCGACACTGACTTATGGAAGCGAAGCATGGACATTGGTTGAGAGACTCAGACCAAGAGTGAGAGCGGTGGAAATGAATTACTTAAGGAGTGCGTGCGGAGTTACATGGAGGGATAGACAGACTAATGAGGAAGTCAAAAGGAGGTGTGGTGTGGAGGTAGATGTGCTGGAAAGTGTGAAATGGAACAACTTGAGATGGTTCGGCCATATGGAACGTATGGAAAGCGAGAGAATGACTAAGAGGGTGTACGAGAGCGAGGTGGAGGGACAGAGACGGAGAGGTAGACCGAATGAGAGGTGGAAGGATGGAGTGACGAAGTACATGAACGAAGGCGGTGCTGGTTGGGGGGAGGGGCGTCGACTGACTGGGAACAGAGGTGCATGGGGGCGGTTCGTTCGTGGCCACCCCTTCGGGGATCACGGCGTCAGGCAATAGATAGATAGATAGAATAGTATTAAGCAAGGGATATGATGAAACTTCTCTGTCCAAACATTTTCAACATACATTACTTCAAAAATTATATGATATTAGATTTCGTATTTAGTATTGACATTTATTTTCATAAATAAGAACAACTATATTAGCATAACGGGTTCTCATTGCCAAAGAGCAAATCATTATTCAGTATTCATCATAATCTATGTTATATTTGGAAGAGCAATTGTGTTATTTTGACACAGTGTTAAACACAAATATTACTGTACCACAAGGAAATATTACTTGAGTTTCACTATTAATTGCACATTATTTCACTTTGATTATAATGTAATGTTCATAATCATTAACTTACGATAAAAGACAAAAGACGAAGAAATTTGCATTGACGATGGAACCCAAGCATATATAGTACGGTTCGCCAAATAAGTCGTGTCTCCGCTGTAATTACGTGTTGCTTGTTGTGTGCTTTAAATAATGTCTGTCAGATGTTGAATAGGGTGTGTACAGATGGGAACATGTTTGTATATCTCACTCGAAACGATGAATTATAGCTTAGCTAATGCTGATACCAATTATTGATCGAAATATACTTGTTGCCGCAACATCACTTAGTTGGCCGACTGTACAGTACATCCTTGTTGCTCGTCATTTTCCTAGAGACTACGTACAGGTCTCCCTCATTATCCGATGCGCAAATTTACGATATTTGTATAGGGTTTTAGGTGTTTGGGTTTGGGTTTTGGCTGGTCCGAGAACGCATCCCCATTTACCCCATTAACTTTAGACTTCGATATACGATTTTTCTATTTAATATCGGGTTTTCAGGAATGTAACCCAATCGAAAAATCGAGAAAGATCTATAATTTATTCTCAATATTCCTTCTCAAAGTTTGCACAGATATCCCTGGCCACGACTATGCATTTTACCTACTGTATGTACCAGTTATCGCTCGCTCACAAAAAAAAAAACGACACCTGAACGGGGTGAAGCATCTTATTATCACCAAACTAATGGGGTGAAACGTCTTAAAATCTTCCAGGAGGGCTCACTGTAACAGCCGCGTGTACCTGGAGCTGCAAATAGCCCAGAGCTTCAGTAGTGTGGATGGCAGCAGCTCGATGTATATAGGCCGAGAGAGGATCCTACCAGCCATCCAAGCCTGGCCGGTGCCTCATGACGCTCCGTATAAACCCCAACTAGACAAGAATATACTCAGAATACGGGAGGTGAGCTTAGATGGTACAATTGACAACTTGCAAGTTTCAGGCTACAAGAAATTTGGAGCCCAAAACATCGGTATTAAACAGAAATACAGGCGCCCGACCCTGGAAGCCGTTGTATATAGGAAGGACCCTGCATGGAAGTATGTGGGATGGCATTATGGTGTAGTTCTGCTATGTGTCTGCCTGCTGAGACCAGATCCTCTCCGGGAGATCTGGGACCTGAGAATCTTTTGCTTGGGACCCAATCATGGTCCTTGGTCTCTGACCTACTGTAGATCTGTGTGAATTTTCTATTTTAATTTTTCCAATTTTATTCTATTTTGTTATTGCTGTTCAGGCTCTGTCTCGATTCGGCCACCCCATGCTATGGGGTATATCTTGAGTATATACATACAGTACATACAATAATTATGGATAGAAAGTATGTTGAATTTCATTATATGTATTTATAAATACACTTCAACGATATTTGAGGTGGTAATTGTGCTATGCATCGAAGTCTGCAGCTCCAATGCCCACACCCCTCGAAAATCGCAAGTGGTCTCTTGGTTATTAAAGTTCCTTACCCCATAGCATACAGAAGCTGCTAACTAGGCAACTTAAATATAAACAATAAAAGATTTTCTTGGTCGTTGCTTCAGTCTGTATTCTGGGTATGTGTTATGTTTGTGTATGTAGTATTCAGTAAAATGCTTATTAAAGTTATGTCAACAACCCGGATATAGATAAAATGGAAATAACACTGCTTTGGTATTACGAGAATGTCAATGAATACTTTACTTCTATGTACCTTTAATTATTGCACTTTCTTATTCATTTAACACCACCTAATCTAGTTGATCACATGTGTCTTTTTTCTTTTACTTTTTATTTCTTTTTTCCTGGCATTAAAACGATGATTGAATAATAATGACTAAAGTTTATTTATATCCAGGCTGGACTCTACACCCACTGGAAGAAAGAAACCCTGGACAAAGCCGCCCAAGCCAGCCGAATGAAACAACGAGCCAGCCGAGTGAAGCAACGAACCCTGTGGAACAACCAAGAAGACCAAGAAGTGCCTGCCGATACCAAGAACCCTCGCACCGTCAGTCTCACCCTCACCCACCTCCAGGGCCCCATGTCGCTGTTACTGGTTGGCTTGGCGTTGGCTGCTGTTTCACTCGTCATGGAATTTTTTTATTCGCGTATAAAGCTAGACAGTGATCAAGAATATAATTTTAAAACAGTTTTCACTCATTCTTAAACTCTCCAGAACGATGGCGCTTATATACCTTCTACACTGGGTTCAATTAGACGATGGTATGCAGTTTAAGAAGAACCCATGTTATTTGGAGGATTTTTCGAGATCGTATGTAACCCTTTGAGTCCTAGAGGTATTATATAAGCTAAAGAAAATCGTCTTATGGTAGCCAGAATAGGATGAAAATTACGTCATAGTGACGAAGGGGTTATATATTTAGTTTGCTATATGGCTTCCCTCATAATAATGAATATAAAATTCATATAGTGATTTTTACACCAAGATAGTGAACTCGTGAAATAATGAGTAAGACTTTACAATTAAGTATAATTCCTAATATATTTAGCATTTTTTTAAATTATTACTTAAATACTTTATGAAGTAGAAGTGACTTGAAATATAAGATATATAGTATTTCACTATTTATATTTCCTGTAATATGTATGTATGTATGTATGTATGCATGTATGCATGTATATATATTCTCAGACAAATACCCCATAGCTGGGGTTGGCCGACTCGAGACAGAGCCCGAACAGAAACAACATTTAAAATTCCAATTCTTAGGGTCCGGGACCACTTTCACGTTCCCACGCCCTTTCTTTGTCTCGTCTAGTAGGTGAATTTTACAAGAGGAGGAGTATTCCTAGATGCCACCCCCGAAGTAGGAAATGTAGTACAGGAGAAGAGACAGGTAGAAAATGCTAAGGTTGAGTAGAGGATGCCATACCTCACTCTGAACAGGACCAGCCTTCACCCTAAATATATATACATATAATTTACCAATATATGCTTTCAAATATAATTGGAGAGTGGCAACTGATTACTTTTTTACGGTATAGAAATAAAATGTAGGTAACTGAAAATTACTTTATAAATATATGTGCATAATAATCTCTCTCTCTCTCTCTCTCTCTCTCTCTATATATATATATATTATATATATATATTTTTTTGTTCTTTCTATGTGAATGAGGGAGACAAAAGGCATAACTGCCTGCAGCGAGTGCCTCCCCCAGATTTCAAAGAGTGACAGGGCCGAAATCAAGGGACGTTCGAGCTAAAATGCCTGGACACACGGAGTTTGAAGCAATTTAAGTCATAGGAAGAGGGAAAGACTGATTCTGGGAGAGAGTTCCAGAGCTCAGCAGTTGAATAGAAGAAAGTCTGAGAATAGCGTTTCACTCTTGGGTTGGATAGTTGCACAGAGTAGGGGTGGGATTATGTTGCAAGGCGGGTACTACATACCCTACGTAGAGGAGGTGGTATACACTGGGAAAGTTCCGAGGAACACTGATTATTGTAGTAGCGATAGAATAGTGAGAGAGATGCAACATTGCGGCGAAGAGAAAGAGATTGCAGAGAATTGGGGAGTGGACGGGAGTTAATGATACGAAAAGTTTTCCTTTCTACTTTATCTAGGAGTGCGGTGTGAGAGGATCCTCCGCACACATGTGAACAATACTCCATACAAGGACGCACTGTGCCCCTGTACAGAGCAAGTAGCTGAGCAGGGGTAAAGAACCCCTTGAGGCGGTTGAGCGCACCCAGCTTCTTGGAGGCTGCCTTAGCGAGACTGGTAATATATATATTATATATATATATATATATATATATATATATATATATATATATATATATATATATATATATATATACAGTATACAGAGGTATAGGCTATACATATTTATTTATTTATTTATTTTTCTTTTTCTTTTCATTTTGTTTATATATCAGATAAAATAAATAAACAAATGCACGCAAATCTTACTCTACCTGATCTTAAAAGTTCACCTAAGCACTCCGTCAGATTCCAAGCTGCAGCTACGCATCCCCCCCTTCGTCTATAAAGGCCTGGGGTAGCCGTACGAGAGAGGCACTTCCTTGACTGACAGACGGCCGGACACACGGAGCTTATAATCACAAGTCTGAACTACAAGGGAGAGAGGGAAAGTGAGAGAAAGAGTGAGTTGAAGAGAGAGTTTTATCCATTCGTCCCCATTCACCCAACTGTTTTAGGACATTTTTCCCCATGCAGCTTACTGTTTGAAGTCGTTGCGCCCCAAAAAAGTTTCGATTTTTTCGTGGTGAGCGATAGCGAACCACACATTTTGGGAGATGTCT
Source organism: Paralithodes platypus (assembly GCA_032716605.1). Lineage (NCBI taxonomy): Eukaryota > Metazoa > Arthropoda > Malacostraca > Decapoda > Lithodidae > Paralithodes > Paralithodes platypus. Next base: position 38,138,619 of record CM064546.1, read on the forward strand.
GGTTTCGCCAGAGACATTTTTCTGCCAAAAATGTTACACATTTAGATACCTGTCTTAAGAATGAAGGCTCACTATCGCTCGCCAAGAAAAAAAAGTCAAGTAATGCAATAGGGTTGATAGCCTCTGAAGTCCTATTTTAACTAACTAAGATATGTGGGCTTACAGTTCTCAGGTCGCGTATCAACGACACGCGTATTTTTCCAACCGTGTATATTAAACTATTATACAATGTAATCCTAAAACATTATCACACAAAACGAAGTAATTCATAGAAGCCTGGATTATTTGTTTAGCAAAATGTTTTGGTCAAATGCTAAAATCTTTGTTTAACATAAATGTAAATATAAAACAAAAATAAACACAAAATAAAAATAAAAACCTTATATATGCAATTACTAACTGCAAATGAACAGCGTGGATATCATAACCTCGATGACAATAATCCCAATAATCCGTAATGTAACATCATGGGTTAATCATAAGTATTATTCACTGGTCTATTTCCAGTTAACAAATATAAGTGCAGACCCGCATATGAATGACATGCAACATCCTTTGAAGAATATGGCGCATTTTGACAATATATTTGGCTATTTTAGACGATCTTATAGAGTCTAGGAAGGATTTATGGGAACTATAAGGGTAAAGACTATCTCAAATAACCTTCTGACTTCCATATACCCTTCCCAATCTGAATAAAATCGTCTAATACTAGCCAGAGAACTGAACATAAATGCATAATTGGGCCTTGAGAAGGGTTTAAAACTAAATATCCACAAAGACGAGGAGATCCGCGAATTACAGTATGAGTTATCTTTGCTGGTTTAAAGGGAGATTTTCACTTAAGGCTTTCTATATCTGGACCCCTTTGTCTCTCATGCTTAGCCCCATTAGTTTCGAAAGTTTGGCGAATTTAAGACCTTTTTTCTTATTTCTGTCAATTTTAAGACCTTTAGTGCCATTTAGGTGTCGATTTTTTTCTTGGCGAGCGATAGCAAGACTGCAATTACGGAGAAATCAGCCTTTGGCCGTTACATTATACTACTGAAAAATGTACAAATTTATCTCGAAAGGGGTTCTTGGGGGTATATATTTCTAAGCTTGATGGAGGTCTAGGAAGGAAACTAAAAACCTTCCCTTAACCCTAAAAGTGTATAAGGAGAGTAAGAAAACATGACTAATATTAGATGGAGAACTAAAATAGGAGAAGTATTTAAATTTGCTGATCCTCATAAAACATATAATTAATTAGTAACATATCCGCTTATCTCCACAAATCTATAATAAGATACTGGTATGAAGACTCGCTTGTGGATAGAATTTGTCATTATCAACCTTGAATGTATCTCACAGAATTAACTCTTAGAAGACCCGATGGCTCGTTTCTTTTCTGTTTTCAGGCTATTATCAGATTATTTTATTCAGATTAGGAAGGGTATATGGATATAAGAGGGTTAATTGAGATTGTCTCTACCCATATAATTCTCACAGATCCATCTTAACCATTCCTCCCCGGGCTCGCCTTCTAAATGACAGCACTGAGAGCCCGGGGGATATGGCCGAAAAACGTCTTAATAGGCTAGCCCTACCTTTGTTATTTTAACTGCTAGATAATTCACATACATCTCAATACATCTGTAGACTGGCGTTGAGTAGAACTCTCTAGGTCAACTGGTTCAGTTGTGATGACGATTTCCGTGGAGAGAGTTTCAATGCAATGTTAGCAATATCAGACAATAACAAAGACTTGTTCTTGTTCTCCAAAACATTAACAACAAAAGTCAGACTTCTCCTTCTTGTTTTGGAAGGTGCGTGTCGCTCCGACCGGCTTGTTTACATACGGTTCAGCGCACGGCTTTCAAACCACGCTTAATAGGCTTTCAAGCTTACAGATTTTAAAATGACACACAGGCTCCTGCCCATCTGCCGCGGTGTCATTTTAAAATGACAACCGGGCAAGGGGGGTTAAGCTGTATAAACTTGTTTAATGATAGCCTGAATATACTCTCAAAATGCATCACAATTTTCATGGGCTAATATGATACATTTCCTACAATTGCTTAGGAAATACTATAACAATTGTTTTCATTGCAAAGAAATAATTTATTAATAGTTTTCATTGCAATAACAGCAACCCCACACACAAGACATCACACAACAAATTCAAGCACTCAACACCCAAACTAACAACAAAATACAAGAACAACAAAAACTAAATTGGAATAACTTCCTACAAACACTTGATCACAAAACAAACCCCAAAAAACTCTACAAAACACTAAACAGCATCACACTTTCCAACAGCAACACAACACAATCACATGCTGCAATCACAACAACAGACTCTACTCCTTCATGTAAACAACAAGCAAACACTCTCATCAATCACTTTTCACATGTCAGCCACCTAAAACCTCACAAAGACGACCGACGTGTCATCCGACGTAAGAGACAATTCCCCACAGACCCTGACTATACACCCTTCACCAATCACCAGACAAAGCATATCATCAACAATCTCAAGCACTCACCCGCCTGTGGCCTAGACAACATAAGCAACATACACCTCAGACACCTGGGACCACAAGGCATACAAGCACTCACTAACATATCAAACTACAGCTATTCACACAACACAATACCAGACATTTGGAAGCATGGTATCATCATCACATTCCCCAAACCCAACAAAGACCCCACGCTACCCTCCTCGCACCGCCCCATCACACTCCTTTGCTCCCCCTCCAAAGTCATGGAACGCCTAGTATTACAACTAATTACACCTGACCTACCCCTAGCTCCAACACAACATGGCTTTAGGCCACTGCACTCCACAAACACTCTTCTCACAGACCTTACACAAAGAGCTTTCGACGGCATCAATTCAGCTAGACCACCACACAGATCACTATTAGCCACACTCGACATTAGTAAAGCCTTCGATGTCATCCCCCGCCACAACCTAACAAACAAAATCTACAACACAAAACATGCACAACAACACAAAACGGTGGCTGGCCAACTTCCTAGCAGGCAGATGTGCACACGTATCTTTTGCCGGTCAGTCATCTAAAATCAGAAACTTTCCAAACGGAGTCCCACAAGGATCCGTCCTATCGCCCGCACTCTTCAATCTGTACATGCACGATATAACTACACCCAATACGCCCCAAATAAACTTAGCCTCCTATGCAGATGACATAACACTCACATGCACACACCATGACCCAAAAAGAGCAACAGATCTCCTTCAACCCTATCTCAACACACTACATGGCTGGTGCACTACAAACAGACTTAATCTAGCCCCAGCCAAATCCACCGCAACCCTGCTCACAAGTTGGACAGGAGAACACGAATACATCCCTCAACTCACCATAAACAACACACCCCTAACACATACACACACACAGCCAAAATCCTAGGAGTAACATATGATACTCATATGACATTCAAACAGCACACCACAAACATTAAAAAGAAACTGACACCCAGACTTAACGCCCTCAGGTCACTTGCTCACACAAAATTTGGACACAACAAAGAAACTACCACCACAGTATATAAACAATACATAAGATCAGTGATGGAATACGCAAGCCCAGCCTGGGCTTCTAACCTAGCTGAAACACATCATAAGACCTTACAGACTATTCAAAACAAAGCCCTGAAGATCATTACAGGCTGCACAGCTACTGCACCCACAGATCACCTACATCAAGAAACCAAAATCCTCAAAGTCAAAGACCATCTGGACATGAGAGGCACTCAATTCCTGGCAGCAGCCTCCACGAACCAAGACCACCCCCTAAACTACATGGCAACACACCCACAGACACCAAGAAATATCAAAACAACACCCAGCACACGGTATCACACACAATTATTGTCCTCTCTCCCTCCCTGCCCACCCCGAACCAACTTCCAGAAGCACATCCATACTCATATCTCTCACCGATCCATCCACTCACTCACAGACAACACGCAGCTGCATGCACGACCTCCCGAAATCCATCCTTCCGAATCCTCCCTTCCTCGCGAGGACAGAGTCCACCTGGCCAGGCTGAGATGCGGACACCATCCAGCTCTCCTGAGCTATCAGAAGAGACTGGATGACTCCGTTGTCGACGCCTGCCCGGGATGTAACACAGCACCCCATACCATTAAACACATCATAGAAGACTGCATTTCACACAACCACTTACGCCAACAACACAATCTACACTCAATGAGAGCTCTGTGGGAAAGCCCGATCGTGGCCATGGCCTTTCTCAGGGACTCGGGGCTGTTCGGCCAGGCAGCTTAGGGAACAACAACACCAACAACAACAACAACTATTCCCTGTTTATTTTCAACTGACGGTAAATTGCAAAGTTTCCATCAAGATTTCTCAGCTCTTTTGAAGATTTTGTAGTGAAATATGGTGCTAATTATATAAACTTGGTCTTAATATCATGCAGAGACATTGTGGTTTCATATTCTTCCATTAAGTACCGATAAATTAGCTGCTAAGGGATTACATTTATCTCCAGCTGAAGAGAAGCAGACAATAGAGTATTATATTGACTGGGTAGGAAATGAAAATAATATAATAATTACTACCGATAATTATGGGATTTGTGAAGGTAATATTGTTTCAATAGTTCACATTGCAATTACAACAACTAGAAATCAAATTGACTATACCCTCTTCCAAATAGGTAGACCAGAAATCGTGCATCCTTACCTCTGTAACTCAAAACGGGCTAGAGGAAATCGGCTGTAGATTTCCACACCTATTCCCTGGCTGACCCTTCCCAAATGGTAGGTATATTAACTCGATTACTGCAGTCGTTTGTGAGTTACTGAGGTTAATGGTCAAGATTTTTGGCCTACTTATTGGAACAGGGTATAGCCGGAAATACGGGAAATCTACAGTAATTACTACCGACAACAATAAGGGGTTGTCTAAGAATACGGGCCTATAAGTGGCGTCCCACGTGCGATATTCCCGTCAATTTGTACGGGCAACTGTTGTCTGGCAGCTTGAAAATATATTTTACTTTAGAATTAAACTACCTGACATAGTCTACCTTTGATCTAGTTTCCGATTCCAATTTAAAACGGTCTCAAAATATTACAAAACGGAACTTGCTCATCAAAAATTGCCAGAAGAGTTTGCTCGTGTGGCACTGGCTTGATTAAATGAATATTATTAACAGCAGAAAAGAATGAAGACCGGCATATCCAAGTCGAGACCGGGCACAGCTGACCATGCCCGGATTGTCCTGATGTGGCTTGGAGGAACGTCGGCCAGGGAAATATCCATCAAGACAGGTAACCTCGCTTAGCAAATTTCAGGCCAACACACTTATTGAAACAATGTACTATAAATGTGAAAAGATTTATTTTGGCATTCCTTAAATGAATCCAATAACTGCTTCTCTTGATTTGTTCTTACTCCTAATGTTAACACTTTGAGCCAGAGAGTTACCCCTTACTGTTTGGAATATTTATAGTACTATCCAGATAAAACTAATATGCTGTGTTGCACTGCAGGCATTCCAAGAAATCGTATATTACATATAAAATTTCGCAACATTGCTGTGTTAATTAAACTGTTACAATCCTCTCTTAATCATTGGAATATTATGGAATGTTTATTCCATTTTTGCTACATAATAAATTATTTTAATCAGCCTGATATAGTGAAAGGGGAAAGGGTTAGTCAAAACTTAGTTAAGCATTTGGATTCTTAATAGTTTTCCATAAATTGAGCCAGTTAATATTAGCTAAAAGAAAAAATGACGACAGCATACTAAAGAGGTTAATTCGATAAGTATTGTATCTATATTATCTGCTAACTCATGAATTCGACAGGTGCCAGCCTCTCAACAGTATATCGAAGGGTCCGACGCTGGCATGACGAGGAGCAGCTTCCGGGAAATTGGCAGTGGGAGCCTTCTTATAAATGTCCTTGGGGGATTGAGATGACTGCACCTTCATGTTACTCCTCAGCTAACTGGCCAATGTCTAGCGTGTATCAAGTCATCCCAACCCATGAACACTTTATCCCAACTTCATATCCTAATTACATGTATTGGTAACCCGTTTATACAATTCCCTTGGGAATTAGGATGACTGTGCTTCTGTGCTACTCCTAAGCTAACTGGCCAATGTTTAGCCTGTTTCAAGTCAGCCCAACCCATGGACACTTCCTCCCGACGTAATATCTTAATTACTGTATATGGATTATAAAGGTACCTGGGGAATTGGGATGACTGCGCCTCTGTGTTACCCTTGAGCTAAACGGCAAATATCTAGCCTGGATCTAGTCAACTATCTTCCTGATAATTATTATTTTTTTCTTGCCGCTATAAATCAATCTACTTAAGTTTACTTAATCCTAATATTAGAAGCTTAAAATAATATTCTGTATGCCACATAACTGATGACTTATCCTATTGGTAGATTTTACTGGACACTCAATACGCAACATATAAATAACAAATATTACAAAGCGTCAAATCATATAATGAATCACTTCACTATTTAATAACACCTAGATTCCACAAAACGTTGTCCTCATTAGTATTGATATTTCAACATTGAAACACTTATATATTCCCGGTATACACTTACCTGTATTTACCTAACCATTTCAGTATCAGTGCCGTCCTTTTAACTTTACCCTGGCTACTAATAAACAATTATATTAAGTTTAAAATGGGCCCCCAGCAATTAAGTGGCTTCGAACTCATATAACTTGCCCATTTTTACTACCACAGATCCTTCTTAAACTTCACAAAATCGTCGAAGTGTAGCTAGAATAAACTTAAAAAGACGTCGCCGTTAATGATATCAATAGTCTATGTGTTTCAGTTGAAGCATGGGGTCTTACTTTGAATCCTAATGGTAAATATTACATTAGTATTTTAGTACAACTGCAGAACAGTCGTTCATGTGAGTTCGTACCAACTCAATAAATGTATGAATGGATGTAAGATAAGATAATACTTTTTTATATAAATTCATAAATACATAACAGCAAGTAATGTAGTTAACATTGGTTTATGGCAAGTCTATGTTATATGATTAATATGCTGGGGCTAAGATAAAATGTAAAAGTAAGGGAACCTGTTTATGTACCGTATCGTAATTTTATGAGAGTAATATTTGTTTACCTAAATTGTGAACTCTTTCTATAACGATAATACTAACAACTCAAAGTCATTTGTATGTATGCACCGAATGATACAATAAAAGGCATTATTCGCGAGTTTGAATAATTTACCTTCAAGAATAATATTATATTGACGATCCTTTTCTAAACACCTGTTGTGTGCCGGTTTTTGTCCATATAGTCATTATTTACCCTAAAGCCAGTATCACACGAGAGCTTTTATAGTCAACATTCTATGATCAAAACATTTCTGGTAACATTTCTGGTTTATTTTGCACTGGTATCGGAAACTAGACAGATGATAAATGAATTTAGGCGACATAAATATTAAACCATTTCACCTCATAAGCTGCCAGACCAGTGTTGAGGATAAATGTTGAGGGAAAAAGCGCTCGTGTGATACCGGCTTCAGATAGCCACAGAAGTCAGTTTCAGCTATACCCTGTTCCATATAGGTAGGCCAGAACTCGTGAATCATAACGTCTATAAATCAAAAAGGTCTAGAGCAAATGGGTTGTAAATATCCACACATAATTCCTGGCTGACCCTTCCCAAATGGTAAAAATAGTAGCTCGATTACTCTAGTCGATTGTGAGTTATAAAGGTTAGTGTTCAAGAATCTTGGCCTACTTATTTAGAAAATGGTATAGTTTGTGGTACACTGGCAATAGCTGTTGTTAGATCTGCTTTGAGATTATTATCCTTTAATCAGCGATATTACAATCTAGCTATCTATCTATTGCCCCCTAATCCCTGACGGGGTGGCCACGAACAAACCTCTTCCTGGCCTCGCTGTCCCCCGACACACTCTTCCCTCCACCCAGCCCATCCCTCTCTCCAATCCACCCATCCTCCTCATTTTCGGTCTACCTCTCTCTCTAACTCCTTCCACCTCATTCTCGGACACCCTCTGCCATCTGCACGCTTTTTATTCGCTCCATGTGACCATACCACCTCAATACATTTCTCCCTACATTTTCCAAAATATCCACCTCAACCTCACACCTCTCACATACTTCATGGTTCGTCAGTCTGTCCACCCTCATGACCTCACAAGCTCCTCTTAGATAACACATTTCGACTGCTCTCACTCTCGACTTGTATCCCTCTAACAACGTCCTCGCTTCACTTCCAAATGTCAAGGTGGGGACTGCAACACTGTAATACTATGACCTCTTTCCTTCCATACTAACCTCTATTCTATATCATCTTCCTCAATGATAAAATTTATGTAGCAGTGTGTATGTATGTATATACTCCGGTACATACCTCTTAGCTGGCTGTGGCCGATTAAGACAGAGCCCGAACAGAAACAACAAAACGAAAAAAGAAGACAACAAATAATAATAACAATAATAATTATTATTTTTATTGTCATAATTATTATTATTATCATTATTGTTATTCAATTTATACCAAACAAACTTAAAGCGGGTGGTTTTTATTCTCCTATAAGCCAGTTCTCCACATTAGAGGTTTCAATACCCCGAGTGTTACGTTACTCTTATGATTTCCTACTGCCATAATCTTAATTTACAATAATTTCCTAACTTTCATAATAATTAATTCCAGGGTCTGTGGCTCAATAATGATGCTTAACGTGGTTCTCTGCCTTACACTGATGGTTGCAGCACAAGCGATACCCCGTGTGGAAGCCTCACCTCTGTATCGCTCTGAAGGTAAGGGTTCCTCGTATTATCGACCAGAACACCATTTTTCTGCCTGAAGAACTCAATCATACTTAACTCAACCAGGACGAAATAAAACAGTGCTGCCTTAACCCATGCTGTACCAGTGACGTAATTTCCATTATATTCTGTTAACTTATTATATGATTATATTTCTCTCCTGCATCCTGGCTATTATTTGAAGATATTATTTAGATTAGGAAGGGTATTTGAAAGTCAGGTCAATTGAGATAGTCTTTACCCTTTTTCACTCCCACAAATCCTTCCTAAGCTGTATACAATCGTCTAATAATAGCCAGAATACAGGAGAGGAATGCGCAATAGTCTCTTGAAAGGGTTAATATTACTAAATAGTGTTGTTGCAGTACCTATATAATATATGATATGCAATACAATATTGATAGCGGTTGTATACATTCTGGGAGAAGCGAAAACAAGAGTTTTCCATTCTTATTTTTGGAATGTTTTACTATTCCCATTTTAATATGCTTTTCCCTTAGCCCATTCAGTATCGGTTACGTCCTTGTCACTATATTCTGGCAACTATTTGCTATAACGATCTCAATTGTAGCTTTTAGCTACCACACACCCTTCCTAAGCTGAATAAAATCGTCCAATATTGCCAGCAATGACTAAAAGGGCTTCACCTGTACTGAACGGGTGAAGGGGGGATGGTTAACTTTTTTGTCGATTTTTTTTCATTTTTCTATTATTTTTTCTACTTTCCTCCATAGACCTCCATCAAACTTAAACAAAAAATCCATTAGATCTCCCTTCTTGATTAATTATTACATTTTTCGGTAGAAATATGTCGCGGTTCTTACACAATTTAAGGCTCACTATCGTTTGCCAGGACAAAAATCGACACCTAAATAGCACGAGAGGCCTCAATATTGACAAGGAAATGGGCCGGAAGGACTTAAAATAGACAAACTAATGGGGCAAACAACTTACAATCTGAAAACTAATGGGACTAAACATGAGGGAGTAGGGGGACCAGAAAAACGACCCATCTCCCCTTAATAATGTTGTTCTCACTCAGGTATACAGAATGAGCATGCCACCCTTAGCATGGCGGTTGAGGACATATTGAGGGAAGTGAGAGACGAGAAGATCTTTCCCTTCATTATCACAGATGGCACCTCTGCTCTGAACACTCAGGTCAGTACAGGTAAAGGCATTGAGGGACAAGCCTTTACAACAGCACCTCGTAGCTACTTTCTACTTTTCCTATTCTTTTCTGAAGAGTGTAGAGATGGGAGAAGGGGTGTTGGAGAGAGAGCTGTTGGATTGGCTTTGCTATGTGTGTTATTAGTCTGTATACGTCATCACTTTGGTCTCGGTAAAGTCATTTATTTTCCGTGTTGCCAATTTAACTACTTACCCGCTCGATCAAAAGGTATTTACTTCGATCTAGAGGCAAAATTTTGCATCTAGTGACATGAGTTTTAGCGATATCAGGAGATTTGAGTTTTTTTTAGAGCGATGTTGTAGAGATTGTGGCATTATTCTAGTGATTTTCAGCATTTATTGATTTATCTACCGGACTTGATTTGACAACCCTGTTATTAATGGGTTCGTTGCTCAGTTGTTGCCATAATTCTCCAAATGCAGTACAGTATATATTTACCCTTTCAAGATTCAATACGCGTTTCTTTTCCGTTTTCTGGCTATTATTAGACGATTGTATTCAGATTAGGAAGGGTATATGGAAGTTAAAAGGTTAATTGGGATAGTCTTCACCCTTTTCATTCCCACAGATCCTTCGCAAGCTTTATAAAATCGTCTACTGATAACTAGAGTAAACTGGCAAATCACGTCATGATCCTCAAAGGCTTAACTACTGACCTGTAACTAAAATTATATTCCACAAGAAAATCATTGAATCAATATACAAATTAAAGCTTGAACATAGCACATCTCAAAAAAACATATGCAATATATTAGATATTACTAGCAATATAAGAACCTTGAATAAAATCAACATTAATGCTTTGAATATACAGTACATCAATGAAATATTGTACACACGGGTATCATAGTCTCTAGCCCACTCATAAATATCCGGAAAGGAATTTATGAATATAATGTTATATACATAAACTACAAAACTGTATATACTATTTATTGAAAAGCACGTTAAATCCAAAAATCAATTCAGATAGTTATATTTGTCTAAAGGAAAACATAGGGGGTTCCAGGAATTTATAAGAGTGGGCTAGAGACTATGGAATCCGAGTGAACAGTTGCCCACATAAGTTCTGTTCCTCGTCGTGATCTTATGTATGAAAGTAAAAAAGTAAGAATTAAATGCAAGTTTGGTTTATTTTAAATATCAGTTGACTAGTGAGATGAGTTAACCAATACTTAAGAAACTACACTCATAATTAAATCATGCTCATTATCTTTCCATGTATAAGATCACGGAGAGGAACAGGATTTATGTGGCCAACTGTACCTTGATTAATTACAGGATATATCACAGGGTCGAGCTCCGTGGGGCGTGGGAGTGTTTGAGATAACCGGAAGCCAAGATGATAACGTTACACAGACGCAACTCACTCAATCAGTCCGCGTAGCACGAAAGGTAATATGGTGATACATAATTTAATGCAGTTTAATATCATACACTGTCATGTGATCTATAAAACAATACCATCTCTAATAAAAGGGGTTATTAAATTCAAGGTAGGTTCAATACCATTCAGTAAATAATAAATGCAAATGCAAGTATCTAATGATATCCTACACCTACAAACTTTCTTAACCCCTTCACTACCATTACGTACTTTTCATAATTCTATAAACCATTGGACGAAATTTTTTAGTTTGTAATGTACCTATGCAATTCAAATGGGTAAATACAATCTCTATAAACCCTTTTAGTAACATACTGTAGGTCCTTCTTAAACTGCATAAAATAATTCGAAATTTTAGCCAGAATCAAAGGTAAAGAGGCGTCATAGTGCTGAAGGGGAGTGCTAGGTGGTTGATAAGGACAGCTGGAACTCCGGTTTCACCATCTGGCCTCCCTAGCTGATCATTTATGTGCCTCATCAAAATTGAGGGCAACCCCTGCCTGCCCTCCAAAACACCTTTTCCTCCTATCCATACATTATACTACAAACACCTTACATACTACACTATCCTTCTTCAAAAACAAACTATGACGAATACACGGCCCGCCTCGGAGTCCCCAGGGGGTGGGTGGGGGGACCAGAAATGCCCCCATTGGTTTGGCCCCTGGTAACGACTCCCCTAAGTGTCCTGGACCATTACCTTCTACTCTTACTACTAATTACTTAATATTCGTGGTCTTTCCTCTAACTTCCACTCTGTGGAACACCACCTCTCCTCTGCCAATCCTGATCTTCTCTTTCTCACCGAAACTCAGGTGTCTGGGACTACTGACAACAAGTCCTTCTCTGTATCCTCCTACTACTTTATCCTCAGTTTCAAGCCAAGGGTGGATGTTGAGTAAATGTGCGAAACAATCTCGCTTTCTCTCATGTTCCCAACTTTGACTCTACTGAATTCTCAACTCTCTGGCTAAAGCTTTCTTGTCACTCTCAAACTAAATATGTCTGTGCTGTTTATCTCTCCCCTAATTCAACTGACTATCCAAAATTCTTTGCCTATCTAACTTCTAAAATGGAACACATTCTATCCATCTCTCCTTTCGCAGAAATCTCTATCCTAGGAGATTTCAACGTTCACCACCGCCAATGGCTCTCCTCTCAATCTACTGACCAACCTGGTAAACAAGCCTACAGTACATCTGTTCTATCCTAAACGACCTAGAGCAGTTAGTTCAGCCACCCACCCGTATCCCGGATCGCTTCGGAGATCGGCCCAACAAACTTGACTTATTTCTAACCTCTAACCCTACTGCTTATACTATAAATCTTTTCTCTCCATTAGGCTCCTCCGACCATAAACTAATATCTGTCACCTATCCTATCTCTCCGGTACAGACACCCGATCCTCCCAGCCGGTGGCCCTTGTGGCACTTTGGCGCTGCCGTCTGGGAGGCTCTTCGGCAGTACTTCTTTGAGACTGGGAGGCTCTCTGGCAGTACTTCTTTGATTTCCCATGGAATGACTTTTGCTGCCGTGGCCGGGGGCCCTCGGAGAGTGCTGAACGCATTACCGAGGTAATCTTCTCGGGCATGGAAGCATACATTCCATTTTCTTTCTCCCAGTCTAATGTAAAAATATCTTGGTTTACTCACGCTTGTTCTACTGATGTTCGCAACAAACGGTAACGACGCCATAAAACTCAAGAATCTCATTCTTCCTATGTTCTGCCCGGAATTAAGCCAAATCTGTTCTTTGACTTGCCAAACACTCTTTCATCAATACTAAATGCACTGAACTATCCATTTCTAGCTCTTCCGAAGCTTTCTGGCACCTAGCCAAAAACTTCTCCAACAATTTTTCTTCCTCGTCCATCCCACCCCTTTTCCACTATTATGGCACAACCATCACTTCTTCCTCTGACATAGCTGAACTCTTCGCTCAAACCTTTGCTAGAAATTCCACCTTGGATGATTCCGGTGCTATTCCTCCCTCTCCACCCCTCTCTCTCCTACCTATGCCGAATACCTAATCTCTTTTAAAGATATACTTTCTACCCTCTCTGGGCTTAAAACTAAGAAGGCGTACGGCCTGGACGGTGTTCCTTCTGTTGTACTCAAAAACTGTGCTTCCGTACTGACTCCCTGCCTAGGCAAACTCTTTTGTCTCTGTCTCTCCACTAACATCTTCCCTTCATGATGGAAGTTTGCTCTCACTCAACCTGTCCCAAAGAAGGGTGACCAGTCTCAACCCTCCAACTATCGTCCAGTTGCTCTCATCTCCTGTATCTCTAAAGTTTGTTTAAACTATTCTTGCTTCCAAATTTCTTAAGCATTTCTCTTCTCATAATCTACTCTCCGATCGCCAGTATGGCTTCCTTAAGTTTCGCTCTACTGGTGATCTTCTTTCATATCTTCCTAACTCTTGGTCATCCTCCTTTCAGGACTTCGGCGAGACCTTTTCTATTCCACTAGGCATATCGAAGGCCTATGATAGAGTCTGGCACAAATGTTTAATTTCTAAAATACCCTCCTTTGGTTTCTATCCCTCCATCTGTGCCTTTGTCTCTAATTTCCTTTCTGGCCGTTCCATAGCTGCGGTTGTGGACGGCCATTGCTCACTTCCTCATCCTATCAACTCCGGTTTTCCTCAGGGCTCTGTCCTATCTCCAATTCTTTTTCTTATTTTCATAAATGGTCTTCTCAACTGTACCTCCAGTCCCCTCCAGTCCCATACGCTGACGACTCTGCATACACTACTCACTTAGTTTTCTTGAACGCCCCAGCCAGCAATCCCTCAAAGACAAACGTAATGAAGACATGCAACACTTATCTTCTGATCTAACTACTATTTTCAATTGGGGCAGAGAAAACCTTGTTGCCTTTAATACTTCCAAAACCCAATTTCTCCAGCTTACTACCCGTCCGGAGCTCCCAGTATTCTTCAAAAATACAAAAATAAATCTTTCATTTTCTCTCAGTATTCACGGTGCCTCTTTTTCTTCTGCTCTCACTTGGAAGGACCATATTACCAGTCTTGCTAAGGCAGCCTCCCAGAAGCTGGGTGTGCTCACCTGCCTCAAGGGGTTCGTTACCCCTGCACAGCTTCTTGCTCTGTACAGGGGCACATTGCGTCCTTGTATTGAGTATTGTGCACATGTGTGGGGAGGATCCTCTCACACCGCACTCATAGACAAAGTAGAAAGGAAGGCCTTTCGTATCATTAACTCCCATCCACTCACCAACTTTATGCAATCTCTCTCTCCGCCGCAATGTTGCATTTCTCTCGCTATTCTATCGCTACTACAATAATCAGTGTTCCTCAGAGCTCTCCCAGTGTACACCACCTCCTCTTCATAGAGCATGTAGCACCCGTCTTGCAACACAATCCCACCCCTACTCTGTGCAACTCTCCAACCGAAGAGTGAAACGTTACTCTCAGTCTGTCTTCTATTCAACAGCTGAGCTCTGGAACTATCTCCCAGGATCAGTCTTTTCCTCTCCTATGACTTAAATTGCTTCAAACTCCGTGTGTCCAGGCATTTTGGTTCGAACGTCCCTTGATTTTGGCCCTGTCACTCTTTCAACTCTGGGGAAGGCACTCGCTACAGGCAGTTCTGCCTTTTTTATCCCTCACTCAAAAAAAAGCAGTTAATGCTTTTTAGGATACCTCACTCACCTACGTCAAGATATTTTCTACATGACGAAAAGACGTGAATTATGTAATTATAATTATGTTTAATCTGATTCGTATTGTTTCCAAAAGAGGCCTCTAAGCAAGTCTAAGTGCCATATATGTATTGTTGTCAGGTAATCATGAATACAATACGTTTAAAAAGATCAATTTACAAAGAATCCTACATCAATTTATAAAGACACTGTGGCTATCAATGCAAAATAAATTGATGTCGTCCTCAGCTTCGTCAGGTGTCTTGGAGTTTGATGGTGGTGGTGGTGAGCGACAACCCAGCCTTCCTCACCACCTTCGCCGAGTGGTGCCTCAAGGGCCGCCTCCTGGTGTGGTCCACGAGGCTCCTGGTCCTCACTAACTTGCCCAGGGAGGACCTCACGGATTTACTCGCAGAACACTGGACATTCTCCATGAACAACGCTATGATATTAAGTGTTGCTTTGTCTGCACAGCCCATAAGGTATAAAACAAGTATGCTTAACCATCTGAGTACCAGCGACTTGAGTTATAATATATTCTAGCTATATTTAGGCGATAGTATGCAGCTTGGGAAGGATCTGTGGTAGTCTAAATGATTGGTTGGGATAGTTTGAAGCCTTAATATTGCTAGAGGTTCTTTCTAAGCTGAAGAACATCGTGTATTAGTTGCTAGAATATGATACAAAGGACGTATCTGGTACTGAAGGGGTTAAACTAGGAATATGGGTGCGAATTGTTAAACGGTACGTTAGATTCTCGTCTGACACATAGGTATATTAATATATTCGAGGAGGAAAAGTATCACAAGGGTAGTAGCGAACAACATCTTTATTGAGGTACCAACGTTTCGACGTAAGTCTCATGTGATGTCAAAACGTAGGTATATTCGGATTCCATAGTATCTAGCCCACTCATAAATATTCGTGGACTTCATCTATTTCTAATTATGGAAGTATATTTAATATAAACGAAAATTTCATGCACATTTATAATCCCTTTCCACAAGACACTTATATATACTATTTTTTGAAAAGCAGGTTCTGTCCAAATATCATCTCAATTAGTTAGAATTGCATAAAGAAAAACATAGGGGGTCCACGAATTTTTATGAGTGGGCGAGAGACTATGGTATCCGAGTGTACCTCAATAAAGATGTTGTTCGCTACTACCCTGATAATACTTTCCTTCCTGAAGATACGGTTCCCTACGAAACCCCCTATATCCAAAGTTCTAAACTAGTCGAGCAAAACTAATCATATACCTGAGACATGGATGCATGTACAGGTATCCATAGGAATTCGTACCCACTTCGCAAATTCCAAGTATGGAAATATACATACCATATGAATTAGCGTCTTTAAAACAAAATAATTTAGCAAATATGTAAATATTTTAATTTTCCTAAACACAATCACGAAGAGAGTATGAATTGATGTAGGTAATTGTTCAGTAACCCTTTCAGTCTTAGAGGATAATTTTTCACTTCATTTTGGCTAGCATAAAACGATTTTCTTCAAGTTAGGAAGTCACTATAGAAATCAAATGGGTACAAAATATTATACCTTAGCCCTCCGACGCCCGCAGCTCCTTCCTAACCTGAATACAATCGTCTACTGATAGCCAGAATTAAAGGAAGAAACGCGTCCTTGTATCTTGAAAAACTTAACCCCTAGAGGATTGTGACGTAATTAATCAGTTTATGTTTACTATTATTAGACGATTGTATTCAGATTAGGAAGTGTATAATTATGGGAGACAGAGGGCATAATAGTCTTTACCATTTTAATGCCCACATATCCTACCTAAGCTGTATAAAATCGTTTAATGATAGCCAGAATAAACTGTCAAAACGCGTCATGATCCTCAAGGGGTTTAACTTTATCAAGATACGGAGACTCGTCTCTCCCTCCTATTCTGGCTATCTGTAGACGATTCTATTCAGTTAAGGAATGAACTGCGGGTGTCGGATGGCTAAGTGACATGTTCTGCCTTGTATTCTGCCTGCCTGTTGACGATTTAATTCAGCTTAGGAAGGGGTTAAAGTTTGATGTGCGCTGGTCTCTTCCTCAGAGGCCTTCTGATGGTTCACCTGCCTTACACCCCCGAGGGAGCTCAAGTGGTGAGTCTGGCTACCTGGACGAATTACACGGGGCTATCATACCTCACGCCCCTCAAGCTCTTCCCGGAGAAGTATCGCAAGTAAGTCTTCTAGCGTTAGATTACGCAGGGTATGTGGAAGTTTGAGGGTTAATGGAAATAGTTTTCACCCTTTTACTTCCCACAGATCCTACCTAAGCTGTATAGCATTGTCTAATTTTAGCCAGAATTAAATATCAAGGCACTCAGCCGATGGTTAACGTCTCTCCGTACGCAAGGGAGATGGATAGCGGTTTCTGGTTGATAAATGTGGTCAAGCGCTTGTGAATCCTTGAAGGAGGAGATATGGGCGCTATGTAAGTAACCAGACGTGTGTGTGTGTGAGAGAGAGAGGGAGAGAGAGAAAGAGAGATAATAAGCGAGTATGAGTGTGTGCGTGTGAGAGAGAATGTGAGAAGACAATTATGAGTTAAGGAAGTAATGCATCCAACTATCTCTAACTACAGTACCTTCACAGCTTCCACGGGGCTGCAGTTAACGTAACGGCCCTGCCCTACGAGCCCTATTGGATGACAACAACTCCTGAAGATGGCACCACCCCCAGCAGGCACTCTGGTGTGGACTATAACCAGCTGGCGGCACTCGGGAAGGCACTCAACTTCACCATCAGAGTCCTACCATCGAGCAACTGGGGAGAGGTATGGGAATCGAGGACATTTCGAATGTAATTGCTCTTTTAGACAAGGGCATTAAGGGGATGGGCTTGTTATTTTGCTGAACCCCCCTGGAACCTGGTATGCCAGGTTCGAATCCCAGGAGGATCACAATTGCTTTCATTAAATTAATTTGACGGTGTTTGTTATTGGGAGTAAAACTAATTAATTAAGATTATTTCAAGTGTATCTATTTGATTTCAGAAATTAATTTCAATAGTATTGGCTTATGATACTGTGTAATATATATGTGTTTGTTTTTTTGGTACTGAAAGATGTTATGCGGGAAATAACACAATTTGAGGAGGAGCACTTTTATAACATGGTTTTGCAGATAACTACTTCAGGATGCTGTCTGTGAAACGTTGTCAATACAATGTTCGGGATGCATGTAGTGATCGGGCGTATGGTCGTCATGTGCGCTCGCAGTTACGTTCCCGTCTATTTCGACGCTATATTTTCTGCTATTTGCCCCCTGTCATTACTACATGATTACTAAGTTAGGTTAGGTTAGGTTGTTTGGTTAGGCTAATGTATTTTTATATCCAAAGGCAGTCAAAATAGACGGGAACATGATGGGAAAGGTCCGACGGCACTACGCGTAGTGTAAACCAGGCTGGCGGTACGCCCGCACTTAACATTCAAGCCCAATGTTCTTCCTCAAATTGTGTTTCTACTCACTTTGTTAACTATTGGAAGTTCTATCAGTCTTAACCTGTGTTACGACTGAGGTTTAAATATATCAGGGCTCTTATTCATTGAACTAGTAATGGCATAAATGCCACAACGGAAAGCGCTAGATCCAACCTCTGATGTATATTCTCAGTGAACAAAGAACACAAATACTCTCCAGAGTTCTATATGAAATAATAGGTTATCAAACTCTCAATAAATGTGCGTCTACTCTAGGCTTAATGTTATGTGAAAACAGCCTATTACTACCTATAACCGAAGGTGCTTGGTTATGGTATGCAAAGTAAGGTGGTAAGTTACAGCTTACGTTACTTTAATCAATAAATGTCAGGCACTCCTGCATGAAAGAAAGTGCACTAAAGTCCTTCAACACCAACAAGGAATCTTCTTTAAATGTTAGATGCTATCAAGATGCTCGAATCAGAAATGGAACCCAAAAAGGCAGGCAGCGGAACAATGCTCGTGCAGGTTATGCCCACAAAAGGCAGGATATATAATGCAGTCGGAGCCAAGAATATCCTAAACGCTACAACAATAATAATAATCGCCACGACAATACAGTATTCCTATCAACAAAAAGAGCCTAAGTCGTTTGTGTCTCAATACATCAAACTAGGCTGCGAAATGCTTGTGTAATCATAAACGGGTATGCATAATAAGAGTAATTGGTTTAATATACTTAATGTCTACTATGACTGATAAAGTCTAGCTAGAGTCAATGATACGAGATACTGGTGCGCATGGCATGCCACATAGCCTAGTGCAAATCTCAAGTCTGTGCGTCAAGTATTACGTTATAGTGAAGGGTAGCTCTCTTGAGAAACCTTAATACCGAATTATTAAGCGTTCTTCTGGCGTACCTCAAAGACAAACAACCGAGCTTAGAACAGTGCAGAATGGTATAGGCAAAAAGCTCTCATTCGTGCATGCTCTACTCTCAATGGCACACAGACTAGAATTTACCAATCAACTCCAGTTCTCAGGTATGTCGTGCAGCTTTTAACTAAAGCCAGCACCCATCGGAAACAATACCTTATAATATCAGACTCCTAGTCTAGCATTATCTAATCCAGCAGAACACTAATAATTATAGGAAGCGGTACTGAACAATATGGATGCCAACCAATGCTTCGTGATAAACTTATCTTAACAACTAAAATACATGGGTTATGTGAGACCTTAACGCACAATACAACTGGCCAGCATGAAGCTGAATATGCAGAGTTAACCAGAGGGGTATGATATTAATAAAAGGTGGTGAAAGATATGGGAAATGAGAGAGATAGGCAGAGGAAAAGGTTCTCAGGGGGAGGAGAGGACAGTATCAAAGGAATAAGAAGGATGCCTCTAGAGACCAGATATGAGGGAGAGAGAGGCAAGTATACTATATTATACTAGCTAGCGCAGGCAAAGTCCTCCAGCCAATCCCCAGGAGGCCAGCCAGCCATGACGTCATCGAGCATGGTAAAAAACACTGCGCGCCTCCTCTCACTCTGTTCTACTCTCTCTCTCTCTCTCTCAATCCTATCCTACTACTAATGATAAAACTTATACTTTTCAATTAAATATATAAAGCCTTGACATGGACGAAAACAAAGAGTCTTTCTGGACTGCCCATGACACGAGCTTTCATATGAAATAAAGCACACAATAATACATCAACTGTAGCCACATCCACTGCCCCGGTGATCCTAGCGAATCACCGTAGGACAAGCCATGCGGTTCTAACGGAGTGGTTAACGTCACACCCCCCCCAAGATTTTTTTTTAGAGGCCCAAAGCTCAAACAAATCTGATGTTAGAACCCATGCTATATCTCTACTTCCCATCACCCAGTGGCAGTAAACTATCTGGCACAGTTCTCAACAAAACATTTTACAAAATTATAACCCTCCCCAACACAATAGGTTAAATCATATGTAGTTATGCTCGTCAAGAGCGAGCTTCTCTAGCCCAGCATTCTGAGAGGAGTGCAACTCAGAATTACTGCTATAACATACTGAAAAAATTCAACTATCAAAGAAAGAGTTTTTATTTGATTTTTTTATGTTTTTTAATTTGTTTATTTCGGCTGCACTATAGGGGCAAGCCTAGTTTTTTTCTTGTATACCAAACGCTCAACTCCTGCTTTACGACCCAATACGCTGGGCTACAAACTACCACCAAGCACCAAGCGCAAAATACGAATCCAATGCAGGAGGCTACCCGTGTGTCAATCTACACAGGATCATCTACCCTTGAAAGACAATCTGCAATCACGTTGTCACAACCGGCAATATGGCGTATGTCCAGGTTATATTCCTGTAACATTAGCGACCACCTGGTCAGCCTCGTATTCCGATTGTGAAACTGGTTCAAGAACTTGATAGGGTGATGATCTGTGTAAATTACAACGACTGGACCATAGGCTGGAACATAGACCTCGAAATGCCTCAGTGCAAGTACAATTGCCAGCAGCTCCTTCTCGACAACAGAGTAGTTCTTTTGGGCTGAATTGAACTTCTTCGAGTAGAAACTAACAGGATGTTCCAGCCCATCATCGTCCTTTTGCATAAGGACGGCACCAGCCCCCACACCACTAGCATCCGTTGCTAGTTGGAAAGCTAGGCTAAAGTCAGGGGCCCTGAGGATCGGGTGAGTGCACAACAGGTGTTTTACTACTCTAAACGCCTTCTCACACTCAGGCGCCCATTTGAATTTCTTATCCTTCGCTAAAAGATCTGTCAGAGGTGCTAGCACGGTAGAGTACCCCTTAATGAAGCGTCTGTAGTATCCGATCATACCTAAGAACCTCATGATCTGCTTCTTGGTGGCCGGCCGGGGAAAGTGATCTATCGCAGCTATCTTGTTCTGTGGGGGGCACACCTGACCCAACCCCACCATGAACCCAAGATACTGCACGGACGCCCGCACGAAATCACACTTTGCCAGGTTGACCACCAAGCCAGCCTCACTAAGCCTCTTGAACAGGAGTTCTACGTGCTCACAATGGCTCTTAAAGCTGTTGTCATAGATAATAACATCGTCGAGGTATACTGTGCAATTAGGAATGTCTGCCGTTATATCATTCATCAAACTCTGAAAGGTAGCGGGTGCGTTCTTTAGGCCATAAGGCATCAGGTTACAGCGGTAGGTAGCACCATCCACCACAAAGCCACATACCTCTTTCGCTCGTTCGGATAAGGGCACCTGCCAGTATCCCTTAACCAAGTCCACCTTGGTTAGGTACTTTGCATTGCCTATCTTATCCACACAGTCGTCGACCCGAGGAAGAGGGTATGGGTTGGTGGGCGTCAAACCGTTTAACCGTCTGTAGTCTACGCAGAATCGCACCTTACCATCCGGTTTTGGTTGCAGCGTGACGGGAGATGTTCACTTCACTACCCCCTTCTCAATCAGCCCCCTTGTTAACATATACTCCAACTCCGCCCGGAGGGCCGGCAGTTTAATAAGGGGCACCCTATAGGGAACTGACTTGAAAGGGGGGTGGTCTCCTACGTCCACGTCGTGCACCTCTAGGGTAGTGAGGCCTGGATGCTCCGCAAAAACAGAAGGGTATGAATCGAACAGGCGCTCCACAGCCACACGCTGATGCTCAGGTAACTGTTGCAACGCTTCCTGAGCCGCCTGGTTCGTATTCCCCGCCCACTGGTACGCAGAGACATGATGATCCCAGTTATCCTCCACCTGAGCTTGACTGTCCCATTCTCCTTCTCCACCTTGACTGCTAAACGTCATCAGAGGCACAGTGAGAGGCTCAGGGGGGTGCCTCACATACTCCTTCATGAGATTAACGTGACATAACTGATTGCGCTTACGTCTGTCTGGAGTGGCTACCAAGTAATCCAGGTCCGATAGCTTCTCAACCACCCTATAGGGACCAGTGTACTTCGCGGATAAGGGGTGACCTACAAGGGGCAGTAGAATCAACACCTCCTGACCCATGTGAAACTCCCTGAGTTTAACCTTGAGGTCGTACCTGTCCTTCATGAGGGCCTGAGAGCTAGTCAAATTACGGCCAGCCAACTCCAGACTGCGCAACATCCGTTCTCGACTGTCGAGGACATACTTGAGCATAGAACAAGGTTTTTCTGCGCCCTCCCATATTTCTTTAACCATATCGAGAGGCCCTCTGACACGGTGTCCAAAGACGAGCTCATTAGGGCTGAATCCCAAACTTTCCCCAGGTACCTCCCGTGCAGCAAATAAAACATATGGCAGGCCAAGATCCCAATCTTTCCCATTCTCAAAGCAATAACAACGAAGCATAGATTTTAAGGTTGAGTGCCATCGGTCTAACACACCCTGGCTCTCCGGATGATACGCAGATGACACAACCGTAACAATCCCATGCTGCTGCATGGTTTGAACAAAGAGGTTAGAAGTGAAGTTGGATCCTTGGTCTGACTGAATCTCCTGCGGGTAACCATACCGGGAAAAATACACTAGCAAGTTTCGGACCACCGTCTTCGCTGACCCATTTCTCATAGGGTACGCGTCAGGGTAACTTGTTGCTACATCCATGATGGTCAGGAGATACTTGTTTCCGGCACTTGTAGGGGGAAGGGGGCCAACCATATCAACTATTACCTTACTAAAGGGAGGCCCACTGACAGGAATGGGGTGTAACGGCGCCTTAGGAATGCTCTGATTTGGTTTGCCAACCTTCTGACACACATCACACATTGCCACCCATGACACAACTTGTGCTCTCAGACCAGGCCACCAAAATAATTTTCCTAAGGCTGCAACCGTCTTACGGACACCCAGATGTCCCGCCAGTGGTACATCATGAGCCAACCTAAGTAAGGTTTCCCTGCAAACCCTCGGCACGACCAGCTGGTCTACCTCTCCTGACCCCCCCTCCCAATTCCTCTGCGGATCTTGGAATCGCCGGTACAATATGCCATCTATGAAAAAAAAATCTCCCGACTGTGCATCACTGTCCTCCTCCAACTCGACAGCACCGGTACCACATTCAAGAACCTCCGGGTCTTCTAATTGCAATTTACGAATGTCCGAAGGAGCAAGCTTATCTAGGTGTTTGCGAAACAACTCATGCCCCCCTCCTACATTGAATTTAGCCTCCCGTTGCTCTCTCTCTGTGTATCGTTGCTGTCTCTTCGTCTTTTTAAGCCCATCCTCTGCCTTCTTAGTAACAGTTAATGGGTCTTCTCCAGACTCGAAAATCGGTCCTAATAATGAGTCCCCGAGAATGTCCGTTGATACTAAACTCTCAACCGCATCAACTTTCAACCCCTTCTCGGTACCTTTCCTCCGCTTGTCTAAAGACTGTTGACCAGAATGTGACTCCCTGGATGCAAGAGATCTGGTGACAACACATGCCATAGGTTGCACCTGACACTTCTCAACCCACTCCTGCTCCTCCCTACTCACGTCGGCCGGCTTCTCGGCAACGACTAAGGGTGGAGCCTCAGAAGTTGGCCCCGCAAAGTCGTTGCCGAGAAGGAGGTCGACGCCCCAACAGGTAACTTCTCCACAATTCCTACATCCAGGTCACGATTCACACCATCAACTTCCATCTTCATTCTTACAAGAGGGTATGACCTTGTTGCATTAACTCCCTGAACCACAACCACCCGCGCCGTATTTACAGGTTTACCAGTGAAATTTCTCAACAGTGTTTGCGATGCCCCAGTGTCACGCAAAATTCTCACCTCATGTCTTCTACCCCCCCACTCCACACAACCGAGTCCCCTGTGGTCACTAAAGGCATCACGGACAGGGAATAAGCCTTCCGGATCCTTCTGCACAGGCAGTGTATTTATCTCGGAAGAATTGCCTCTAACAAACTCCGATGTCCTCTTGAACACTCCAATGCCGTGAGCAAAAGACATGCTGCCGGAGGAGGTCGACTAGGGCACTCATTTGCTTTATGACCCTCCTTGTGGCACCTAAAACACATAAATTTCGGTTTCGGCTTATACTGTGATGTAAAAGGCCCCTGACTTTTCTTATACGGCGCGGTGTTAGGTTTGGATTCAGTTTTAATTTCATTGCTCTTTTGTTTAAATGTGTCATTGCTACGGGGAGGGGGAGGATAACGGTCCTTAGCACTTGCATCGTACTTCTGTGAAGACCCGCAACCCCGAATCAACGACAGCCGTAGATCAGCCATTTCTGCTGCTTCTACTAGAGTTCTTGGGTTTTTCTCCTTTAAGTTCAAAGTTAGATCACCGCCCGTGCTCTTAAAGAACTGCTCCAACATCATTAACTGCTTAATTCTATCAAATGTTGTTACCTTCTCAGATCGGAGCCAGTTCCCCATAGCATCGGACAAGTCCCAGGCGTGTTCCAAAAACGTGCTATATCTTCCCTTGGTTACACCCCGGAACTTCAAACGGTACGTTTCTGGTTGCAGTTCGTAAGCCCTCAGGAAAGCCTCCTTGAGATCCTCATACACAATACATGACTCCAAAGGTAACGCATCGTAGGCTTTAAGACCCTTGCCTATTAATCTAGAGGATACAAGTGCTGCCCATTAATTTTCTGGCCACTGGTGTTCCTGGCACTTCTTCTCAAAGCGTGCGAAAAATTCTGTTACACCACTCTCATCAAACACCGGAACCAGTTTCAATAAGTGCGAGAGAGGTTGATCATGAACACGGTTACCAGCCCCAAGTCGCTGTCCCGTTGTCTCTACTCGCGACTTCTCTACGTCCATGTCGGCACAGTACCTAGTCGACTCTAAATCAGCTTGGATTTTTGCTAGCTCTATGTGCTGAGACTGCTGACTGATAGTTTTTCTCTCTTCTATCTTGGCTAATTCTATTTGCTGCTGAAGCTGAAGCTGAAGCTCACATGCCCTTTGTTGCTGTTGAACCTCAGATACCCTGATAGCCTTTCTCTCTTCGATCTTAGCTAATTCGAGCTGAAACAATAATTCTGGAGTTAACCCTTGAGGAGGTGAAGGTGCTACAATGTTTGAAATTACCGGTGGTCCCCCCAGGGGCAACCCTCCCTGCCAGTCACCACCCAACTGTGGAAGCGTACTCGGGGTCGGCAAACTACTGGGATGGCTGGGAGTCGAGTGTAGGGGAAGCATGGCCAAAGGGCTCTGAGCACTCAACCCATCTCGCTCACCAGTCACCCTGCCCAGTACACACGTTATCAAGTTATCCCTGGTCATGCTGCTAGTACCCGCATGACCGATAGCTGTGGCCAGGCATTGAAGACTGTACCGATTCATACCTTCCAACCGCTCGGCAGTAACAGGCCATTGCAAAAATATCCTAGCATCCTCCTCACAGTTCACCTGATTAACCATTTCATCATGCTGCTGTTCCTCAGTTTCGACATTACGTAATGTGTCTCCATTCTCCTCTGATCCGGTATAAGACATGATGCTCACAAAAAAAAAATCACCTCAATATTTAGAAAAGAAGCACACAAACTCTTATACCTCAATATACACACAAAATTGCTCGGAAATACTCAAGGGCTATACTATGCTGCAAAAAAACATTATTCTTGCTGATCCCCGCAAAATATTCCCCAAAACAACAAATGTTCCCTGCTAATAAATGTAGGTTCACCAAATCCTAGGTAAGGTCGCCATTTGTTACGACTGAGGTTTAAATATATCAGGGCTCTTATTCATTGGACTAGTAATGGCATAAATGCTACAACGGAAAGTGCTAGATCCAACCTCTGATGTATATTCTCAGTGAACAAAGAACACAAATACTCTCCAGAGTTCTATATGCAATAATAGGTTATCAAACTCTCAATAAATGTGCGTCTACTCTAGGCTTAATGTTATGTGAAAACAGCCTATTACTACCTATAACCGAAGGTGCTTGGTTATGGTATGCAAAGTAAGGTGGTAAGAGAAGTTACAGCTTACGTTACTTTAATCAATAAATGTCAGGCACTCCTGCATGAAAGAAAGTGCACTAAAGTCCTTCAACACCAACAAGGAATCTTCTATGTTAGATGCTATCAAGATGCTCGAATCGGAAATGGAACCCAAAAAGGCAGGCAGCGGAACAATGCTCGTGCAGGCTATGCCCACAAAAGGCAGGATATATAATGCAGTCGGAGCCAAGAATATCCTAAACGCTACAACAATAATAATAATCGCCACGACAATACAGTATTCCTATCAACAAAAAGAGCCTAAGTCGTTTGTGTCTCAATACATCAAACTAGGCTGCGAAATGCTTGTGTAATCATAAACGGGTATGCATAATAAGAGTAATTGGTTTAATATACTTAATGTCTACTATGACTGATAAAGTCTAGCTAGAGTCAATGATACGAGATACTGGTGCGCATGGCATGCCGCATAGCCTAGTGCAAATCTCAAGTCTGTGCGTCAAGTATTACGTTATAGTGAAGGGTAGCTCTCTTGAGAAACCTTAATACCGAAGTATTAAGCGTTCTCCTGGCGTACCTCAAAGACAAACGACCGAGCTTAGAACAGTGCAGAATGGTATAGGCAAAAAGCCCTCATTCGTGCATGCTCTACTCTCAATGGCACACAGACTAGAATTTACCCAATCAACTCCAGTTCTCAGGTATGTCGTGCAGCTTTTAACTAAAGCCAGCACCCATCAGAAACAATACCTTATAATATCAGACTCCTAGTCTAGCATTATCTAATCCAGCAGAACACTAATAATTATAGGAAGCGGTACTGAACAATATGGATGCCAACCAATGCTTCGTGATCAACTTATCTTAACAACTAAAATACATGGGTTATGTGAGACCTTAACGCACAATAGAACTGGCCAGCATGAAGCTGAATATGCAGAGTTAACCAGAGGGGGTATGATATTAATAAAAGGTGTGAAAGATATGGGAAATGAGAGAGATAGGCAGAGGAAAACGTTCTCAGGTGCACAGAGGGGGACAGATATCAAAGGGATAAGAAGGATGCATTCTAGAGACCAGATCTGAGGGAGAGAGAGGCAAGGGAGCTATATATATACTGGCACTAGCTTGGACCGCGTAGGCAGGGCGGTATCAAGTCCTCCAGCCAATCCCCAGGAGGCCAGCCAGCCATGACGTCATCGAGCATGGTAAAAAACACTGCGCGCCTCCTCTCACTCTGTTCTACTCTCTCTCTCTCTCTCTCTCTCTCTCAAATCCTATCATTCCTACTAATGATAAAACTTATACTTTGCAATTAAATATATAAAGCCTTGACATGGGCGAAAAAAAAGAGCCTTTCTGGAGTGCCCATGACACAAGCTTTCATATGAAATAAAGCACACAATAATACATCAACTGTAGCCACATCCACTGCCCTGGCGATCCTAGCGAATCACCGTAGGGCAAGCCATGCGGTTCTAACGGAGTGGTTAACGTCACACCTGTTATTTGGAAAATTGCCCTCAGGCAATCATCTCAAATTAAAGTTCTCCAGCTTAGTATGACTAAATACAAATTCCCCAGATTTATATATATACCGACCGTATATTATATATATACATGTATATATATATATATATATATATATATATATATATATATATATATATATATATATATATATATATATATATATATATATATATATAACAGCAGGAAAAATAGGGACAGTACTCCAAACAAGGCCATCTTTATTAAAACAAAATCGGCTGTCAACAAGCAGCCATCTTCAGGTATACATCTTGATCCTAAAAAACACAGAGCAGACAACTATAAGAAAGACCGAACAGCCCCAGCCCCAAGGCCCCGAGCAATTCCAAGGCCATGTTGGTTACTTTAGGTGTCACTATTTATTTTCTGTTTACTTTTCAAAAATAAAATTAATATTTGTCAGATAAATTCAAATTCAGTGTGTTTACGTCTGTATGTTTGCCTGCAATCTTTATTAGGCGTATTTGTTGAGTTAGTTCTTTCTTGGTGAATTCTTCTACTATTTCTTATGTCAAACGATTATTTTAGACATTAGATATTTTAAAGTATTTGTTTTACGTACCGGTACAGGTTCTGCTTAATTTTTATCAAGCGAGTTATTTAAAACAAAAATAACTTCATTGTTAAAAGATCCACGTGTTTATGTCTTTCTTATAGTTGTCTGCTCTGTGTTTTTTAGGATCAAGATGTATACCTGAAGATGGCTGCTTGTTGATAGCCGATTTTGTTTTAATAAAGATGGCCTTGTTTGGAGTACTGTCCCTATTTTTCCTGCTGTTGTGGAAATTGCGGTGTCCCAGATCACTCACTTATGTATTACTCACTATATATATATATATATATATATATATATATATATATATATATATATATATATATATATATATATAGAGAGAGAGAGAGAGAGAGAGTAAATAAAAAATACGTGTGATTAAATTTTGTAGTAAAATTCGCAGGAAAAAATAAACATTCGAACACCAAGCTTTCGTCTGTTCTTTAAAGACATCGTCAGGATAATACATTACCCTGAAGATGTCTTGAGAGAATAGACGAAAGCTTGGTGTTCCAATGTTTAATTTTTCCTGCAAATTTAATATATGTATATATATATATATATATATATATATAATTTGAAACTTATTGCAGGTTACTGATCAGGTGGAGGCACGACAATCCTTCATCGCCACTGTTGTTTACGTGATATTACCGAACCGTCTGGAAAGGTATGTACATCTACTGCCAAATGTTCGCAAGCACTTGTGATTTTCTTTATGCAAATATATCCATTTAGATTGATGTTCAGATCGAATCAGCTTTATATTAATAAATATACTGTATATTATGTATTAATTAATATATTGGTGATTTGATCTTAACATCAATCCCAATGGATTATTATATTCCTTGCAATTACCAGCCCGTAAGCATACCTTTAATCTGTGTACACAAAAACTTGTATAAGTATATACAGATGTGTTAAGGTAAAGGTAAATATAATCTATATATATATTACCATATTTAAGGTTAATCTCCCCTGGATATAGGTCTATAATTGCACCTATACGAGCTAAACAAATTATTATTGTATTTAACAGGAAGGTATGATGAGGTAAGTGATGTGGTATAGGTGGCTATATGCGGAAATGGATTATAAGGGCCCCCCCATCCCCACCCTTACCCCCTTACGTTAGGCTAGGTTAGGTGAGGTAAGGTTGTTAGGTTAGGTTAGGTTAGGTTAATGTCTCTCTGAAACAATGTAAAATCCGTGTCACATCTAGATTGATAGACTTTTGTCAGAGGGGGCGGAATGCCCATATAATCCATTTCTGCATATTGCCACCTATACCACATCACTTACCTCGTCGTACCTTCCTGTTAAATACAATAATATATTTTTTAGCTCGTATAGGTGCAATTATAGAAATTTACCCTCCCCTGTTTTGCACCAATAGTTTGGAGACATTATGATGTTTCACCCCATTAGTTTGCCGATAATAAGACGTTTCATGGGAAACCCCCATGCTGGTGTCATTTCTTTTCTGGACGAGCGATAGCAAGCTCAGCCGAGATGTTATATGTCGACAAATGTACACATTTAGCTTGAAGGGGATCTGGGAGGGTACTATTTGTTTTTAGTTTGAATGAAGTCTGGGAAGGCGATTTTTCAGTCTAGGAAACAAACATATACATTGTTCGAAAATGGCAAAAGCAAGATAAATCCTCAATACAAATTAAACAAAATATCAAAATTTCCCACGAAATGTAAGATCATATAGTGTTACCTGACTGTAATCGGTTTTATTTCAGCTGATGGTAAATTGAATCCCTTAGTAACTGATGTATCGATACTTAATGGAAAAATATGAATTTACTATGTCTCTGTGTTGTATTAATGCCAAATGGTTCATAATCAACAACACATTTCTTATCAAAATCTACGTAATAGCTGAGTAACCAAGATAGTAGTGTGGCAATTTACCATCAGCTGGCAAAATAGTAGACCATATTAACACAGTGCAATTATAGTAATTTTCACCAACAATAATTGATACGGGTCTATAATATTATGTGGTATTCTTAAAAATGTGTTTCCATTCGCAACGTCTGATACCTAACGAATACTGTGGGTATTTACAGAGAATACACGAATTACCTCTACCATTTCTTAAGGTAACGAAATTCTTCAAGTTATTTCGTCTATTATCGGCGATGCGAAGGGAACGCATTGTTTAGAAATACAAGGATAGGTTTTAAAGATGGGATTACACCAATTGTTTGATATAGTGATTAAACCGAATGGCACGAAAGGTATTAATATTGACAAAAAATTGGTTGAAACATTCTAAAGGTCGCCAAACTAATGGACCGAACGTCTGAAAATCTAATGGGACTAAACATGAGGGAGAAGGGGGGCCAGGAAAACAAAAACAATCATCCCCCCTTTTTACAGATGGGACTACACCGATTGTATTGATATGATGCCTATGAGTTTCGCCATGGCCAAACCGATCATTAAGCCCAGCTGGTTGAGTTTCTACTACCCCTTTGGTGGAGACGTGTGGATGGCCATTTTGGTCTCAACATTCATCGTCTGCGTCACTCTTCTGCAGGTCAGCGATCCAGTTGACTCACCTACGAGTTTCAGCTTATAAGGAAGTTGGAGCCGTAAACATCGATATTTATAAGTAACACCCCGTTCTTAACATTAATCATTCATTACAAACCCCAATGTACTTGAATTAACTAATGAAAGCATATGGTCCTCCCGGGATTCGAACTTGGGACACCACACCCAGAACATAATTTATGCATCTAAACCGTTACACCTTTAACACCAACACCAGAATTACTAACTAAAATATGTGTATATTATATAATGATAACACGGGGCTGTTCGGCCAGGCAGCCTAGGGAACGACTAAGCCTACTACTAAAATATACGGTTGGAATGCATTGCTGAATACATCTAATGAAATATAGAATACTAACATTAGGCGATTTTGTTCAGCTTCGGAAGGATTTGTATGAAAATAATAACACTTTTGAATCACATGGGCCTTTCCGAAAGTGAATACAATATTCTAATGACAGTCAAAGTAAAGAGTATAACTGTCTGTCATTTGGATTATGTTCTCTTAATAGTTTTGATGACATCGTTATTATCGCCAGTGATCCTCCCTAAGCTAAATGCAATCACCTGATGGCTACTTAGATTACATGAAATTGTGCCCTTGTAAAAAATAATCTAACCCAATTCACCTTGTTGATCAGCATCGAATGTAATTGAAGTGGTTTCAATATATTTCAATGTGCATCATTTTACTGTTAAGTTTCCATAATAAACAACATATTTCGCAAAAAATCTTGATAATAGCTGATAAATCAAAATGAGAACATGTTAACTTACTGTCAGCTAAGACAAAACAGTCTAAATAACTCGTACTCCTCAGATTACAGGATCGAGTACATGGCGCAGAACCCACGGAGCTGTAAGTGGTGGAGTGGTGGTGTTGGAGATGGTGGGGAGTCTACTGGGCCAAGGACTCTACGGCCGCCTCTCCACCAGTAGGGGTAACCGCTTGCTGGTCTCCTGCTGGTTGGTCTTCGGGGTGGTGGTG
This sequence comes from Paralithodes platypus, assembly GCA_032716605.1. Taxonomy (NCBI): domain Eukaryota; kingdom Metazoa; phylum Arthropoda; class Malacostraca; order Decapoda; family Lithodidae; genus Paralithodes; species Paralithodes platypus. The sequence continues at coordinate 38,170,724 of CM064546.1, forward strand.
AGTACAGCCTATCGAGGGAGTCTCATCGCGTCCCTCAACTTCCCCAGGCTTCCCGACAGACCTGAGACCATCGAAGAGCTTGTGGCTAGTGTTGAGAGGTGAAAACATTATACATTATACAGTATTCATATAATTAATCTATTCTCGTCGCTCAATTTCCCAGGGCTTCTGTACTGGTGACATCCTTTTCATTATATTTTGGCAACTAAACGATTTTATTCAAATTAGAAAGAACATCTACTCATTGAAAGGTTACAGGCCATCTCAATTAAACCTTTCGGCTACAATATTTCTTTCCTAAGCTGTATATAATCGTGCAAATGTGGCTGAAGTCCAATACAAAAGACGTCCCCAGCATAGCAAGGGTTAACATTTGAGGCCCCAATAACCGCGGGTAAAGTATGTGAATAAAAATAAGAAAGATTTATGTAGAAGCATAAGTAGGTAACGGTACTATCAACGACAAAAGTTCATTCCCCTAACCAGCGATTGTTTGAATCCAAAACACTTCTTTCAGATGCTTCGTATTCTTGATCTTGATTTTTTATTCAAGAGCAGGCCCTATTAACCCTGACACGGTGTCGGTCATAGACCCAGCGGCCTCCCGGGAAGAAGGCTCAAATGTCAGGGACCCAGGAGGGGCTTCAGAAGGGCAACAACACTCCCAGGACACATGGATGGAAGTGGAGGATGACACGATGAACAATGGCACCCGGCTGAAAGAAGACGCATGGTGAAGTGAAGAAACAAGGACGGTGGAGCCAAAACAATCCCCAGAGTCTGAAGGCGGCCCTGGCACCGACGGGAAGGTGGTGCCCACGAAAGAACCCCAAAGAAAGCCAAGGATTGTGCCGGTACCAGAGCCGACCACCGTGGGTGCCGTGTCCCTCCAGCAGGCAAGCCATGTGTCACAGGTCCAGGGAGGCGCCGGACCCCACCAGTCGGAAAGGAACAAAGATGGGGCAGAGTAAAGAAACCAGCACAGACAGATGAGCAGAGGATGACGAAGGCAAAGCAGGGCAGCATGGAGGAAGGGGATAAAGCCGGGGGGAGAGGCCGCTGAACCACCGACGCAGCAGACAATCACCGGGACCAACTAAAACTCCCCCCCAAAAAGCGGCAGATTGCGCCGGGCACCAGAACGTCTGCAGCAACATCATGCTTCGTATTCGTACCTAGGTGTTTCGGATTCATACAGTGGCTGTTAGCGAGAATGGATTTGTGTCGTTGATAGTACTGTTAAGAGTATAAATGGCGAAGCACCCATATGGATCAGTATCTAACACAAACGAGACAATACAATGTCCTATTATAGCCCAGATGCTTCAGATCTTGGTTTTATTGGTGAAAAGATTAGAATTGGTGTAACTTTATATATGCTGAGATCAGTACAGTAATTGCTGAGTGTAAACAAACGCCAGGTAATTGATATTTGCTACAGAAAAAAATGTGATATGAATTTCATTGGTTCATGTTATGCCAGGGTTTTTACCGGGGTTTTATTGGATACTGGTAGGTTCTTACTCGACTGGAGATGTTAAAGCCAAAACAACACATGCACAAAAGCTGTAAAGGGTAAATATAATAGTGAGTACACACATAAGTTTCCTTTTAATATTCACTTAATTAAACGACATAAAATAATTCACTTAGCAATGGTACATAGAATAATTCACAATATTATAGTCCTAGCACGGACGAGGATCCACGATGGAACAATAGAATACACTGAGCTCTCTTTCACTGGTATTAATCAGAGATACACCTGGGTCGCACTGGTGTAAGAATTAATATAACTTCTGTGGCACTCCTATTCTAAACACTGTGTAGATCTGAAGCTGCAGGCACAGGTGGGTGAAGTATGAGTTGCTGAGTCCTTTCTCTTGGCTCCGTCGAGCCGCTTAGGTGGTCCTGCCATGTAGGTTAATGAGGGTAGGCATACCGATGGACTAGTTGGTTTTGGGTCTTGAATGGGCTCCTCATGTCATGACATAGGGTGCATACCATCGTAATATGTTTTCAGTTTCAGTTTCACTAACGTGAGCATGAACTAGGACATGTCCTAAGTTATGACTGCTCGTTTATCCTGACCTTTATACTAGTCGGTGATGAAGTTCTGTTCCGGTACTCTTGGTGTAAGGTCTTTAATACAAAGGTACTAGTGTCATGACACAGCAACGAGGTATCGGGCTAACGTGAGGAATAAGTAAGATCATAACCTTACTATTTCGCTCAATCTGCCTCTGACCGTTGTAAGAGTGTTCAAAGAACCCAGGGTCGGTGATTAAACTTTTTTACAGCATATGTCCGTGACCATGGTATTGGACAAAGGCAGTATGGACTTCTGTATGCTAAGTGCCGTTATTCAGACGGTATCTCACAAAGCCCGAACCATTAGAGTTGGCTTGCCATGGCAAAGCTTTCTTTACCAGTTTGTTAGAGTGTGGGATTAATACTGGAAGTCAGATTGTGGCATGCCCTTCGATGCTACTTCCAATGTCAAAATTCCAACCTAAAAGAGATTCTAATGTTTTTAATCTGCCATGGCATGTAAGAACAAAAGTTCACCAGTAGGGAAAATAACTCCTCAGACCTTTAAGTATCTTAACCATGGCATCGATACTTTCTGAATGGGAGGGTAATTCTTAGGATCAAAACTCTTAAATGTAAGGGGGTTTCGAGCCGTTAAATTGCTGACTCTACCTGGTTCTCGTCGAGATGGTCATGACGTGTGCTGATTTGTCCCAGGGCTGGTACTTGGAGGTCAGAAGGTCATAAGTGCAGGGGGAGCATTTTTAGGGGGATTAGGTAGACCCACTAGAAATGCGCGCGCTGGTGGTAAGACAACTGCGCGGAAGATCGGCGCATCTGAAGAGGTGATATTTGGGTATCCTGTTCTGCTGTTTGTCGGTATATTATTTTCTTTTTCTGTTCTCCAGTATGGTCGAAAGTAATGCTCATGTTTTCCTTGGTGTGGGTGGTAGAGTGGTGTTGATGGTGGCAATTCTGGCTTCCCGGGTGTTAGTGCGTAGTGGGGCAAATTTGGATTTGGAGCGGCCATTGTGTTCGTCTTTTACCTTCGTCTTCTTATTCGCTCTGGGTTTTGTTCCTGTGTTGGTGCGAGTCTTCCTTCTCCTGCTGTTGTGCCCTTTTCTTATTCTTTGTTTCTCCGGGTTGTGGTGGTTTGTGGCATTCTCGTGTCTTCTCTTGGTTTGTTGGTCTTCACGTGCTTTCTTTCCGTTTTCTTCAATGTGGCTTTTCCTCTGTTGTCCTTTCTTTTCTCTTTAGTTTCTCCTTCCATTTCTAGGCTTAGTTTTCCTTATCGTTGTGGTATGGTGGTGATCTCGAGTTCGGGTATTTTAGTTCAAAATCATGATAATAGAGAGGAGTAATTGTAAATTTATATCTAGGAGATTGTTAATGAGATGTATGTTTTATATATGTATGTGTAAACTTTAGTATTGTGTATGTTGAACGTATATGTGTTTATTGTTTAATGCACATTATATATGGATTAATTGATTGACTGATTGATTGATTTATTATATTTCAGAGTAACCTACGAATCATATGGAAGTTACTACAAAGAGACGTTCATGAAATCAAATTCCATAGTACTTCAGAAATTCGGCCACATGATACATTTGGGACTGTCCACCGTTGAAGGTCTTACTGATGCCCTCGTTATGAAGTAAGTGTATTAAGGGGGGATGGTTCACGTTTTGGTCGATTTGTTTTTCATTTATTCATTATTGTGTTAGTGTCCTCCATAGACCACCATCAAACTTTAAACAAAACATCCATTTGATCCCCCTTGTAGATTTATTTGTACATTTTTTGGTTACAGGCTCACTATCGTTCGCCAGGAAAATAATCGACACCTAAATAGCACGAAAGGTCTTAATATTGACAAAGAAATGAGGCGAAAGGTCCTAAAATTGACAAACTAATTGAGCAAACATCTAAAAATCTGAAAAATAAAGGAGCTAAACACGAGAGAGAAGGGGGTCTAGAAAAACGACCCATCTCCCCTTAAGGGTAAAGTAATAATTTTTTCTGGACCTCCCAGATTGGCACATAAAATAATTTTGAAATAACATCTCCATAATAATAAGAAGATAATAAGTCTTGAAGATGCAAACTGTAACTGTTAGCTCTTTTTGATGGTACCGATTGTCACTCTAACTCCTGATTATACAAGGACCTATTATCATTTTATAGCCTACTTTTCATTCTCCTTAACCCCATGAGGATCATGACGTTTGACAGTTTATTCTGGCTCGCAATTGACGATTTTGTACAGATTAGGAAGAATCTGTAGGCTATTAAAAGGTAAAGACTATATCAATTATCCCTCTGACTTCCATATACCCTTCCCAATCTGAATAATACCGTCTAATGATAACCAGAATAGACTGTCAAAATGCGGCATAATCCTCAAAAAATTAATAGTCGACACTTCATGCAAGGAGATGGGACCACCTTATTCAAATTAGACCAAGAAAGGATCCCGCCCGCTACTCTTCCCTCATATATCCTCTTTAATGGGCCAGTTTTTCGGGACCCCTTCTCCCTCGAGTTTAGCCCCATTAGTTTTGACATTGTAAGATGTTTGGCCCATTAGTTTGGCGATTTTAATACCTTTAACTCCATTTCGTTGTCAATTTTAAGACCTATCGTGCCATTTAAGTGTCGATTGTATTCCTAGCAAGCGATAGCGAGCCTGTTATAAGGGGAGGCTGAACCTTACACCCCCAATTCACCCTGTATAAGAGAGTTTGTTTCTTAATACCAATGGAAATTCTAGGACTCGCTGAAAAAACAAGAATTTCATTGCACTATAGCAAAAATCATTCTACACATTGAAAATTGTTCAAACTTCCCGCAATTTGTTTATGGCGCATCCTACAAGCATCCCCTACAGCTGTCCGATCTCGTTTTCCCATATTGAATAATAGAAGGTGCTGAACAAAAATATATATTATACTGTATATATTTTTTGGTTAGAGCAAATTTCGACATGAAAATGGTCGAATCTCGGAAAATTTTGGCAAAACGGCCGTTATTTCAACGTACAAGCGTTGCTATATAGTCCTATATATAGTGTGTAGAAGGGGAACGAATTTGAGCAATACAAAAAAGTGTAGTTTGACTTGGAAGTGCCAATATATGATCTCTGGCAATCAAAATTCTAAGATATTCAACCATTCCCTGAAACATGGGGGGAGAATAAATAAGTTTGGCCTCTCAGAAACGTTTTCTAATATTGAGGTGTTAGAGAAAACTGGTAAACTATTTTAAAACATCTCTTATTCTGACGTGAGAAATAATTTATACAAAATATTTCTAACAAAATCCATGATATTGGGGCCCTCAGGAGGGGGGGGGGGGGCTAGGGATGTCATATGGGTGTTTATGCCCTCATATGATAATTTCTATTGATTACAGAAGCCTTTTAGACAAATAACACAACAAAAACAATTTGGGGGCTTAACTGAACAAATTTAGTTTTTTGGGGGCGTGGGCGAACCCCCGCCCCGGGGGGTTATGGATGCGATATGTTTTTTCCCCTCCTATGCTATTCTCCTATGTTGAAAGAAGCATTTTAGAAAAAGAACAAAATTTGAAATTTTGATTTTCGGGCCTCATCCCAGGTTCAGCCTCCGATTGTATTCCTAGCAAGCGATAGCGAGCCTGTTATAATAAGAGGAAGCGGCCTTCGACCGGGAAATTTTTCTACTGAAAAAAATTACAAATTGATCTTGAGGGGGGTCTAGGGGATGTTTTTTCTAAGTTTGAGGGAGGCCTAGCGAAGAAATTAAAAATATATGAATAAATGAATTAATAGAAAATCTTCCCTTAACTCCTTATGTACCGGCGACATCTTTTTAGTTTGGTTCTATCTCTATGTAGACGATTTTGTGCAGTTTAAAAAAGGATCTGTGGTAGCAAAAAGGGTTAGGTGAGCTATTTTGAAGCTTGTTAATTGCTGGAGAACCTTTTTAAACTGAATAAAATCGACTAATAGTAGGCACAATAAAGTTAAATGAACTTCACCGTAACTCAATGGGTTAAATTGTTCTAATATTCACTTTCCTCTCTTCTCTTAATTACTAAGCATAAAAGTATCTGTATAGCGTACACGAGAGGCCTCACGGATGACAGCCCATGAAAATATATATATAAAACGTCCCACGGGCACTCAAATGGTAGCAATATGTGATTAGGTAGTATAATCACTCTCCAGTACTTCATTCCTCTCCACTACATGTGTCCCCCCCCCCTCCATCTTTCCCACTCCTCAATTATGGGCTATTATTCCTCTTATTTTAGTCATTCCTCCCTTTCCGCACACAAAATATGGTGAGTAACACCCCCTCACCCTCCCTCTTTCCCTTCCTATCCGCGGAAGAGAGCTGCAGGGCCAGTATGCCTCAAGCACTCTTAGCAAGCAGACGCATGTTGCATGCTCTCTCTCGCCTTCATCCGCTCGCTCCCGCCACAAATATACATTTTTCACTAGATATTTGCTGTTTACACATATTTTCTGGTCTTCACTGTTTACATGTTCATCATAAAGTAAAATAAATGCACATGGAGAAGAAATAATGCTTTATATGGTAAATATAACAAATTCTGTCAGAATCGAAGTTATTTTCTCACATACGCGGCACTTTTACACACCTCAATAGCGCGCTCCTCGTGCCCACTACAACAGCCGACTCTACCTGGAACAAATCTTCACTCTTTCTGTGGGGGATAATATGGCCAATGGTTCTCTCTTACCACACCAATCGAAATATAAAGTTAATCAATATAAATAAAAATAAAGTCTGAGATCGCCTACCTTATGGTATGAACTATGGTAGCCTATCTCTCAGGATGCCCTAACTAAACATTGTATAAATGGCCATATATATCAATGACTTAGCTATAACTAGGGTCCTGGTTTAGTTCAGAGGATTCCGGCTTCGGTAGATAAGGGTTCTAGGTCAGTACTCCGGGCCGGGCGTGGGAATTGTGGTGGAGGAGATCACGGGACACGTCTCTACCGTTCAGATGTTTACTAGCGTCTGATCGGAACTTCAATTTCCGACTCTTAAATAAACTATATATTAATTTGTTACCAAGGGTTCATTCCCTCTTCACGGAATCATATAAATAATTATCAGCATTTAAATTATATAATTATAAAGGTGAACATCGTTTCACAATGATTTAGTGAACATAATATCAAGATATTTACGACCCTAAAGCAAACGGTGGATCGCGTATGCGGTCGCGGGAATATTTAAACTGATCCTCTTTACAGTTCTTCTAAACTTATTTCTACAAGGTTTTATAACTAAATTAACTTGATCAAGGTAATCTTATACAGTACTAAATTACCTAACATTAATTAATATCTACAATATATACAATCACCGGGTTCTGGTAGGAAATTGTTCACTCTAGTGAGGTTACCCTATCGGAAGGTTGTTGCCAACATTCCCCAGATACCGGTGTAGTCAATTTATTTCTCACAGATTGGGGCCCGGCGAAGTATGATGTGTCGCATCATGTTATATCACCTGCGGCTAACAAATCACGCCAATTTCTTCTAGACCCCGCAGCAGCTGCTCGTGGTGGTCTTGGGCTCCCTATTACTATGGGTCGCTGTTCTTCTTCCGGTGGGATGGCGAGTTCCATAGGTATGAGACGATCTACAGCGAGTGGTTTGTCCTCGAGATACAACCTTAACGGTTCTGATAACTCCTTCGGAATCAGGATAGACTTCTTGGATCCTTGCTAAGGGCCATTTAGAGTGAGGTTGGTCCATTTTCAACAAGACTATGTCTCCCACTATCGGTTTGTGACGGTTACTAGCAGAATTCGCACCATAATACCTCTCCCGTAAGCTCAAGATATACTCAGATGCCCAATGTTTGTTCCAAGCGTCCAGTATTTTGCAGAGTTTATGGTAGCTTCATCGCAAGTGTGCATCTGCTTCATTAACGGAGGGATCCACTAATTCCTCGGTCACGTCCAAACGCGGGACTGGGTCCAATCGTCTACCATATAATAAATGAGCCGGTGTTAAGGCCTCAATTTCCAGATTGGAGTCATCTTGATACGTTAGTGGTCGATTATTTACTCTGGTTTCTATTTCGGTGACAACAGTTCTTAACTCATCCAAGGTGACCTTGGACTTGTGAAGAACCCTTTTCAGGCACGATTTTACAATATCTATCATTCTCTCTGTAAATCTATTTTGCCAAGGGGCTCTGGGAGTTGTGAATGACCAATAACAATTTCTAGAATCTAGCTTTTGCTGTACTGCGTTGCTCTTTAATAGTTCAGAAACCAACGGTGATGCGCCCACAAAATTTGTCCCATTGTCACTAATCAAACGTCTGGGACAACTTCGCCGAGCGGCAAATCTTCTAAATAAATTAATAAAGGTTTCCGAGCTCATGTCCTCCGCTATTTCCAAAGGGATAGCCCGAGTGCTGGTACAGGTGAATAGACATATGTAAACCTTCTTGGGTGGACCATCATCTCCTGTGAGAGTGATGGCACCAGTATAATCTATACCTGTTACCTCAAACGGTGTCCTTTGGTGAATTCGGTCTGGCGGAAGAGCTGGTGGTCCAGGGTAAGGAATAGCGATAGCTGTATACCTCTTGCAAATAATGCAATTCTTGATAAAGCGTTTAACAGCTTGTCGTCCCTGGGGTATCCAATATGTTTGTCGCATATAGGCTAGAGTGTCTGCTACCCCACCGTGTTTAGTGGTTTCATGCGCTTTTAAAACCATCAATTTGGTGAGGTCGCAATCCTTGGGCAATAGGATCGGATGCCGAGTTTTGAGGGGTAGATCAGCTTTACCAATACGACCTCGACAACATATTAATTCTTGATTGTCTAGATACAGCCCAAGGTCCTTCATTCTTTTGGTTGGCTTGGGATTGGGTTTACGTAGCTGTGTTAATTCCTCATCATACTTTTCAGCTTGTATCCTTCTGATCCAGTAGGTAAGTGGGTCTAATTCATCCATCTTTACCTTCTTGCTCAGGAACTTAAACACAAATTTAGTTACAGTTAATAGTTTGTCCAAATTGGAGAACTTGGTGATGTCAATCACTGAAGGCTCTGGGATAATTATTGGGTCCATATGAACTTTATCATCATTAACTTTCTGGTATGATTTTTGTTCTGGCCAATCACTCTGACGTAGCCAAACCGGACCCTGAAACCACAGAGTTTCATTAATCAGTTTCTTGACACCAACACCTCGGCTCACCAAGTCAGCCGGATTATCCTTGGACTTAACATGCATGAATGTATAGTTCATTTGCAGTTCCTTTATTTTGTGTACTCTGTTACGCACATAAACTATGTGACTATCATCCTTAGCTATCCAGTGCAAACATATCTCACTATCTGTCCATATATTGTCTCACCTAAAAAGGGAAACATACCATTCAAATAAGTAGCTAACCTAGTTCCCAATTCAACAGCGGTCAGCTCCAACTGTGGAAGGGTACGTTGTTTTAATGGCGCTACTCGGGATTTGGACATAATCATAGTAGATCGGACTTCAGTGACACAATAAGCTACTGCACCATACGCCTTAGATGAGGCATCACAAAATATGTGCAATTGAGCACACTCATTATCAGAGGTAGGATCACATCTTCTAGGAAACTTGACTGAGGATACCTTCTCATATTCCACCTGCAATTTGTTCCACTCTTCTGTATATTTTTCAGGTAATGGAGTATCCCGACTCAGTGCTTCTCTCCAGGCCTCCTGAACTAAAATCTTCCCTTTAATTGATATGGGACTAAATATGCCCAATGGGTCGAACATCATAGAGACCTGACTTAAGAGTGTACGTTTTGTGAGTTTTACATCGGGAAACTTGAGGGGCTTTAGAGACATCTCATCAGTAGTTGTTTTCCACAGTAATCCGAGTACTGGTTGATATTCTGGTATTTGATAGTCAGGATAGTCTCTTCTTATCTGGTCCAAAAGAATATGAGAGTTTGAATTCCAACTTTGTAGTGGCATATTGGCTTTATTACATTCTTGCCTTGCCAAATTGTAGATTTCAAACACCTCTTCTCCACTGTCGGCAACGCCCTGAAGATTGTCCATGTAAAACAGTTGACCCATTTCCGGTTTCTCTGTCTTCTGGATATGATATCTCAAAGTGCTGCTCAACAAGAAAGGACTAGAGCAGGAACCAAACAACACTGACCGAAAGCGGTATTCTTTTATCCGCCCACCAGGCTGAAAAGGATCTTCAGGCCAAAGGAACTTTGTGAATTTGCGGTCCTGCTCCTTTAACCCTATTCTCAAAAAGGCTTTGGAGATATCTGCCACAAACCCAAATCTCTTCGTCCTGAATTTTAATAGTACATCACCCAGTATTTCAGTCAGATTTGGTCCTACATAGAGACAATCGTTTAGACTTGCTTCATTCTTCGCTGCTCGAGAACTGCAGTTAAATACCACTCTGATGAGGGTAGTACTGGAGTCCTTACTTACAGCATGATGAGGAAGGTAATGACCCTCTTTATGGTTTATTTCACCTGGGACCTCCTCAATAAAGTCATTTTCCAACTGCTCTTGAATTATTTTATGATAAAGGTCCAGTCGTTCAGGATGTTGACGCAATCTCTCCACCATTTTATTTAATTGACATCTTGAACTCTGGTAGTTAGTTGGTAATTCAGGGGCATTTATTATCCATGCAAGTCCTACCCAGTACTGGCCATCCTTATACTCAACTGTGTCTAGGTAGTGGTTATATGTTAAGATGTCTTCAGGGGTGGGAAGATCTGCTTCTATACCCACAGTGTCCAGTTCCCCAAGTTTGTGAACAGGTTCTTGTTGCTCTTCTAGAATGTCTCCTAGTTGTGATGGTATTAATTCTGCACCAATTCTAGCCACCACCAGAGATTGTGCCGGAGTCACAAAGACTGGATCCATCCGGTTGTCTGATTCACTTGGGCCACATGTGGTAGAGATCCCATGATTATATATCCACCTGATGAAGAAATTAACTGGATACCGTGTTTCCGAGTCATTTTTCGCAAGAAGCGACCACAATAGTCGGAGCCGATGATCAGTTGAATTGGACCTACTACGTCAGACTCTATAGTTCGGTCTGCTAGTTGAACACCCTTCTTTGTTAAGAAGTTAGATGCTTCCTTTAAACCCTTATTTACCACAGAAGTGTTCATGTCTTCCTTAACCACCGCAGTCACCTTACATTTATATTTGCCCAATTTAATCAGGGGTTTAACCACGTCAAATGTTTGTGTTTCCTTATTTGACAAAAATCCAGTTATTGCCATGTTCACTCTTCCTACTGTAGGCAAATTCATGGCTCTGACAACATTTCCGGCAATGAAGGTCTTTTGCGCTCCAGTATCAAAGAGTGCTTTGACCGGCATAACCTCTTTTCCTCTGATCAGTTGAATCTCGGCTGTAGGAGTAGCTGCCGGCGTATGCATTGGGTTTCCAGTGGTCAGGGTCATATTTACACTTGTCGGTTTAGGTTGTACTTCACTGATCTTGGGACACAACGCGGTATGATGTACACCAGTCTTGCACCGAAAACATAAATTTAATTTAGTGGCACATTCCTCAGTAGAATGTCTTGTGCTAAGGCAAACAAGACACTTACCTAGTTCGATGAGTCGTGGAAGTCTAGCCTTAAGATTGGGATAAGTCCTACAATACACTGTGGAATGTTGTTCTGAACATAACATACACACCTTCCGGTTTTCTTGGTTTATCCCTGGTGTGGGGTTAATACTTCTGGTTACTTCTTGGGTCACTGGAGAATTGAGACGGGAATTTGTTCTCTCCCAAACACCTTTTGTTTTAGATACTGTATTAGTTTGATTATTCTGCTGGACGGATGTCACATAGGTACCAACCTCTTCCTTCTTGAACGGTTTTGCTTTTTCCTTAGTCCCTGTTGTAGACACTTTTGTGTATTTAACCTTGTTGTCTCCTTCCTTGATACCGCTATCCTTCTTGGAAACCTGCATGTGTTTGCACAGCTCTCTTAAACCCTCTTCTATCTCTTGATACGTGAAGTAGTTCTTCTTATACCTGTGGTACAATTCATCACAGGTTTTCTGAGAGAGCTTTTGTTGTACAATATGGTTCAAAAGCCAAAAAGCTGAATCAAGATCTTTCTGGGTACTAAGTGATTTCAAAACACCTGGTACGTATGGTTTGGTCCTGATAACTCCAGCAATTTGTAAACTAGGAGCTGTAGAGTCAATTCCGTATCTTCAAAATTCTCCTTGAGTACGTCTAGAGCTGCTGTATAATTGGCATCTGTTATGGGAAGTTCCTTGATAAAGTCCAATGCAAAACCCTTAAGTTGACCCAACAAGTATGAAAATTTATTTGCTGCAGAAATATCTAACCTGTCATGAACTAAACCTTTAAATTTGTCCCAAAAGGTATTCCAATCAGATTGCCCATCAAATTCAGGTAAGGTTATAGGTGGCAACCTAAAGCTTTGTTGTCCCAGAGCCGCAGTACCATTACTGGTACCATTACTCCCTGTCCCGGTAACTGTCTCTGTCGCCAAGGATTCGAACCCAGCTAGTTGATCCAAATAATTTTCACGGGCATTTGCATAGGCTTGCTGTAATTCCTCAAACCTTTCAGATTGTTCTTGTTTGATGCAAAAGTCCTCCAATTTATTGCAAGACTCTTCATAATTAGCCCACCGGGTTTGAAGATCTTGGATTTGAGATTTTAACAGCTCCCTTGGACAGGGGTCACGTCTTTTTACCTCCTGGCAATTATTTAATGCTCTAGTTACCCAGCCTAATTTCCCCACCATAGATTTTCTCAAGAGTGTATCAGTCATTTTGGAGAATGGGTAATTATTTTCTGGACTATTATTAATGTTTATACTGAATACAAATTTTCAACAATCAAAATTATATTTAGATATAGCCCAACACATACTCAATTTAGCTGTTAATCTTTAGCATTATATGCGTACCATTATTTGCTACAAATTCAGATGAATAATTAGTTGAAAACATTAAGTCCACAATATAATTTACCTAATACGTGGGAACGCACGCTAGTAGGGGGAGGGAATATATTTATTATTGAATTAAACGTCATATATGCTCCGTCCCGAGCATTTAGCTGGTCTACTTGGTCTTTCAGACGCAGGTGACATTAAAGGACAGAAACATAAAAATGGCCTAAATTATCAAATAATAGGGAGAATTTAAGTACAAGAATGAAGCTAAAGCTGTAAATATTTAGTTAATCATAGTTTTCTTCTCCCAGATGTTAGTGGGTACCTGTGGTAGTAGCATTTTTCTAAAAAGGGGGGGGAACACATTTATTATTTATTAAATTTGGTATATGCTCCGTCCCGAGCATTTAGCTGGTCGACCTAGTCTGCCAGACGCGGGTGACATTAAGGGCGGAGACATAAAATGGTCTAAATAAGAAAAATATGGGGGCAATTTAGGGACTGCAACGCTCATGCTCCGAGTTTCACAAACGCCAGAGAACGCAACGTTGCAGACCCTCCTACCAGTCCTCTACCACAGGATTTAAACGCCATGCGATTTTATCTTATTATTAATTGAAATGCCACTCACCCAAGGCCATCGCCTCACAGTTAGGGACCTCATAATGGTGGGGGATCAATCTATGTCCCACAAAAACGACCTTAAACATTAGCCTGCCGCTGCAGCTTAGCAGGGACCCTAACTGTTGAAAACTGGCCCTAACTCAACCCCTAGTCTACACACCGATCGGAATCCTCACTCGGGGCACCAAAATGTGGGGGATAATATGGCCAAAGGTTCTCTCTTACCACACCAATCGAAATATAAAATTAATCAACATAAATAAAAATAAAGTCTGAGATCGCCTACCTTATGGTATGAACTATGGTAGCCTATCTCTCAGGATGCCCTAACTAAACATTGTATAAATGGCCATATATATCAATGACTTAGCTATAACTAGGGTCCTGGTTTAGTTCAGAGGATTCCGGCTTCGGTAGATAAGGGTTCTAGGTCAGGACTCCGGGCCGGGCGTGGGAATTGTGGTGGAGGAGATCACGGGACACGTCTCTACCGTTCAGATGTTTACTAGCGTCTGATCGGAACTTCAATTTCCGACTCTTAAATAAACTATATATTAATTCGTTACCAAGGGTTCATTCCCTCTTCACGAAATCATATAAATAATTATCAGCATTTAAATTATATAATTATAAAGGTGAACATCGTTTCACAACGATTTAGTGAACATAATATCAAGATATTAACGACCCTAAAACAAACGGTGGATCGCGTATGCGGTCGCGGGAATATTTAAACTGATCCTCTTTACAGTTCTTCTAAACTTATTTCTACAAGGTTTTATAACTAAATTAACTTGATCAAGGTAATCTTATACAGTACTAAATTACCTAACATTAATTAATATCTACAATATATACAATCACCGGGTTCTGGTAGGAAATTGTTCACTCTAGTGAGGTTACCCTATCGGAAGGTTGTTGCCAACATTCCCCAGATACCGGTGTAGTCAATTTATTTCTCACACTTTCCTTATATTATCTCCTTAAATTGTGCTCATATTCACTTTCCTCTATTTTCTCAACAGTCGAGCCCACTACAACAGCCGACTCTACCTGGAACAAATCATCGCCAAAAACTTCATGGGATCGGACGGGACCACCTCGATTTACATAGGCCAAGAGAGGATCCTGCCCGCATACTCTGCTTGGCCGATACCCCACGACGCTCCCTACAAACCCGTCTTGGATCAGGGTATAATGGCTGTAGGAGAGGTGACGAATTTGTTGATCTGTTCATAACTAAACCAAACTCCCATAATTCCTTCAGCACCATGACGCCTTTTACCAGTGATTCAGGCTAAGGTTATATGATTTTATTCATTTTAGATTATTTTATGCTTGGCTGGTATGCCACGAAGCGCCCTACAAACCCATCTTAGATCGTGGTATCATGGCTGTAAGGGCGGTAGCATAGTAGGGTTGGTTGATATTTCGTACATACATACATACTATTATACTCTGGCACATACCTTTATTTATTATATTTTCATTTTATTTTGAAAGTGGCCGACACATGACAGAGCCCGAATAGAAGCAAAACAAAAAAAAACACAAAAAAACCCACACAAAATCACACATATCTAGGTCGTCCCGGAAAAATACCCAGAGACCCAGGCCCATTTGGGGTCTCCAGCTAGATATCCAGGTACCAGATCTCCCGGAGAGGCTCCGATTTTCGCAGGCAGACATGCAGCGCAGTTCTACCATCACAAGCCCTTCCACCATGCATCCAGGCGTACCCTTTATTTCTAATGGCTCCCCGGGCCAGGTGCCTGACGGAATATTATCTAGTCCAACTGGCGCCTGACCCCCTCTCCCAAAAGACCGCGTTTGCACTCATCTATTCACTAGAATTTTCCAATCATTCCTATTTATTACCATTTCTCTTGCCTGATCTATAGTCATTTCTCTATCTTCCAACTCTTGTCCTATACAGTTTCTCCATCTCAATAGAGGTTTTCCTACCCCTCTACCTCCCCTTGTATCTGACTCACATATTTTTTTGTAAGCCTAACATCTTTCATTCGCTCAACATATCCATACCAGCTCAGTGCCATTCTGTCCACCCTGGCCGACAAATACTCCTGTTGCCCCACTCTCCTACGTATCTCTTCATTCCTCAATCTGTGTCTACGAGTCACTCCACACATACTCCTTAAGCAGCTCATATCCTTTTTCTTCAGAACCCATGTCTCTGCCCAATACATCACTGTTAATACAACTATCCCTTGATACATTGCACTTTTAACTTTCATTCCAAAATGTCTCACCTTCCACATACTTTCCATTGCTCCGAAAAATTTCCTTCCTTCACATACTCTCTGTTTTACCTTCATTTCCATACTTCCATTCCTGCTTATCATTCCTCCTAGATATTCAAAACACTCCACTTGTTCATGTATTTCCCCATCCAACCTCACATTTAGATTCACCATACGATCATCTTTATTAACACACTATCACTTTACTTTTATTAACGTTCACCCTCAGTTTCCTCCCACAAACCACACCAAACTCTATAATTACTCGCTGCAATTTCTTCTCAGAATCTGCCACCAACGTTGTATCATCAGCAAATAACAACCGATTCATCTCCCAATCTCTACCAGTCTTTCCTACTAAACCCAATCCTCTACCCATAGTTCTCATTTTCACCTCCCTCACCACACCATCCATATATACACTAAACAGACACAGTGATATTTCACAACCCTGTCGCAGACCTACATTTACCTCAAACCATTCACTCAACTCACTATTTCCTACTCTAACACACGCTCTGCTCTCTTCATAAAAACTCTTAACTGCTCTTAACACATTTCCTTCAATTTCATATATCTTTAACACCTTCCATATTGCTTCTCGATCCACATGATTATACACTTTTTCCAAATCCATGAAAGCTCAAAATATCTCCTTATGCTTCTCAAAATACTTCTCCCATAGCTGTCTTACTGAAAATATCTGATCCACTCACCCTCTTCTCCTCTAAAAACCGCACTGCTCTTCTCCTATTGCACCTTCCGTACCCTTTATTATCCTCTCTATCAACACCCTGCCATAGAGCTTTCCAACCACTGATAGTAAACTAATACCTCTATAACTTGAACACTCCTGTTCTGTAGCAGATCTGTTCGTAACTAAACCAAACTCCCTTAACCCCTTCTGTGCCGGTCCCATCCTTTGAACTGTATTCTGGCTACTATTAGACGATTATGATCAATTTAAAAAAAGAGCCTCCTGCAATTAACAGGTTTCGAACTATCTCACTTAACCCATCTTACTCATCCATACTCATATCTCTCGCTGTTCCATCCAATCACTCATAGACAACACGCAGCTGCAGGCACGACCTCCCGAAATCCATCCTTCTGAATCCTCCCTTCCTCGCGAGGACAGAGTCCACCTGGCCAGGCTGAGATGCGGACACCATCCAGCTCTTCTCAGCTATCAGAAGAGACTGGATGATTCCGTCGTCGACACCTGCCCGGGTTGTAACACGGCACCTCATACCATTAAACACATCACAGAAGGCTACATTTCACACAACCACTTACAACAACAACACAATCTACACTCCTTGACAGCTCTGTCGGAAAGCCCGACCGTGCCCATGGCCTTCCTTTGGGACTCGAGGCTGTTCGGCCAGGCAGCTTAGGGAACAACAACAACAACAACAACAACCCATTTTACTGCCACAGATGCTTCTTAAATTGCACAGAATCGTCTAAGAATAGCTAAAATAGAATTGAAAAGACGTCACCGGTACAGAAGGGGTTAACTTTTTTTTTTTTTTTTTTTACCGCACATGATTGTTGTTAGTTAAAATTGGACTGCAGAGGCTATCAACCCTTCTGGAATATTTAGCCAGCCCACTGTAAGTCGAGATTAGCACCAAGACTTTTCGAGAACTCCAATCCCTTGATTTTTGTCCTCTTTCAGGGTGGTTTATACGACCAGTGGAAGAGGGAAACTCTGAACGATGTGTCCCGAGCAAGTCGACTGAGACAACGAGCCATCCAACAACAGAATCCAACCGACCCAGCGGACCAGAGTAGCAGATCTAGAAGTATGAGTCTCACCCTCACACACATGCAGGGGCCCTTTATATTGCTGTTTCTTGGGTTGATCCTGGCTGGTGTCATATTCACAGAGGAAAGGTGTCATGCGTACGTAATGGCATACAGGAAAGAAAGTCAGTCTATACCGTGTTCCAAATAGGTAGGGAATCGCAGAAGAGAAGTCATGCATACGTACAGCCTTACATGAAAGAAATTCAGGCTATACCCTGTTCCAGAATACATCAAATAAGTAGGCCAAAACACTGGAACATTAAACTCCATAACTCACAAGCGACTAGAGTAACGAGATAATATTTCTGACATTTGGGCAGGTGTCAGCCAGTGGATAGGTGTGGAAATTTACAGCCCATTAGCTCTATCCCTTTTTGAGGTACATAGATTAGGGTTCACGATTTCTTGCCTAACTATTTGGAACAGGGTATAGGACATTTACCCCTGATGTGACTTTATAATAGTTTGGAGTAAAAACACACACATGAATGAAAAACGTTTTGTTGTAATAATGTGTCATAACAATAATACGTTTTCCTTCAGGTTGGTATAACTTCTCCATTCAGGTACACTCGGATGCCATAGTCTCTAGCCCACTCATGATAATTCGTGGACTCCCTATGTTTTGCTTTATGCAGCAATAACTAATTGTATTGATGTATGGATAGAACTTGCTTTTCAATAAATATTAGTTGATGAATAGAAAATTATATTCATACATTCATTTCCAAAGATATACTTCCATAATGAAGGAGGATGCATGTTTTTCATAATACGTGTTGCTAGCCCCAAACGCGCGAGCAACTGTGGCTTTCAACCATCCGACACATCCCCTTTTATTTATGTGCATCACACATGTTACATACAAATAAAGTTTATGTTTTGTTTTACCCTACTGTGGAAAGACTACGGATACACCACTCCTGCCCGGGCCTCACACAGTGGCATGACCCAGTCCTGTCGAACTGAGCTCATGACGCTGGTGGCATTGCCCCGGAGGATAGCCATCCCTAGTCTTTGCTTGAGCCAGAGGGTTTCCCGAGGTTCTCCTGATACTTCTCTGATTTTACGGCCTATTTCATTCACCATCTTAAGGGTGGTAGGGCCGAAGACTCCTGAAGTTTCGAATGCCAGGGGCTCGAACTGATGATTTCTGGCGATGGCTTGATATTTTTCTCGCTTTTTATTTTCTGCTATCCGGGCGGCTTCACCTGCTTCGTCGGCGTTTCTGGCGATGTTGGTTGTGGAGAAAGTGTCAACACATGTGGCATCCCACACGAGGCACCGGCCATTCTTGTAAAGGAAAGTGGTCATCCCATCTGGCCGTTTGCCGTCTTCTCTGTGAAGTCCATGTGGTTCGAGGATTGATGCACGGTTAGCACTCTGCAGGGCCTGTTTTATGACATCATTTAGTGCAGAGTGTCTTGGCAGGCGGCCTGCGTTGTAATTACATGACAAGGCATGGTGACCTGGAGCATCCATCCACCCACCACACTTGCAAGTGTGTGGGCGACAAACTGCCGCACCCACTCTGAGCGCGATGGCAACCCGGAGCGCTTCAGCATCCAAGTGAGTTCCAAGAGGTGGGATGGGGATGGCGTGTAACCACAAGCCACTCTCCGAACGGGCGGCTGCCTGGAGGCGTGCTTTTGCAACCTGGTCTGCATTGGTTAGGAGATTTTCTTGAGTTTTCTTCGCCGAGATGGTATCCCACGCTTTCTGCTTGCTCCTGGAGGTACCCTGAGGCTCCTCCTCTACTCCTGTACTTCCCTTCCAGGTGTTAATCGCTGCTGTTACGTCCCCATTAAGTGTCATTCCGGGTTGAGAAGAAAGGATGGACAATACGAGGTCGTTGGTCGCGATGAGGGAAGAGATAAAGGCTGGAGAGGCAATATCCGAGGCTCTCCGTATGCCCAAGCTCCCGAGGCGGACAGGAAGGGTGGCTTGTGTCCAGGCCCGTTCTTTAAATTCCACGTTGGTGATGCTGGTCACTGCTTCTCGGATTATGCTGTCTAATTCTTGGAGGCCACCATTGTTTGTGTAAGTCATCGATGTGCGCAGGAGGTATTGGAGTTTTGGGATGGAGAAACAGTTCTTGAGCAGGGCCAGAGCTGAGTGGGCATCGATGTGTATCAGGCGACTCACGAGACGTTGAAGCTCCTCCTTTTTAACTTGAAGTGCTGGCGGGATTGCTGCCAGAGTTAGTGGGGAACCTAATAGGGTTTGCTGGTGCTCCTGAAGGATCTTTACATCTGGCAATATGTTTCGAAACAGGGCCTGAGTCTCTACTCCTTGTTCACGTGTGTGGTTGAGGAGGACAAGTTCACATTTGGTGTCATTTATAACTAGCCCGGCCTGGCCGAGGTCAGTTACGATGTTATTTAGGTCGGTTAGAACGTTCTCTACTGACCCACCCAAGGTTGCATCGTCCAGGTACCATACATTCAGTTCTGACCTTACTTTGTTAGCTGCTGCATCCACCCCTATTGAGAAAAGAGCAGGACCACCTGGATCTCCCTGCTGTAACCCGGTCGCTGATGGGATTACCGTCTCGCCAAAAATCAGGATTGAAGGTTTGGAATGAGCCTGCCAAAGTAGGGGGTACAGAGTGGGGATGTGTTCTTGAGCTGCACGGAGGAAGACATCCCTGCGAATGCTGTTGAATGCGTTCCGCATGTCAATCTTTAGAAGCACTCGTTTTTCTTGGGCTTGGCTGAGGTAGGTGCGGGTTGCGTGTACAGCAGCTTCACACCCCCCTGGAGTTCCGAAACCTAGTTGAACTGGTCTTAAGTGTTGACCTAGGCCATTCGAGAGTGGTTTCAAACCCACCTTTGTGGCAAGGCGGCGGAAGGTGTTCCCTACTGCTATTGGGCGCACTCCGCCATCTTTTTTTGCCAGTGCACAGAGTGATGCCCCCAAAAATAGGGGTGTGGTACAGTCGGGTACTTCCCCTCTTAAAACCATGTTGATGAATTTGGTGAGGGTTTCCAAGAGTGCCTCCCTAGCAGCTCCTGATCCCTGACCCAAGAGGCCTTTGAGGTGGGCGGGTCGGATACCATCTGGGCCCGCGGCTGAGCCTGCTGGGAATGAAGTCACTGCTCCTTCGTGACAACTAAAGGTTGGCGACCATTCCATAATTAGAATTAGGTGAAGTCCACTAATATTCATGAGTGCGCTGGAGTCCATGGCATCCAACTGTACTAACGGCACTGTGAATGTGCCCCAAATTGGTTCTTCTGTACTACCATACTGTATATGAAAAACATTTTATTGATACACAAATAAACCCATAATAAATGTTTCAATCGTGTATGTGTTGTAATTTGAATAGATAAGCCGACTAACACTATGTGTGTATAATTTTTGTTACACTTAAGAGGGTATGGAGGTTTATTTTTGACCAAATTAATTTGAATCCAGTGGACTATATGATTTTATGTGCGGAAGAAACCATAGTATACTTGTCTAACAAGAATATTTTGCTATTAAACCATAAATTAGTCATATTCTTTAACTACTAGATAGGATAATACACTTAAAATTCAATCATACACATTTTCCTTTCACATGTATTCATTAGTTTATTGATTTCATTAATCACGGTTATTTGTAAGTTAATTGGTGGTTTGGTGATAATAGGAATACATAATTCACGGAGTGAATGTGAATGCATGTGGCCAACTGTACAAATGCTCACATATGCTATGTTCTTCGTCGTGATTTCATGTATCAAAGTAAAATAGTGTAAATTAATTGCGAGTGTGGTTTTTGTTCAATATCAGTTGAGTAATCAGATCAGTTAAGGGGAGACAGACAGTTTTTGTTTAGTATGTTGTCTATTATAATTCATGTATTCCTTCATTTCTTAGTTTCCTCGCTAGACCTCCATCAAGCTTAGAAAAACACCCCTTAGACCCCCCTTTCAAGATAAATTTGTACATGTTTCGGTAGAAAGAATTTCTGGCCAAAGGCCGGATCCCCTTAAAATTTCAGGCTCGCTATCGCTCGCCAGGAAATAATAGACACCAAAATGGCACGAAAGCACTTAATTAAAATTGACAACGAAATGGAGCGAAAGGTCTTAAAATCGCCAAACTAATGGGCCGAACGTCTTATAATCTCAACACAAATGGGGCTTAACACGAGGGAGAAAGGGGTCGAGAAAAACCCTCTGCCTGCCCTTAACCACTGCATAAGATACTACACTCGTAATTCATAACCATCCAGCTTCATTAGCGGAGGTATTTATACTAAAGAATGTAATTATATACATACAAAGAAAAGAAAAAGAGGGATACATGTCACTATCTATCTTTATACTCAGGCCCAATCCCCATTTTTTTGTTTTTGGGGGGGGGGGGGCCAACCCAATTTTTTTTTTTTTTTTTTTTTTTTTTTCACGATAGCATGGATATGTAACCAACATAAGAACAATAAGTTACCCTTGTTTATCTACGTTTTCTCTGGTGATTCCTTATACAGAAGTGACGAGGCATAACTGATGAGAAACACCCATCATTGTCGGTGGTAATTACTATAGCTAAATATCGATGTCTACAGCTCTAATTTCCTTATAGAATGAAGTGGTCAATTACAACAACAAGCAGATCAAGTTGCCAAGCTAAAAAATACGGCAACATCGTTATTATAGTCCGTTCATTCTAGGTTGGGCAGACATCGTAACCCCTAACCTCTCATAACTCAAAAAAAGTCTAGAGTAATCGAGCTAATATTTGTACCAAATAGGAGGATTTGGCTAAGGAATATGTGTGGAAATTGACAGCTTATAATTTTGCTCTAGCCCTTTTTGAGTTACAGAGGTTAGAGGTTACGATTTCGGCCCAAGCTAGAATGAACGGACTATAGTGACAGTGTTAGCTAGAGCTTGTCTAAAAATACGGAATTAAGTGATCAATTTTGTCTTCCTCAACCCCGAGTATACTGTATTTAAGGGGAGATGGGCCGTTTTTCTGGTCACTCTTCTTCCTCGTGTTTAACCCCATTAGTGTTTAGATTAAAATACGTTCGGCCTATTAGTTTGGCGATTTTAAGACCTTTCACCCAATTTATTTGTCAATATTTAGCCTTTTCGTGTTATTTAGGTGTCGATTCTTTCTTGACGAGCGATAGCGAGCCTGTTTTGTTTTTCTTCAGAGGAACTGGCCTTCAGCCGGGACATTCTTCAATCGAAAAATTTATACATTTTTATCTTGAAGGAGGGTCTTGGGGGGGGGGGGGAGTTTAAGCTTGATGAAGGTCTAGAGAGGAAACTAATAAAATAATGAAACAATACATACATGACCCAATACATACAAAACGTTTCCCCTAAATGTTTTCGTGCATTTCTTACTCAAGGTAGGGGAATATTTATAGAAGACCTAACTAACCTTATTCAGGCTAAATATAAGAGTAGGTGATTTGACTTTGTAATACTTTTAGAATACAATAATTTAATGCAGTGTACGGTCGACCAAATAAGTGATGCAGCGGCACCAAGCATATTTCGATCAATAATTAGTATCAGCACTATCTAAGCATAAATTACCATTGCGAGTGAGATATATATCATGTCCCTATCTATACACATCCTAGTCAACATCCGACAAAGATTAATACAGCACACAGAGGCCAAGACGTAATGACAGCGGCGACACTACTGATTTGGCCAACTGTACCTATGCGTAATCATAAGGGCAGGTTTGAATAATTAACAGTAATAATGATTCAAAATGAGAATATGAATTAAGTTTAGTTTCATTATATGATTGTCTCTTGTAGTAACTTTCTTTGTGTACTGTATATGAATTATTATCCTACCGCAGCAATACAAAATAGGCCTTACAAATCATTCGAAAATAATTAATTAAAGCATAGCACATAATTATTCTATTTATGCCTTTCACGTATAGATTTGGTTATTACATTAACCCCTTCTGTACCGGTGACGTATTTTTGTTTTATTTCAACTGCATTTACACGATTTAATGAAGCTTAAGTCAGATATAGAGTAGCTAGAAGGATTAATTGAGATAGTCTGTAGTCTTTGAATTGGTAGACGTCCTTCCTAAGCTGAATAAAATCGTCTAATTGCTACCAGAATACAATGAAAAGGATGTCACTGGTAGAGAAGGGGTTAATACACGCTATATAAATAAGCATATGCAATACTGTACCAGATGCAGTTGGATGTTATACCCTGTTCCAAGTAGGTAGGTCAGCAATCGTAAACCTTAAGGGGAGATGGCCGTAGTTATTTGCTCATATACTGTATGTGTATTTTTTATGTTTGTTGTCTTTGCGTTTCCTCCCTAAACCTCCATTAAGCTTAACCTTCAAGATAAATGTGTACATTTTTCTCTGGCCAAAGGCAGGTTTCCCTTAAATTACAGGATCGCTCTCTCTCGCCAGGAAGAAATCAATACCTAATTGACAAGAAAAGCTTTAACATTGACAAAGAAATGTGGCGAAAGGCCTTAAAATCGCCAAACTAATGGGCTGAACGTCTTATAGTCTGAACACTAATGGGGCTAAGCAAGAGGGAGAAGGGGGAGCAGAAAAGTAAACCATCTCCCCTTAACATCTGTAAGTACTAAAGGGCTAGAGGAAATGAGCAGTAGATGTTCACACCTATTCCCTGACTGCCAGACGCCGGAATTCCCGAAAAGGGGTGGCCATGAGCGTTAGGCGTGTGTCACGAATCGCTAGGTCAAGTTGTCCGGGCTTGAAATATACCAAAAAACATGTTGACAGTGAGGGCTCGATCTGCCAACCCTTTGATCAGCAATCCACGCTCTACTGACTATGCCCTAACTGGCCCTTCCCAAATGGTAGACATATTAGCTCGATTATTTTAGTCATTTGTGACTCATAGATGTTAATGTCCCAAAGTTTTGGCCGACTTATTTGGAACAGGGTATATATAGCCTTAACAGCCGCAGAAACATGGGAATGCTGGTATAGTTAGCGCCAGCGAACTTTACAATAATTTTGATCCCTTATCCTCTTATAACTCAAAACAAATGAAGGCAATCGGGCTGACGTTTCTATCATTTGGGAAGAGTCCACCGGGAAATAGATGTAGAAATTTACAGCCAGGTTGCTCTAGGCCCTCTTGAGTTACAGAGAGGTCAGGGATCAAGATTATTGTCAAGTTCGTTGGTGCTACCTTATAGTTACACGTTTTTCATTCTATACTTTTGCTTTTGGTATCACTATTAACACCTAAAGAGCAGCCTAGGCGGTATATAATATGTAACCACCAGCGGGGTGTTTTTACCCAAAATAGGGCTGTTTACGTGATCATTTTCATGCCTAAATAAGACCCAGAGCGTAAAACAAGTATATATCCCTGAAAGGGCATAAACAGAGCTTTCCAATGACACCACAACGATCCTTGTATGACCGCTAGTTTTCTTGCAACAACCGCGCAACACGAGTGCAAAAACCATGTAATTCGGTACTTTCCCCATACAATTCACTATGTAGTGAGTGTGAGAGGGTGGAGGAGGGTGGGATTCATGTCAGTTGGTCCACCGCGGTGGTCTGGAGCAGTCATACGCTCGCTACTCTCCTGCCACCACTTGTCTCTCTCTCTCAGCAACATTACGTGCTGATATTGCCACACGACCTATGTCGCGCGCCGCCACATAGTCCAAATTTATTTCACTCGACTTATGTTGCGCGCCGCTAGTTAAGGGTTAATATGTTAATTGTTCAACCCTTTGAGAATCATGACAAGTTTGCCAGTTTATTCTGGTCTTGTGTATACGATTATGTACAGCTTAAGGAAGGATCTATGAGAATTAAAAGGGTAAAGCCTATCTCAGTAAACCCTGACTTCCATAAATCATACCCTTCTTCTTAACCCTCCCGCATCTTTAGGACGCGATCGCGTCATAACGCCACCCCTCGAAGAGTGCTCGTATGACGCAATCGCGTCATAATGCCACCTGTAAGTTAGAAATATTCGCCAAAAATAAGTTTATGACTCGATTTTGACGCAATTTGGACTGGTAAGTTAGGCATTAGTAAGTTACAAAAGGAAGTATCTAGCAACCCCATAGCGTCCCTCTCTGAGGAGCCCGGGCCTTTGTAAAGTCAGTAGTTTCTCGGCCCCCAGACTGTGAGGCAGGGTCCCAGCCTTTTAAATTCTGGGCTCCCTCCCTCTGGCCCACCATGCCTAGCTATAGGCAGGCAATTATGGATTATTTCATCTACCCAGTGAAAGTGTTTAGTGAATAATTCGAACTATATAATGTATATAAGATGTTACTTGTGACTTTTGGTGACTGAGGGGAGTGAATCTTGGTTAACCCCTTGAGTATTGATGCAGTTTTGTCTAGGTATCATTGATGACTTTACACTATTTTTTGCTTGAAGGACAAATATATTTATCAATAAATACTGCCTACAAAATAAATACATTATAATCACGAAGATGTCACAGGAATGCTTACAGGAAGTATGGTAAGTACTCTATGGAATTTTAGTTATATTACAGTATATATTTTATATATATATATATATATATATTATATATAGCCTATATACAGTATATAACAGCCCCAAGGTCCCGAGCAAGCCCAAGGCCCATAATCAAGTATTTATATTATTATTATATTTTGTATTTTATTTAAATATTTATTTATTTTATTTATTATTGTTTTTATTTATTTTATTTTATTTATTTCATTTTATATATGTTATATTTATTTTATTGTATATTTAAATACTGTACATACCGTATATATTTGTTTTGTTATTCCTGTTCCCCAGGGTGTCTAGCGGATCAGCCCCAAGGTCCCGAGCAAGCCCAAGGCCCATAATCGAGTATTTATATTATTATTATATTTTGTATTTTATTTATTTTATTTATATATTATATAATATATATAATATATATTTACCGGGTATATATATATATATATATATATACAGTATATATATATATATATATATATATATATATATATATATATATATATATATACCCGGTATATATATATTTTTTTCTTTTTTATTCCTGTTCCCCAGGGTGTCTAGCGGATTATCCCCAAGGTCCCGAGCAAGCCCAAGGCCCATAGTCGAGTATTTATATAATTATTACATTTCTATTTTATTTATATATTTATTTATTTGATTTGAATTATTTCATTGTATTTATATTTTGATTTCATTTATTTTATATATATATATATATATATATATATATATATATATATATATATATATATATATATATACCATATATATATATATATATATATATATATATATATATATATACAGTATATATATATATATATATATATATATATATATATATATAAATATATATATACGGTACTGTATATACCGGTATATATTTTTATATATATATATTTGTTTATTCCTGTTGCCAAGCGTATCTAGCGGATCAGCCCCAAGGTCCCGAGCAAGCCCAAGGCCCATAATCGAGTATTTATATTATTAATATATTTATATTTTATTTATATATTTATTTATTTTATTTATTACTGTTGTTATTTATTTTATTTTATTTATTTTATTTTATTTATATTTTTATTTTATTTATTTTATATATATATACCACATAAATATATATATATATATTTTTGACACCTTGTATGTATAATATATATATATTTATATATATATATACTGGGTATATATATATATATATATATATATATATATATATATATATATATATATATATACAGTATATAGATACCCACACACACACACATATTTGTATTACCATTCATTATATTTTGTTTGACACCTTGTATATATATATATATATATATATATATATATTTATATATTCATATATTTATATAAGTGTTGTACATTGTGGCAAAGATATATAACTGAATAAACATTCTCATATATTTACATAACAATAACAAACAATGCATGGAAACAATTGCGCATAGATCGCGAATCAATTACGCTATAATATTTTTGTTATCACCATTAGAAAGAGCATAATTTTCCGGTGACGGTGATATAAACAGTTATATACGTATCCTAGCAAATAAACCAACGCCGAGGTGGGGAACAGCTCGGAACCCGGCTAGCATAGGCGGAACAGAGACGGGTGAAGGGTAAATATTCGCATTTTGGCTCTTCATTTCAAATATTCATAGCGCAAAAAGTATTTGTCGTAGGAACTTCTAGTTTGTTTTATACTCATCAGCATTATTTGCCGTATTCATACAGCCAAAATTTAAAACCATACACTTCGTAGCAACGAAATAAATCGAAAATGTTATAAACCATATCAATCAAAATCATATTTTTTTTTTTCGGTCACTGCATGAAAACAATTGCGCATAGCTCGCGAACCAATTACACTATATTATTTTTGTTTTCACCATTAGAAAGAGCATAATTTTCCGATGACGGTGATATAAACAGTTATATACGTATCCGAGAAAATAAACCAACGCCGAGGTGGGGAACAGCTCGGAACCCGGCTAGCATCAGCGGAACAGAGACGGGTGAAGCGTAAATATTCGCATTTTGGATCTTCATTTCAAATATTCTTAGCGCAAAAGTATTTGTCGTAGGAACTTCTAGTTTGTTTTATACTCATCAGAATTATTTGCCGTATTCATACAGCCTAAATTTAAAATCATACACTTCGTAGCAACGAAATAAATCGAAAATGTTATAAACCATATCAATCAAAATCATATTTTTTGTGTTTTCGGTCACTGCTTGAGAACTATTGTAGATAAACAATTTCTGTTTTCAGATTTGGAAAGAGAAGAAAAAATACTATTATTTGAGCAAAACAAAAATATATGGTCATCACTCACAATTTAGAGATAAGACGGTGTGAAGACAATTGCATGGACATAATTGTATTCCGGACTCATTTACACTTTCATATTTTGATTTATTTACTTTTGTTTTTGTTTTATCATGTACTATAAATATTCCTCTTTCCATTGACATATGATACATCACAATAAACAGCATTCTGGTGGATGAAAATACAGAAAAACATAAGGCTTCCAAAACTCGCCCAGCCTGATATTTCATGGCAAATTAGAGAAGGCCTTACCATAAGTTACATATTTAATTACGTTACCGAATGCGGGAGGGTTAATCTGAATAAAATCATCGAATAATAACCAGAATAAACTGTCGAAGCACGTCATAATCCTCAGGGAGCTAGTTATTATGCTCACTTGATCACTTAGTCCAGTATTCTTAAATAAACCTCATCACTGTCAATAACATAATTTTTGTTTATTTTCAACTGGCGGTAAATTGAATCCCTTAGCAGCTAATTTATCGATACTTAATGGAAAAATATGAAACTACTATGTCTCTGCATCATATTAATATCAAGTTTATGTAATTAGCACCATATTGCACTACAAAATCCTCAAAATAACTGAACAAATCTTGATGGAAACTTTGCAATTTACCGTCAGTTGAAAATAAACAGACTAGGGTATTATACTAACTGGCTAGGAATACGAAAAATATATATTAACCCTTTGAGGAATATGACGCGTTTTGACAGTTTATTCTTGCTATCATTAGACAATTTTATACACCTTAGGAAGGATCTGTGAGACTTAAAAAGGTAACGACTATCTCAATTAACCCTCTGACTTCCATATACCCTTCCTAATAGGAATAGTCCAATACTAGCCAGGAAAATAAAAATGCGTATTGTATCTTGAAAGGGTAAATTATCATCGACAATGACGGAGTTCGGGTAGGATCAGGGTTGAGGGGGGTGACAAGCTTTTTTCTCTCTCTGGGTTGTATCCATTCTGCCCCATTCAGTCTGCTGTTTTGAGACATTTATCCCTATCCAGGTGTCAATATTTTTCTGGCGAGCGAGAGCGTGCCAGTATTTTATGGAGAAATGCGGCTATCGTAAAATATACAAGTTTAGCCAGCTGTCTAACTCATTATCCAAAATATGGTGGCTCGCTTTCGTTCGCCAGGTATAAATTGACACCTAGATGGGGATAAACGTCTTA
Source organism: Paralithodes platypus (assembly GCA_032716605.1). Lineage (NCBI taxonomy): Eukaryota > Metazoa > Arthropoda > Malacostraca > Decapoda > Lithodidae > Paralithodes > Paralithodes platypus. The sequence goes on from CM064546.1 coordinate 38,200,444, forward strand.
AAACAGTAGGCTGAATGGGGCCGAATGGATACAACCCAGAGAGAAAAAAAGCAGGCCACCCCCCTTATGGGGCATAAGGCACTGATGCGATTTCATACGATTTTCATACACCAAGAAATGGGCACATTCGTGACATGTCGCAACAAAATTTTGAACCCTTGCATGATAATCGTTTAACTCGCAAGGTCTCGCAAGGGCCCTCGCGGGTCATCACAAATGTTCGGATTGTTCAAAATTTGGGACGAGGACTTGCGAGGGGTCCGAACCCTCGCAAGCATCGTCGAACATTTCCGAGGGATCGGCGAGGCCCTCGGAGATCCTCTGCGACATCGGCGAGACATCGACGAGGGTGTCGCACGAAAAAAAAAGCGTCGCTGAGAGTATACCCGCCACGGGTATACTTCGCGGAGGAGTGCGAAGGGCTGTGCGACGTAGATGAATGCTCGGAAAACACCTCGCCGAGGCCAAAGAGCACCTTCGACGAGGTGGGTAATAAAACAGGATTAGGCCTATAGTGAACCTTTCAACCCTTTTTTCTATGCACCTCTGGTAAGGGGGTTCACCTGTTTTTTGTATCTTTCTCTCCTTTTCTCTCTTTTTCTGGCTTCTATCCATTCGGCCCCATTTGGCCAACCGTTTTAGGACGTTTATCCCCATCCAAGTATCAATATCTTCCTGGCGAACGATAGCGAGCCAGCATTGTATGGAGAAATTTTCTATCGAAAAATTTACAAATTTAGCTTGCTCTCAAAACAAAAATATATATATGTTTGCTCGCTACCGCTCACCAGGAAAATATTGAAACCTGGATGGGGGTAAATGTCTTAAACAGTAGGCTGAATGGCGCCGAACTTATACAAGGCAAAGAGAGAGGGAGAGAAAGAGAAAACAAAAAAAAGTGAAGTGGAATCAATTAAGCCGTAATTCGTAAACATACGGCAAGGACATTGCCAATCTCCGAAATAAGGGGAGATGGGTCGTTTTTCTGGTCCCCTTTCTTCCTCATGGTTAACCTCCTTAGTTTTCATATTTTGTGACGTTCGGCTTATTAGTTTGGCGATTTTAAGATATTTCACCCCATTTCGTTGTCAATATTAAGACTGTTCGTGTCATTTAGGCGTCGAGTTTTTCCTGGCTAGCGATAGCGAGCCTGTACTTATTGAGGAACCGGCCTTCGGCCAAGATATTTTTCTATCGAAAAATTTACAAATTGATCTTGAAGGAGGGTGTTGGGGGGTGCTTTTTATGCTTGATGGAGGTCTAGGGATGAAACTAAATAAATCATAAACAAATATATAAATGAGCAAATATTACGCCCATCCCCCCTAGACCTCCATCAAACTTAAAACAAAAAACTCTAGACCCCCCGTCAAGATAAATTTGTACATTTTCGACGAGATGGGATGGTTATGAGGGGGGTTCTGCTTGGTGTGGGCCAATCGGCGCTCTGCAGACCCCCGTAATCTTGTGTTGATCTCTGACCGTTTTGGTGAGGTCAGTCCTGAAGGCATTAGTGAGTTGGGTCTATAATTAGGCCTTGTAATTGGGGTTGGGTGTGACAGGGATCTGCCTTGTGTGGGCCAATCGTCTTTCTGCAGACTCCCATTTTCTTATGTTCTAATGTTTGTGCCATGAAATATATGCAAAAGGTTTTCGGATAATCTCGCCGAGGTATCCGCCGAACCATCGATTAATTCGCCGAAGACGTCGCAGAACATACGCCGAGGATTCGTTCATCCTTCGCATTATTTCGCAATATTTTATTCAAATGTGAGAGTTCTCTCCGAGGTCATCGGCGAACCATCGCTCAATTTGCCGTTGACGTCGCATAATGTCGCCGATTACGTCGTATCCACTGGTGACATCGTCGCCAAGTGTAAACTTGTCAACGGTTTATAACCGTCAAAATCGTTGACGTCGCACAAATTCGTTGCGAATTGACAAAACTACGTCCTCGGCGACAAAAATCGTATGAAATCGCATCAGTGGGAAAGGGGCATTAAAGGACTATATTCTTTGGGCCCTGGGTAGGAATATGGACCTGATACACCGCTGCTCCGTAGTCGTGCCTCTTGACTTCTATATATTTGTGTCTATGATTCTTGTATGTGCATGAAGGACACACTAGGTAAACCCCCCCAGGTTGAAATAATGACAGAGTCAATACCAAAGTAAGCTAGAGGTAATTTAGGTGTGTTGGAAAGAAGTGTGGTGTACTTGTTAAGTGTAGTGAAATGAATAGGAGGAGGAGGTGTTTGTGAGAGTTAGATGGATTACTCTCTGTGGAGGTGAGGCACACATAGAAACAGTGGGGTAAGCCAGGCAAATGAAACAGGAATTCCAGCAACTCTTTATCATGCGCCTATTGTATGTAATCACAAGAGAAACTGTAGGTAAACAAGAGTAACCCTTCCTATTTCCTTTTAGTAATTTCGTGTTGTAGAGTTTCGTACCAAATAGTTTAGAATATCGGATAAAATGGCCACAAAACAGTCAAATATGATAGTGACACCCTGTATTTGTATGCATATTTGGCATTTTATTTTGAGCAGAGCACAACACTATTAAGGCTGTTAATGTAGACAATATTTGTTTATGAATGCAACATTACCTGCATACACTGTTTCCATAACTTCATGTTTATCCAGTTTTAATTACCAACAATATATAATGCTAATATCATTACCTTACTTTACTGTATGTGAGTGTACTAATTATAATACTAATAATAATAAAATAATAATAATAATAATAATAATAATAATAATAATAATAATAATAATAAAGTTAATTAAGTCAGCCGTTGGCTGAACAAATGCAAAGGAACAGTTTGTTGCTTATCTCTAGCTTATATTAACTTACTAATAAGGACCAAAGCAAGAGATTGCACAAGAGCAACCGGTATTTGATCAGTTAAATATTATGTATATACTGCGTTTGCAGATAATTTCAGAGTCGAGACAATAGTTGTACATTTTATAAGTGTTCTCTGAAAGCTTGTGAGTTGATTTACTGTTTACCTATGATAGATATGACATATCTCGTTTGACTCTGATTATTGTTTGTCTAAGGTGGTTTTTCTTGTCGGTGTCTGTGCTATGTTCAGTGTTCAATTGAAATATGGTAGTGATAAACAGAACTGATGAGGTATCGTTTTCAAAATTTTCTGAGGTACCGTATTTACACGAGCGCGTTTTCCAGCAGTTTTCGGAAGCAAATAAATGTATTCCATTATGTATTGTATAATGTATTAATTATTTATTATTATTTGTGTGTGTGTGTGTGTTTCCATAACTTCATATTTATCTAATTTTTACTACTATCATTATACTTTACTTAGATAGTTACCTTACTTAACTGTGTGTGTGTGTGTGAGAGCGAGAGAGAGAGTGTGTACGTGTGTGTGTGCTGAGACATTCCCCTCAGATCACGGAAACATACCCCCGTACAACACTAAATAGAATGGTAAATGGGGCGCATGTGCATTGTTAGTCAAGGATTTGTATATAAGGCAGCTCGGTGTGGCAAAACCAGTCATTCTTTACTATCCCAAACCTCGAACCACGAAACCAGTCAGTCGAAGAGGAACCATCACTCCCTGCACACCGCTTGTCTTAGGAGAAGAGGAAACATCACTCCCTGCACACCGCTTGTCTTAGGAGAAGAGGAAACATCACTCCCTGTACACCGCTTGTCTTAGGAGAAGAGGAAACATCACTCCCTGCACACCGCTTGTCTTAGGAGAAGAGGAAACATCACTCCCTGCACACCGCTTGTCTTAGGAGAAGAGGAAACATCACTCCCTGTACACCGCTTGTCTTAGGAGAAGAGGAAACATCACTCCCTGCACACCGCTTGTCTTAGGAGAAGAGGAACCATCACTCCCTGCACACCGCTTGTCTTAGGAGAAGAGGAAACATCACTCCCTGCACACCGCTTGTCTTAGGAGAAGAGGAACCATCACTCCCTGTACACCGCTTGTCTTAGGAGAAGAGGAAACATCACTCCCTGCACACCGCTTGTCTTAGGAGAAGAGGAACCATCACTCCCTGCACACCGCTTGTCTTAGGAGAAGAGGAACCATCACTCCCTGCACACCGCTTGTCTTAGGAGAAGAGGAAACATCACTCCCTGCACACCGCTTGTCTTAGGAGAAGAGGAAACATCACTCCCTGCACACCGCTTGTCTTAGGAGAAGAGGAACCATCACTCCCTGTACACCGCTTGTCTTAGGAGAACAGTAGTATAAGTAAGTAACCCACATTCTACACTGTCAAAATCTGAACGCTTAAGGGGAGATTTCCACTTGAGTGATTTTTTGCTTGGCACCTTTCTCTCTCATGTTTAGCCCCATTGCTTTTGAGATTTTAAGACGTTCGTTCCATTCGTTTGGCGATTTTAAGAACTTTCGCCCTATTTTTTGTCAATTTTTAGACTTTCGTGCCATTTTTTTCCTGGCGAGCGATAGCGAGCCTCTAATTTAAAACGAACCGGCCTTTGGCCGGGACATATTTCTACCGAAAAATGTACAAATTTTTCTTGAAAGAGGGTCTAGGGGGTGTAATTTTAAGTTTGATGGAAGTTTAGCGATCATACTAAAAACCTCCCCTTAAGGGGAGGTGTGTCGTGTTTCTGGACACCGTTTTCCCTTATATTTTTAGCCCCATTAATTTTGATATTTTAAGATGCTCGCCCCATTAGTTTGTCGATTTCATCACATTTCTTCATTAATATCAAGACCTTTCGTCCCATTTAAGTGTCGATTTTTTTTCCCTGGAGAGCGATAGCGAGCCTGTAATCTAAGAGGAACTGCCCTTCGGGCAGGAAATTTGTCTACCGAAAAAATTTACAAATTTATCTAGAAGGGGATCATGGGGGGTGTTTCTACGCTTGTTAGATGTCTAGGGAGCAAACAAATATATGGAGGAGTCAATTTCTCTCCAGCTTAAAAATAACAGGCTATAGGTTCCTAAAGTGACCGCTTATGAGTTTCCTTCTATAAATAACAGGCTATAGGTTCCTAAAGTGACCGCTTATGAGTTTCCTTCTATAAATAACAGGCTATAGGTTCCTAAAGTGACCGCTTATGAGTTTCCTTCTATAAATAACAGGCTATAGGTTCCTAAAGTGACCGCTTATGAGTTTTCCTTCTATAAATAACAGGCTATAGGTTCCTAAAGTGACCGCTTATGAGTTTCCTTCTATAAATAACAGGCTATAGGTTCCTAAAGTGACCGCTTATGAGTTTCCTTCTATAAATAACAGGCTATAGGTTCCTAAAGTGACCGCTTATGAGTTTCCTTCTATAAATAACAGGCTATAGGTTCCTAAAGTGACCGCTTATGAGTTTCCTTCTATAAATAACAGGCTATAGGTTCCTAAAGTGACCGCTTATGAGTTTCCTTCTATAAAGAACAGGCTATAGGTTCCTAAAGTGACCGCTTATAAGTTTCCTTCTATAAAGAAGTTGGAGCTGTAGACATCCCGTTTTCTGATGTTATTATATTTTTATAAAACAGTGTCATTACGCTTGGGTTTCCACTATGCTTTATTTTATTTTCACTTAGTGGTGAAACTCAATCCCTTAGCAGTTAATTTCTCGATACTTACTGGGATAATATGAAACTACTACAGTATACAGTATATCTGTATTATGTTATAGCAAACGTTTACTGATTAACCCTTGTACCGACAAATTTACAAATTTTGCTAGAGGATGTTTATCTAAGCTTGACGATTAAGGGACGAAACAAACAATAGTAAAGCAATATATAAGTATATCGACCACTAAATAAACCCTACCCCCTTAAAAATATATTATGAACACAATACACCAACTATTGAATATAGGCCTAGTCAGGAATGTACAAAAACGCTATTATTCCGAGGTTTTAATTTGTATTTGAATTAAGTCTAAGATTTAGCCCCTTCTGTACCGGTGCCGTCCTTTTAACTGTATTCTGGCTACTATTTGACGATTTTATTCAGTATAGAAAAGGCCTTCAGCAATTAACAGGCTTCGAACTATCTCACTTAACCATTTTTACTACCTCAGAACCTTCTTAGCTCCCTGGACCCCAAGCAATATAATACAAAAATAAACTCCAGGACCAGCCACTTTTCAAGTTGTTTTTTCCTGAAAACACATGGGATGGGTTAGTAATGAAGGAAAAACAACATAACACTGCTCACCTTGGTCATTTGGTGGTCCTGGGGGGGGGGAAGTCACAATTATTATCATTGGGTGATGGGTAGGCGGTATACTAGCCTATCACTCCCGTGCGCACCCACACGCACGTTGGACTTGGGGGGGGGGGGGGGGTTGCCAATAAAGTAGTTCCCATACAAGTCTGAACCCTCTAGGTGCCATAGGACAACAGTAATTAAGATGGTCACATACATTGCATCACTGGTACTGTGGGTTACATACATAGGTGACGCATAACGTGCGTCTCTGGGGTCGGAAGGGTTAAGCTGCACAGAATCGTCTAAATATCCTGCACAGAATCGTCTAAATATCGCAGGAATAAAATATACAAGATGTCGCCAGTACAGAAGGGGCTAAACTATAAATTTAACTTTCCAGAATCTGTTTAATTTCACATAAATTTGGAAAAGTATCTCATCTTAACCCTTTTTATGATATTACTTCTTTATATGTTTTATATTATAGTCTGACTACTACTAGGCTATATTAATCAGTCTGGGAACGATTTCCAGCAATTAAGAAGCTACACAGTATATACCTTAAATTTAAGAGCTTTCGGCTTATTTGTTGTCAATATTAAGATCTTTCGTGCCATTTAGGTGTCGATATTTCCTAGCGAGCGATAGCGAGCCTGTGATTTAGGAGGAACCTGCCTTTGGTCGGGAATTTATTTTACCGAAAAATGTACAAATACATCTCGAAGGGGGGTCTTGGCGATGCTATTTTTAAGCCTGATAGAGGTCTATGGACCAAACTAAAGCTCTTAAGCCCCTAAAATAAAAAGGTGGAGTGTATAAATATTGTGAATACAAGTTTGCAATTCTTGATTAAATAGCAAGCACTCTAATGATATGCATAAGATAGAAATAAATCTTTGGCAAGAGGTGAATTACAATACTTAATCATAATTATATGATGAAATAAAACCTGGGGGATGTACGTGTTTTTTTTTTTTTTTTTTTTATTGTGGATAAAGGCCGAGTATGAAATTAAAGTAAGGTTTATAGGCGGATGTTGTGCTGCTAAGTCAAAGAGAATTCAAAGATACTTAAGATGTCATCCGCAGAGATATTTACTAACATCTAATATCTGTGAATCTCATAAGCAACGTGAGATAGCGTGTAATGTTATTAGGAGGCCTTTGTCTCTAATTTCCTCTCCGGCCGTTCCATAGCCGCGGTTGTGGACGGCCATTGTTCACTTCCTCACCCTATACACTCCGGTGTTCCTCAGGGCTCTGTCCTATCTCCTATTCTCTTTCTAATTTTTATAAATTATCCCAACTGCACCTCAATTTCCATCCATTCATACGCAGACAACTCAATCTTACACTAATCCATTAGTTTATCAGAATGCCCCAGCCAGCAATCCCTCAACGACAAATGTAATGAAGCCATAGAACTCTTAAATTCTGATCTAAATACTATCTCCAATTGGGGCAGAGAAAACCTTGTTACCGTTAATGCTTCCAAAACCCAATTTCTACATCTATCTACCCGTAAGGAACTCCCAGTGGATTATCCCTTATTCTTCAACAATACAAAAATCAATCCTTCATCTTCTCCCAATATTCTTGGTGTCTATTTTTCTTCTGCTCTCAGTTGGAAGGACCATATTACCAGTCTTGCTTAGGCATCCTCCCAGAAGCTGGGTGTGCTCAACCGCCTTAGGGGGTTCTTTTCCCCTGCACAGCTTCTTGCTCTGTACAGGGGCATAGTGCGTCTTTGTATTGAGTATTGTTCACATCATGTGGGGAGGTTCCTCTCACACCGCTCTCATAGACAAAGTTGAAAGGAAGGCCTTTCGTATCATTAACTCCCGTCCACTCACCAACTCTCTGCAATCTCTCTCTCTCCGCCGCAATGTTGCATCTCTCTCGCTATTCTATAGCTACTATAATAATCAGTGTTCCTCAGAGCTTTCCCAGTGTATACCACCTCCCTTACGTAGGGCACGTGGTACCCGTCTTGCAGCTCAATCCCACCCCGACTCTGTGCAACTCTCCAACCCGAGAGTGAAACGTTACTCTCAGTCTTTCTTCTACACAACAGCTGAGCTCTGGAACTCTCTCACAGAATCAGTCTTTCCCTCTTCCTACGACTTAAATTGCTTCAAACTCTGTGTGTCCAGGCATTTTGGCTCGAGCATCCCTTGATTTTGGCCCCGTCACTCTTTCAACTATGGGGGAGGCACTCGCTATAGGCAGTTCTGCCTTTTGCCTCCCTCAATCACATAGAAAAAAAAAAAAAAAAAAAAGTAGAGACTCTGACAGACAGAGACAAATTAACTTATTGTACAATGCGCCAGGCATGTATCGGATGTTTTCCCAAGTGTGTCTGAAGGTTAAGGTCTCGTTTCGTCTGCTTATCTTCAGGTGTCTTTACAGGAGACTTCTGCTTGCTGTACCTCCATTCTTTTATTTCTTCTTCTTCTTTTCTTAGTGGTTACATTTATTGGGGTAAACTGTGCAGGGTCTACCAAACACAATCTGGGTGCAAGGGTATTTATGAACTCTCCCAAACAAGGATTGCTGAGTTTAGGAGAGAGGGTGAGCCTGCCAAACAGCTGCCACTCTCCTTCCTTGTTCATTTTCTTGCTCTTCCTAGTTTCGGGAGTAAGGCTGCGCTTGTATCTTTATTCCGCTGGGCTGGTGTGGCAGCTATTTGCCTTTGCAGGTAGCAGGTGGGCGGACAAGTAGGTCGCCAGCAGTATGACGAGCGAGCAGGGTGGGCAAAGCTCTGAAGTCACTGGTTCCAACATGATTGGCTGTACCTGTGGAGGAAAGAGAGAATGGGTTGGAGAGGGACAAAGAAAACTGGGCTGGAGGGGATACTTGGTTAGTCTTATGGATTGCTATTACATGTGCTGTTGAGGTCGGCGTTGTTGCTGGTGTTTGGGCTGGTGTAGTGTTTGGTTGGGACTTCTTGGCTGTATTCCCTCTTGTGTCTCGGTATAACAAATACTATACTTGATATTTGTAATCTTGGCGGAAACATCTTTAAGAATACCTATGCTGGCTTAGTAACACATGTTCAGATAATATATTATGTGCAATGCTTCATTTGTCTGCGAATCAAATTTGACTGGTGAAACATAAAAGCAATGGGACGATTGACCACTCTAGCTTGTGGGATGTGCATGCTACAATATATATTTTGACGGAATGAACTTAAGCCATCCCTGTTATAACAGAGAGTTATAATGCTTGGCATTTATAACATAAAATATAGTTATATTTAGCAGAGCAGAGTTGCAGCTCTGCAACCTGAGATTTGTTTTTACCAGGCTCTCATTATAATCATACCTGGATGAATACACTGCATATGATCTACTGACATCTCTTGACAGAGCAATATCCAAGCATCCCTAGTGATCAACATAATTTTGACAATATATATTAAGACTACCCCTCTATTCGACAGAGAACCAAGATGGACAGACGCAGAACAAAACACACCGGAACAATTGACCGATCTCGCATCGTCTGGCTATGGCTTGGTGGAGCCTCAGCACGGGATATCTCTCTCATGACTGGAGCCAGCCTCTCCTCCGTGTACCGCTGGATAAGGCGCTGTCATGATGGAACCCTGTTCGGTAGAGAATGGGAGACGAGCTTTACTTCGGCAGGTTCGTGGCCTCCTGCACAGGTTTACGCGAACACCCCCGAAGTTCAGGGACAGCATAGGGAAGTGAACACGCCTTTGTTTTATGAACCCAATCGTATCCTGTTGAACTTGGATTCACACGCTATGATCCAGCATAAATGGCTGAATGAAAATGAAAATCCTTATAGTTAATCATTTGAGCTTCATTTCTTCATAACTTGTCACACTAATTGAGACATAATTTGATACACCATATGCAAAATACAAATAGTTAGAATTAAGCAAAATACAATAACAATACGTTATTCAAGTGCACATACACATATTGTTCAGTGAATGATCAGACGGTACTAATAAAAAGTTTTCACAACTTTTTGGATTTTATTTTCTGCCCTACTTGTATTTTCTATCGCTATTTCTTCACTATCATGATTTCAAGAAAGGCCAAATCGAGTTTAGCCGCTTGATTTTTTCAGAACGTAAGTTACCGACCTTTGAGCTTGAATAATTTGACAACCCTTGGTCATAGACGGATCATTAATATATCAGTTGAAAGGGAATAAAAAGTACTATAAATTGTATTTTTTGTATTTTTGTACACTCACTAGTTCGTCAAAAGTGAGGCCTGATATTTAACAATAATCGCAACTTTGGATGACCTAGTTTCATAATCGCCTAATTCCATAATTAGAGGAGATATGAAAATTCAAAACAGACAAATCATAGATAAGCTTTCCCTGTGATGGTGGATCACCATAAAATCATGATTGAATAGGTTAGGACGCATTCCAAATTTTCCTATCGCCATTTTTCATCGCTAATTCTTACCTAACTCAAAAACTAATTGACTAGTTTTTAATTGTGATATACCAACCAGTATCTCTAATAGACTCCTATTAGTGTGCCCAGAATCATTAAAATCCAACAACATCCACCGACACCTTCAGGAGTACCAAGAGGACGCTCCCCTTAATATTATCTACACCCCATACTGGCTAATTTGGTGATCATAATATGTAACATGTTCTATTAACCTTTTCAGGATACCAATATATATTTTTCTGCTGGCTGTTATTAGACGTACTGGAGTACAGTTTGCAGTTATGGTCGTCTTAGTAGAGATAATATATTGAAACATTCGAAAGCAATCAGAAGATGGTTACAACAACTTTACTAAAATTAACACAAGAAACCAAGTTGAATGCATCTTAGGAAGTTGAACCTGTTTAACTATAATATAGTAACATTAAATACAGTATCTATGAATATAGTGGCATTTTGTAAACATCAATATTAATAATAATCAAGCTATTCGAAAGTACAGTACCTCACAATTGACCAGTCCAATTTCGAAAGAAAAAATGATTAAAAATTAGTTGTAAAACGATTCAATTTAGATCTATAACAACACTACTGTATATACATAGAGTTTGGTGTGCCACTGCTTATCCTAGGCCATTTTTGTTTTCAGTATAAAAAATGAAAACAAGTGAGCATAGTTGTAAAATACGATGTAATAGAAATATTTATATGTTTATGTATCAATCTATATAAAACTATGTTGCTCCTTAACCCGTAAATGGTGCCAAAGCTCATAAGAGGTTTTACTGGGCGACGGCGGCAAAGCTCTTAAGAGGGAGGCCTAAAAAAAACATTTAAACGGCCCCAGTAGCACTAAACAATTTTTGTTTGTTTTTTGTTTTTTTCCCTATACCTCATATCACTCCTCCACATTCCCTCCTTCCCCCTTTTCCCCTCCCCCTTCAATTATCACCTATTTTCCCTGTTATTCCCTAATTCGTTGGTATATTTTGTGCTAACATTAGCAAAATGTGTGGAGGATGTGCTTACGTGCCTAGCGAGTGTGTTATACAACCGAGTGTGTGAATGAGTAGGCTCAGTGTGGCTTGAGGCCTCGTGGAGGGAGGGGATACCTCAATTTTCTCCATAATTCATGAATGGGCTGTTCCATCTATATTCGCGATTTTGATCAGAAAAATTATATTTCACTTGTTTTATTGTTGTTACAGGTTACTATCTTCATAGTGAAGGTAAAATAGGCTCATATGAATAAGTAATAACGATATTTATCGTAAAATGACGATTATAGGCCTGAATGGAGCCAATATGCTCACCCATGGGCAGCTAGTTCAATACCCCCCTCTCGCCGTTGCTGGGTTAAACAATATACATATCAGTGTGTGTGTGTGTGTTTATGTCTCTCAATGTGTATGTATGTGTTATCATATCTTTATTTTCCATAGCTTACCACCATGGGATCCAAATATTCCCCACAGCTGCTGGCTATAGTCATTTCTGCTTGGCTGTCCATTGCTCAGAGTTCCTCGATCATGCCTAGTAGTGGTAAGTCACATTGATAATTTATAGTAGGAAGAGAATCACCAGAGTCATAATAAAAATCATCTTAATTTCATAATTTTTCCTTCATAGACGTTTCGACATTTTATTATGTCATCATCAGTAGTATATGTGAAAACAAAACATACGTAAAAATATTGAATATATATTACATTGCAACAACAAACAATTTGAATAACTTACAAATAATGAAAGCTAACGTAATCAAAAGAACAAAACTAGATCCGAGAGAACTATACAATAAGATAAAATAATGCAAAATGTTATGACAGTATTATTTTAGCTTAGTGGGAAATAAGCGTTCGGGAACAAGGTACAGTCACTCAATTAACGATCCATATAGATTCGATGATACATAAGAATATTAAACTGGGTAATTTTTAAATTATGATCGGAAGTAATATAATTATATGCTCTATGGAACTATTTAATATGTAAAAGGAGACACAACATAGCTATTTAAGTGAAACAAAATTAAAAATATAGTAGTTAAATCAAATCAAAGTACAGTACACAGACAAAGTTCCTGCCTAATATATGAGATTTCTACGTTTCATTGAAACTTAGCAATCTACTTACATAATAGCCTAGAACTAAATATTTATACAAAGGATCTAGACACAACCAAATTAGATTATATTTAAGGGAAATGAGGAAAGGATATTGTTCAATTGGGGACGAAGCTTTTTAATATAAAGTGACTCTAAAATTATAAGACTGTCTGTGGGACAGCTATCTAATATAGTAAAATGCTCATTACTGGGCGTAATATTACACGACTCACAATGTTCCCTGACTGCTGAGTGGGGAGGACTCTGCAGTCTGCGACCGGTTCTGACTGACTGACCCAAATGCTCTGCCATACGTGTCTTGAAGGAACGCACAGTGCTGCCAACATACCTTGCTTGGCAGCAAGGGCAAGAAAAATAATAAACGATCGACGAGCGTAGGTCAACAGGTAGGCGGTCTTTCAATTGGAACATGGAGCGAATTCTGAATGGGTTCATAGGTATGAATCTAAACACTTTATCAGGGTAAAATGAACAGAAACTCTCATTTAGTGATACTTCAATTTTCTTTGTCAAATTACCTAAATATGGCATTCGTAAACAAATTACTGGTGAATTTCAATAATTGCACCTATACGAGCTAAACAAAATATTATTGTATTTAACAGGAAGGTACAACAAGGTAAGTGATGTGGTATAGGTGGCAATATGCGGAAATGGATTATAAGGGCATTCCGCCCCCCTCTGACAAAAGTCTATCAATCTAGATGTGACACGGATTTACAATGTTTCAGAGAGACATTAGCCTAACCTAACAACCTTACCTAACCTAACCTAGTATTATGGGTGGGGGCTGCTGCCCCCACACCACCACTGGTTGGGTAAAACGGTAGAAAACCAGTTGGGGTGGAGTGAATAATCGTAGATTTTCGTAAGGGGATAAGAGGGGGGTAGAATGCCCTTATAATCCATTTCCGCATATTGCCACCTATACCACATCACTTACCTCATCGTACCTTCCTGTTAAATACAATAATAATTTGTTTAGCTCGTATAGGTGCAATTACAGAATAATACCAAATTACTTCCTTATTAACTGTGGGGACGTTGCATTTGGGTTGGTATTTGTCATTAAGAAACTTATTTACTAGTCTGTAGAACAAGTTTATACTATAACCATTTTCATAGAAGTAGTTTTTTAGAAATATGATTTCATTGTGGAAGTAGTCATAGCACGAAGACAGAGCGTAAGCACGATGTAAGAGGGTTTTGATAGCATTTAATTTGAAGTTGAAGTGGCAATAACTAAAAATGCTAGTGCCCAGGCCTGAGAAAGTTTTCTTGCGAAAAATCGAAAAGGAAAGACCACCATCACGTTCCTCAATGGAAAGATCTAAAAAAGCGAGTGTATTATTACTTTCAGTGTCCATAGAAAACTTAATGTTGTTATATTGTTTGTTAAGGCACTCGAAGAATTTAGGGGGCATGACATTATTCTTTAAAAATTACAATCGTGTCATCTACATACCTCCTGTAGAGATACGGTTTGAAATTAGAAGGAAACATGATGAAAATAAAGATAATTTTTATTACGACTGGTGATTCTCTTCCTACTCAAACTGCGATTCCCTAGGAACACCCCTGTGTCTGTGATAATTTATAGTATGACAAATACATGAAATAAGGATGTAAGTATGTATGCCCTATGTAAAAACAAGATAATACTTAGTGTAACTATGCAGTATTTTTGTCTTGGTATGTTATAATATATATATATATATATGTAACCATTTTGTTAACCACTTCCGTACCAGCAACGTTCTTTTCATTTTATTATTGTGACGCCTACCAGCGTTGGCAGAATCGCCTCTCGTTAGCCACTAGTGCCCGTCAGGGACATCGAAATGGGCTACAGTTATCAGAGAATGTTGTTCTTTCTTTCATAGTACTCGCATTGTCACAGACAGTCCAGTGGTGGTCTTTATTTTCGTCTGTGACAACGGGAAGTATTTTATATCATTAGTAGAATATAAGATGCATTGTGTAGAGTTAAGGAGAGAGAGAGAGAGACGAGAGCGTGGTGGTAATATGTGCGTGTGTATGTATGTGCTACCTCGCTCGGGAGGAGTTTTCCCGCCCGCGCGGGCTTTCCCTCGCCTTTAATTGGCTGGTGGCTCCTGGCGCGGCCTAGGGCCCTGCTGCCTTGTGACGTCTCGGCCCGTGATAGGCCGACCATCACGCCCTTGTGGGCTCCTGTGTAACTAGCCTCGTCCACGAGGGTTCCCGGGAGCTGCCTTCCTCAGGACAGGCTTGGCGTGCATGCTTCTAACATCCCTTTGCATACTCTCTCCCGATCACCCCCTTTACCACTCTCTCTCTCTCTGACCTTCTTTTCCATTGCTCCTCACCTTTATTCAATTACTTATCCCCTTGGGTTCTGCATACGGTTTCCATAGCTGGTCCATTGTATTGCATGTGCCGTCCTCTGAGATATTTACATGTACTTAGAATAGGATTGAGGGTTCTTAGTTAGTAGAGGTTAAGAACTCTGTGTGTGTCTCCATAATTGATTTAGTGTTCTGCTCTTTTATTTAATACTAGACTGGGATAAGGTTACTGTAGTCGTTGTCTCCGATGTATGTATGGTTCGTTTATACCTACACGACTTTGACCGGTCCTGTGGTAGCCTAGGTTGTCTTTTCGGCTGCGTCTTTTGCGAGTGCAGCATTGTGTTGACTGAGAGCTTTGGCCTGTTCCAGTTCCACACTTTGCTGCCTCTTTGCTTGTCTTTTGAGGGTCGCCAGGATAGAACCAGATACTTGTGATCTGGATCTATCAAGAGAGCACCCCCGTCAATTAACGTAACTTAAAGGATGCAGTCTTAACCCGTACAGCCCCAGCGACGCGTCTGACGCGTCGGCGATGTATGTAACGCACAGCCCCAGAGACTTGTCTGATGCGTCACCCTAATTGCGCCGACCGTAACCTCAGGTGTAGCCACTCAAGAGGGCTCAGATTTTTATGGGAACTCTGTACGTATCCCACGCAACCGTGCCGATGGTTGAAAACTCTTAAAGTCCACGTGCGTGCGCGTGAGCGCGCAATAACCTGGTTTTTTGGGGTAATTGCCTTCAATTTTTTACTCTTGTAAAATACGTTTTTGGGGGCTCTGTAGGACCATTCTTTAAGCTTTTTGAGCGGTTTTTCGTGGTTTTTCCTTCATTCCTAACCCATTCGCTATTGTTTCTGGAATAAAACCATTTTTTGAAAACCGGCCGGGTTCTGGTGAACAAACATTACAAAACTAGCCGGGGCTCCACGGGTTAAGGACATCGCTAGGCTACGAGCCTGTCTTGCTCAACCCCAGTTCCTTACCTAGAGTATCCCAGGTAGACATTATTAGCTGAGTAGACACTTGTTAGTATTTAATGTAAGCTCTTTGATATGTACACATTATTATTCACAGCATTTATTAGTCTAGGTTGTTGCTGAGCCGCACAACCATAGCAGACTGTTTCGTTGATGAGGAAATACTTCTTTTAGTGTCGAGCATTACTACCATTGCACATTTATAGTATTCTGGTGTCAGTTAACATTATATGTCCTATCTTTTAGTGTATTCAGTCTACACGTGTGGTGTCCTGCCTCCTGCCTTTATATAATTTAAGATACGAGCATCTTATGAGCATCAGACTTTCTTCAGAAGTTTCCAGGTCTATGCTGTAGGACTATACTTCACTTTCTTTCAGATAGGAGTGAAGAGTTTATTGTTGTTTAGAGTAACTGTATTGAAGCATCTTTTTATTGTATTAAATCTTGCAGTGATTTAATTGATCTTTCCATAGCTTCCCTTTTATGCATTTTAACGTAACTTGCATCTTGTTTGTTATCAGGCTATACCAGTGTGGGTTAGCCTGAAGTAGAGTACATTTATGCCCAGTTAAGGATACCCCGTTATCGCAGATTAACTCTGGAGGGTATAGGTGTTTTTGTTCGCCGGCATATAAGTTCGAGGGTTTGGATCTAGCGTACCGTTGTTGCATAGTGCCCTATTACTAGTCCAATCATTAAGTGCCCTTGTTTTATTCGTAGCCCCGGTCATAACATTATAGCTATATTTAGACGATTTTATGCAGTTAATTGAAGGATCTGTGGTAGCAAGAAAGGTTAACTGAGATAGTTCGAAGCCTGATCATTTCTGGGGGCCCTTTTATAATTGAATACACCCGTCTAATAGTAGCCAGAATAAAATTAAAAATACTTGAATTGAGACATATATTTGATTATGTTTTCACTAGCTATTGCCAATATAAAGATTAATTAAATAATATAATAATCGAAATAATTATATCTGAAGAAAAAATATTTCTGCAGATAAACACAACTTCTTCGTTGGCACCAAAGAGGTAACCATCGCTTTTCTGGACAACCTTTTACAAGAGGAGAAGTGCTTCCCTTTGTTTTTCTCGCCTAATATGAATTCACACTTCATACAGGTAAGACTTGAAGTATAATAATTCTGAAATAATAACGAAAAAACTGTATTCATATGCCGGAACGTTTTTTACTATCAATCATTATTATAATAGTATATTCTTGATTTATTTCATGTAGATGACACTAAAATGTTTGGAAGCAATGGGTACGAGTAGGTTGAGGAGGAAGTGATTTGGTATGCTTACATAAATAACAAATGCAATTAAACATGTACACAACCTTAATGATGACATTAAATTGATTATTAATATGCCGTTTTGATATGGTATGCATTGTTCCATTATTTATCAAAGAAATTACCTACTAACGAAGCAAACTTTTCCCCATATTGAAACATTGACTATAGATTTAACTATTTTGGATACTACTTCAATCAGATTTGTTGAGTATTGAGAGTTTTAATGGGTATAATATGTAAACTCACAGGCCATATTACGCATACGTACTTTGGACATATTGATATATAAATATATGTTTTGAAGGATTTGGATTACTATACAGCATGATATATCTCGTTTGGGCTCGATACCTATTATTATGGCTCATTAGTGTACGCTCATAGGCATAAATGACGACGCATGAACTTGAATAAGTATCCAATGCAAGCGAGAAAATATAATGCTTTATTATATCCTAAATGTTTCATAACTTGACTTTAAACTTTGTAAAGGTTCACAAATTCGAATTGGGTAACCTTACAATCCTCATGATTGTACTATGCATACATATAATGTAAAATAAGAATAATAATTTGAAAAAATAAATAAAATATATACAAATATACTCTCTCTCTCTCTCTCTCTCTGTATATATATATATATATATATATATATACTGTATATATATATATATATATATATATATATATATATATATATATATATATATATATATATATATATACAGTATATTTATATATATATATATATATATATATATATATATATATATATATATATATATATATATATATATATATATATATATACGGTATATATATATATATATATATACTGTATATATATATGTTAACCACCGTTTCATATTGTTAATAATTATAATCCCCCAAGATGGCCGAGAATAAAGCACCGTACGGAGTAGGCGTGTTCGGTGGATCAGCTGATGTCCAGGATGCTAACTCTACCCTCCCTCACCTCTCATGGATGATTAGTGAAGCTAGGAAGGTTAGTTACCCAGACTTTCTTTGTATTAACCCCTTCAACACCATAATGCTTTTTTACCTTTGCTTCTGACTAAAATTATATTATTGTATGCAGTTTGAGAAGGACTTATTTTACTAAGAGAGCTTATTGATATCGTATTTACCCATTTGACTTGTATAGGTCTAGGTAGATTACAACCTAAAGAAAATAGTCGAATGATAACCTGAATATGATGAAAATTGCGTAATGATGGTGAAGGGGTAAACCCTCTGAATAATATGACGCATTTTGACAGTGTATTCTGTCTATCATTAGACAATTGTATACCGTTTAGGAAGGCTCTGTGGACATTATAACGGTTAACCCACTGACTTGCATGTACTCTACCTAATATGAAACAAATCGTCTAATAATAGCCAAACAACAGCAATGAAATACGTCATCGTATCTTCTAAGGGTTATAGCTAGAAAGGTAAGTTATTGATGTTACTCTCAGCATGGGTAGTTAGGTATATAACCCTTTCAGTATTCAATGACACGTTATTCCTTTCATTCTGGTTATCATTAGATGATCTTATAAATTTTAGGTCTCCAGCTTTATAACGGCTTTTGCCCAGTAGGCTGTGGAAACATTATTCATTTGGGCGATATTCTGTGGTATTTTACAACTTATGAAGGTCGATGTGTGTGGTGTGTGTGTGTATGTTCTCATTATTTGCATTTCCAGATGCAAACAATTATACTCTGATAATCTATAAAAGAACACAGAAATCTAAGTTACAGCTTTTTATCATCTTTCTTTGTGTTATGGGTTGCATAACTATGGCTAGTCACATTTGCATAATTTAAGGGTTGACACCAGACGAATATACTTTGATTTATCGAACACTGATCACACATGACCCCTCAGCTTCGACAAGACTCGTGGTGTGTGTACGTGGTGGTAGTGAGTGACGACCCCGCCTTCCTCACAACCTTCGCCCAGTTGTCCCTCAAGGGCCGCCTTCAGGTGACGTCCACGAAACTCCTGGTGGTGACCCGCCTGCCGAGGGAAGACGTCAGGGCCCTCATGTCCTCTCATTGGGTGTACTCCATGAATAGTGCCTTGGTGATTAATGGTGACGGGGCTGCCATTACTGAAAAGTAAGTTTATATACATTCATGTGCACTTTGAATGGAAGGTATTGATAACTAATGAGTGCACTTGTATGTCGATTACCCCTTTCCAGATCCGATACGCATCTCTTTTCTGTTTTCTGACTATTATTAGACGATTTTATTCAGATTAGGAAAGGTCTATGGAAGTCAGAGGGTTAATTGACCTAGTCTTCACCCTATTAATTTCCACATATCCTTTTTAAGCAGTCTCAAATCGTCTAATAATAGCCAGAATAAACTGTCAAAATGTGGCATGATCTACAAAGGGTTAAGTGCATGTGGCTGCCTTGGGAGAGTTTATCATCAACCAGGTGTGTAATGTGAAGATAACGACTTCAAAAGCTCGAGGATGAATAGTGACAAACACAAGATTAAGCATTTATCCTGTGACTTCTAATTCGTCTTACCCAATTTAGGGGATCCGGGATTAACTACAGACTGACGTACTGACTTGCAAGTATAAACAATTGTTACCTGAATACACTGTCTAACAACTTAATACCTCGTGTACCGGCGACGTCATTTAACTTTTATTATGGTTACTATTAACCCACAGAACCTCAGCTAATTTATGATAAATGTACACTGAAACCGGCCAAAAATAAAGATAAAATTTTTGTCCTGAAAACACCTTATATGGATTAGAAATGAAGGTAAAAATACAAAAACAAAAAAACACTCACCTCGGTCATTTGGGGGTCCTAGGGGGGGGGGGGGGGGAGATCACTGGGTGCCAGCCGCCTCTTCAACCCTCCCGCGCCTGCAGACAACAGGTGGGCGAGGTAGCATGGCTGATGTACGATGCCTCCAGTTTTCGAGTGACACTTATTTACACCACCCGAACATAATGTGTGCCTTCATATTTCATCAAATATCAATATGTATCACATAATGTCATTGTAAGTGAAGTTACAGTTTTATAAATGCCAATGAGTGGCAAGACCCGCGCGTGTCCTGGTTACCATGCCGACGGGTGGCCATCTTTGCCCGGGACCACAACAGAACGCATGCACGTACACACAGCCAGCTGACTGACACCCTCAGTCCCCTTCACTTTCACTATCATTCTGTGCTTCTCTCACGCACTCTGTTTTTTGGTTTCATACTTTATCGTATGTTTTATAGTTGGAATACAGTTTTACACACTGTTTTAGGCACTTTTTACTTAGAATATGGCTTTTCACATTGTATTTTATATTGATGGTTATCATATTCTATCTCACTTTAATCGTCTTTCATTGTAGTCTTTATTGTTCACAGTTTTATAAGTTTATGATATATTTACAATTATTGGTGTCCGTCCCTGTTTTACTTATTTTTGAGTGTCGCTATCACTTGCATAATGTGTTCGGTACTTTGTATATACAGTATATATTTACACTTTGGTTTTGTACACATACTTCACTTTTGATAGCGTCTTTTATCGCAGTCTTTGCACACACTGTTTTAGAAATGTTCAAGGGTGTGATACTCCCTGAAGCAGACAGGGAAACACAGTGCAATATCACAATCTATGCACCAGTACCTGGTATCTGTTCTTGAAGGGGTCCTCTGTGTCGTGGTCCAGCACGCATGACACCATTTGTGGGGTCAGGGAAGTGGCATTCTGTCAGCTTGGCAATCCCTTCTGGTACTGGCTGTCGATATGCGGGGCATTGCTGGGCGTGGGTGGCAGTCATATTCTTCAACAACAACTCCCCTGACAACTCGATGCACAAGTTATTCATCGTTTCATGTTTGCCGGTGATTGTTGAGTGGAGAATGTGGCAGTTGTACAGAGTTATATCCCACCAGTTCGGTCCTTCTTCCCATGGACAATACAGAATGATGTCCTGGAGTAGACAGAGCTACAGTCACACATCGCGAACAGTTTCAGACCATAACGATGACGTTTGCTGGGCATATACTGCCGGATGCCAATATTTCCCCTCCACAGCAGCAAACTCTTATGAATTTTATGTTTTTGGTGGGGTATGAAGGCGGCAGCAAACTTCACCTTCAGGTACTCGAAGATGGGTCTTATCCACTCCATGGTGTCCTTCATAGCTCTGGGTTGTTCCTGGTTTCTTGTGTGGCTTGCCAGGCTATCAATGAAGTAAAGGTTCCCCATTATGGCCGAGAACCAGTTCCTGCTCATGATTTTGCCAAAGATAGGGGTATGGACAAGGGGATCCCAGGACCAATACTTCATTATCGATGATTTCTTCGTCACCCCGATCAGGATGATGATGGCCAGGAACGTGTAGAATTCTGAGACGTCTAGAGTGTGCCATGACAGTCGGGCAGAGTGTTTGAGCTGCTCTTTCCCAGCCATCAAATAATAATTATACCAGTTCGTCTGGTCAACAATCAGGGACATGAGGTTTGCAGTGAAAAATTGCAGCAATACATCAAGTCTTGTTGTTTCATTGCCTTGGTTGGGGATCGCAGCGCCGGCATTTCTCGCGCCCACAATGTAGTAATGGGTGGGCACAAAGTTTTCCCCATTCACCCAATTCCACTCTTGTTCATTTCCAGTACCTTCGTCATCAGAGTCGTCAGAAGGAGGGGGGTCATCACCAAGGGCACCAGGGCGGGATGGAATCATCCTGCCTCTTGACCTTGACCTAGATCTTGATCGAGATGTCGACCTGGAGCTTGATCTCGAACCAACGCTGGGGCAGTGTAACAGGGTCACTTTCAATGCCCTTTGGCCGCGGCTATGCCCACGTTGGCTGATAGGGCGTCATGAACGATCTGTGTGTTGTGGCGACGCAAGCGGTGATGGGGTCTGAGGTAGTCAGGAGCTGTCGTATCTGTGGGAGGGCCCAGGCTGAGGTGACACAGAAGGCCTGAGAGGTGAGTAAGGTAGTGGGCCGGGGGGTGATGGTGGTGGTGGAGAGTAGGGAGGAGAGGAGTATGGTGGTAGTGGTGTAGAGTGGCGAGGCGGAGAATGCGCTGAGTCATCCCGCGCTGATAAGAGGGAGAACCGGCGGCGTGGTTGGAGACATGGGGGAGATGATTCCAGGGCAGGCATTTCCTTATCAATTTCGTCTGAGGAAGACAATGGCTGTTCTGCCAAGATAGCTGCACCCAAGTGCAACCCATAAAATGTATTGGGGGTTGCAGCTTTTAGTGGGAAGGAAGTGGGAGATGGTGGTGAAAGCAGGCATGAGGGAGAACGCACGTGTTTTGGAGGATGAGGAGCAGCTTGACCCCTCTCCTCCTCAGCTGGTCTCTTCTGACCCGTACAATGACTTGGGGAGGATTTCTGAGGAATGCAATTGGGTCTGAGCCATCTTCTTCCTCTTCCCTACTTGTTGGTCAGTCAATTCTGTCCTGGGGAGCAGTGGGGGAGCGATGCACTCTCCCCTCTCCCCTTTTGTTGTGCCACCGCACGGCGACGAGGAATGGGAACAATGAGTTCTGTCATCCTCTATCTCCCTCAGTGATGGCGATACTCCTCCCCTGAATCCTCATCTGGCGATTCAGTGTCACTATCTTTCACATTAGTATCATCTAGTATTGCAAGGGCTTCTTCAACACTAATAAACCTGGGTGAGTGGCGACAGCTAGAGGTAGAGCGGTCCGATATGGTGTAACACTCGCGAGGTCAGAGGGTAATCTGGCGTTCCCCTCCCGCACATCCCCACCCACGCAGCTGGACCTGGGGAGTTGCCAAGTATCGCTATTGTTCGGCAATATCCTAAGGTACATCCCATACATATCTGAACCCTCTAGCTGCCATAGGACATGACTAAATAAGGTCGAAAGTGCCGACGCAGGTGCTGCGGCGCTGGGGTTTAGCGTTACATACATAGGCGATGCATAACGTGCGTCGCTGGGGTCCTGTGGGTTAAAAGATTGTATTCAGTTAAAAAAGGGGCCCCAGCAATTAACAGGCTTCGAACTATCTCACTTGACTCTTTTCACTAAGTCAGATCCCTCTTAAACTGCGCCAAATTGTCTAAATATTACAAGAATATAATTAAAAAGACATCGCTGGTACAGAAGGGCTTAAAGTACCAAGATACAGCAATATACTCTTAACAGCAATATTCCAACGTACACTTCTGCTGAATGCTTCCATTACTCTTGGTGAAGGGAAGGGGTAGAGGTGTCCATCAGATATATTCTTAGTAAGTTAAAATAGGACTTCAGAGGCTATCAACCCTTCTGGATTATTACACCAGCCCACTGTAAGTCAAGAATGGCGTCAGGACTGGAGCCCCTTTTCGAGAACTCTTCTCCTTTGAGATGATCTATAAGACTTAGAAGCAATGATCAGATGGTATTAGACAGGGTTTCTGGAAAACTCAACCAGTAAACCATATTTATTGGTAACTCTCAACCAAGGACAATACAACCAGTGTATAATTTAAGTTCTAATCTAGCATATCCCGTCTAGTGTTAATTTAAAGTCCTATCTTTTTTTCTTTTTTGTATGAAGGAGACAAAGGGCAGGTTGTTGCCTGTACGGGTGTCTCCCACAAAGCCAAAAGAATGACAGAGAACCAAATTAAAGGGACGTCCCGTTGGGGTCAAAATGCCTGGACACACAAAGTTTCAAGCAATTTAAGTCATAAGATGAAGGAAAGATTGATTGAGGGAGAGAGTTTCAGAGTTCACTTGTTGAATAGAAGAAAGACAGTAATTTTGCCAATTATTGGGTTGGAGAGCTGGATAGAATAGGAGTGGGATTGTCTTGTCAGGCGGGTGCCTCGTATTCTCCGTAAGGGAGGGGGTGTGCACTTAGAGGGTTAACCTAACAATACTGATTGAGTTGGCACTGGATGAGCGCTATTGGGTGGCGCGGTATGTTGATTGAGTTTTCTCGTCACCACTAGATAGCTCTGAGTAAAGCCGTAATCTACCTTCAGTCTAATTACCGATACCAGTGAGAAAAGTCCTGGAAATAATACGAGAACAAACTTGCTCATGGAAAATTGACGGAAAAAGCGCTCGTGTGACAGCGGCTTAACCCGTCCAGCCCCAGCGACGCATCTGACGCGTCGCCGATGTATGTAACGCACAGCCCCAGCGACGTGCCTGACGAGTCACCCTTTTAGAGCGGTCGTTAGGCTCAGAGTGGCTCTACCTAGAGGGCTCAGATTTGTATGGGAACTGTGTAAGTATCCCACGCACCCATGCCAATGGTTGAAAACTCTCAAAGTCCAACCGCGTGCGTGTGAGCGCGCAAAAACCTGTTTTTTGGGGGAAATTGCCTTCAATGTTTTACTCTTGTAAAATCCGTTTTCGGGGGCTCTGTAGGACCATTTTTTGAGCTTTTTGATCGGTTTTTCGTGGTTTTTCCTTTTCCTAACCCATTCGCTATTGTTTCTGGAATAAAAACCATTTTTCAAAACCGGCCGGGTTCTGGGTGTACATTTATTAATAATCAGCCGGGGCTCGACGGGTTAAGAAGATGGAAGGCACTGTTTTGCGTGGTATGTGGCTATTCATGTCGTCCCTTATGTTCTTCATGTGGTTCTTCAAATGGTTATTGATGTGATTCTTCATGTGATTCTTCTTGTGGTTCTTCATGGGGTTCATCCTGTGGTTCTTTATGTGATTCTTCAAATTCAAATTCAACTTCAAAGATTATTTGACTTAAATGTACATGTTTTACAATGTAGTTTTTTTCATACAATATTTGCAAGTTGATCCTGCTAAGGATAACATTTTCAGCAAACACATTGGTATTAAAACAATTATAATTTATATATAATATATATGCATACATTTCCATGCCATAGCACATCTCTGATACATAACAATATTTGATATGGTACAAACATTTATATTATACTTAATAATATTAAGTTTAATAAGATAAAAGAAAAACATAGTATACATTCACAATCCTATGCATAGCTACATACATATATGGATTGCCTTCATAAACACGAGTACAGTTAGACCCATGTGTCTATTAAAATAACTGTACCAACAATGTTTGTGGTTCTTAATGTGGTTCATCATCTGGTTCTTCTTCCAGGTATGAAGGGTTGGTCCACCTGCCCTACACTCCCACTGGTCCACGAGCGGTCCATGTTGGTTCCTGGACCTCAACTCAAGGCCTCTATCAACACGCACCTTTCTACCCCGAGAAGTTTATCAAGTGAGATGCCAAACTTCTTAACCCCTTCAGTACCAGGGACGTCATTTCTACCATATGCTGGCAACTATTAGACGCTTATCAGCTTAGGAAGGACCTCTAGCAATAATAAGGCTTCAAACTATCTCAACCAACCCTTATAACTACCACAGGTCCTTCCTAAGCTACATAATATCGTATAAATATAGCTAGAATAAAACATATAGCACGTCAGTGGTACTCAAAGGGTTAACTCCTTCAGTACTGGCAACTTCTTTTGTACTTTTAGACGATTTTATGAAGCTTAGGAATGCTATATGATAACTAAAAGAATGCATTGAGATAGGTTGTAGCCATATAATTGACAGACGTCCTTTCTAAGTTAATAAAATCGTCTAATAGTTGCAAGATTATTATGAAAAGGATGTCACCGGTACTGAATGGGTTAACCCTTTGAAGATTATGACGTATTTTTACAGTTTATTCTGGCTATCATTAGACGATTGTATACAGTTTAGGAAGGATATGTGGGAACTATAAGGGTAAAGACTATTTTAGTTAACCCTCTGACTTCCATGCACCCCTCCTAATCTGGATAAATCCAGAACGCGTATTGGATCTTGAAAGGGTAAATTTTGTTTCCATCCTAGTTATCATAAGGATATCACTCATACAGTCATTACGTTCAGATTCATGTATGTTTGATGAATGTTTGAAATACACATGTTTATCTTCACAACAATATGATATATGTTGTTTATTGTTATATAAATGCAGTACATGCAGATATATTTACATAGATATACTGACCATCTCGATCTTACGATTTAAGAAAGGTTACCAGGAATGTATTCCAGTTATATGACGAAAGCTCAAATAATAGAAAGTACAAGCAATGGAGAATAGCAGCTAGACAATCAGAATAACGAATTGCGCTGCACAAAATCATCTAAATATAGCTAGAATATAATACAAAAAAACACGTCGCCGGTAGAGAAAGGGTTAACAAAAACATACAGATTCCGGGCAATTCACAGCTTCCACGGTGCCCTGTTGAACGCCACGGGTCTCAACTACGAGCCCTACTGGATAGTGACGGAGGAAGGCAACAAGACCACCTACTCCGGCATGGACTACAACCTCGCTCTGGTCTTCGGCAGATATCTTAACTTCACCTATCAGACCATACCCTCAAGAAACTGGGATGAAGTAAGTGATGAGTTGAAGACGTATGTTTTCTTCTCTCTCTCTCTCTCTCTCTCTCTCTCTCTCTCTCTCTCTCTCTCTCTCTCTCTCTCTCTCTCTCTCTCTCTCTCTCTCTCTCTCTCTCTCTCTCTCTCTCTCTCTCTCTCTCTCTCTCTCTCTCTCTCTCTTTATGTGTATGAAGGATATACAAGGCAAAGCTACCTGTAGCAAGTAACAAGTGTACTGGTATTATGCTTGTATTCGAAAATGAAATGCCAAATTAACCGATTTAGGATAATGACGCCTTCTTCCATTCCATTCTAGTTCGCATTAGACGATTTCATTCATCTCTAGGAATCAAAGGGGTAATACCATTTTCATGTACCCTTCTAACGCCCACGGCTCCTTGCCAAACTGAACATAATCGTTTACTGGTAGCCAGAATAAAAGGAAGAACACCGTCGGGTGGCCTCCACCCGAGTGAAGTTCAAAGACGCCAAAACCAAGAACTAAGTCCTCCATGGCTGCAGGGGTTTAATTCAGCATATAATTCGTAGGGGAGGTGTGGTTGAGTGGTCTTGCTAATGGACTGGTAGCCTTAAGGTCCCAGGTTCAAATCCCGATGAGAAGATATTTTTGAGATGGAATTTGTGCTGTATTTAGCTTCAGCGCATCACTACAAAGCCCACCGACACGCCATAAAAAATACTCTCGCTGCTTCCAATAAATTAGCATTGTATGAATATTCCTTTATGCAAAGTATGGGGGCAGTGCCTCGTAAGAAAAGAGCACAATAGGTCGCGTTTGCAAGAGAGAGAGAGGGCCTGTGACTGTAAGATGGGACTGTGGAGAGATATATGAGGAATAGAGTTGGGAACTAAGGTGGGAGGAACTAAAGCAGAGAGACGATAGAGGGGTAAGGGCATTACTGGGGCTAACAAGCGATATGGAAAAGCAAGACGTAGAGATGATGAAGAGGACGCTAGAGAGGATATGGAGACAGAGAAATGGGTAGGGGGAGGGGGGGGGGGAGGACGTGGTAGGTAGGTCCAAAAAAACTGTCCCTATTACTATCCTTCTACTCTAAACTTTCCCTCTTACTAACGTTTCTGAGCCAGTACCGATACAAAGGTCAGCCCTGTGGATCTGCACGGTCGGCTGCCAAGCTCAATAGAAGAAGAAGAAGGCAATGCAGCTTTGAGGAGTCGGAGCTTGCACCAGGCGGTGAGGAGACAATCAGGTGTCGTGGGTCTGCGAAAGTAGGACCACGAACAAGCCGAATGCAATACTCAAACTGCCTGGATGTCTCACAGTCTGGAATAAGACCTCCTGGCTTCACCGTGTTGGATGGTTGATGTTACAGGCAAGGGACTGGAGTTCTCGAAAAGGGGCTCCAGCCATGACGCTATTCTTGACTTACAGTGTGCTGACTTAATATTCCAGAAGGGTTGATAGCCTCTGAAGTTCTATTTTAACTAATCTATATACAGTAGTTACAGGCTTCAAGCCTATGTCCAGAGGTCGAAGTTGGAATAGAGATAAACAATAACAACAATATCATGATTACCTTCATCCCATCGCGGAGCTGGGTGAATTAGCTGCAATATCGATCAATCATTTCAAAATTGATTTGCAAATGTGACCTTAATTTGGCTTCCTTTTGATTATTAGACTCAAATACTGTACATAAAGTAGAATGTCGTTAAATAGCCATTATGAAACACAAAACTAGATTATTGGTAACTCTTATACTTATCTAATTAAATATTAGGTTTAAAGTTTTCAAGTTGAAAATGACGGTGGTATTTTAGTTGTTGTAACACATTTATAACTGTTTTCTTAACATACTTTGTCCAAATGATCATATTCGTGTCCTTTTTTTTTGTCTAAGGTGACTGAGCAAGTGGAGGATCGTAGAGCCTTTTTCTCGACTGTTGCTTATATTCTCCTACCAAATCGCTACGCAAGGTAAATATATTTTTTGGAACATGAAGCAATAGATAGATTGATAAAGAGAGAGAGAGAGAGAGAGAGAGAGAGAGAGAGAGAGAGAGAGAGAGAGAGAGAGAGAGAGAGAGAGAGAGAGAGAGAGAGAGAGAGACAGACAGAGAGAGTCTAAATGCACCGTGAACTATTTGTTTTCTTACCCATTCGGTTAATTAATTCCAATCTCACTAAATCACTGAGACATGAAACAACCATTTATCAATTGCCAGACGCTTTGATCCCCGAGGGGTTGAACACGAATAAATCACCTCCACCATGGAAATCTGTTCAATTTTCTAGCATGTTTTGTGGGAGGGTTTCTAGCTCAACCGTCCATTGTGTATAGTGTGTGAGGTGCTCGTGTATTGTTGTCGCACTGTAGGATTACCTGGGAATGTGAATCTAGTTTTTATTTATTTATTTTTGTTTTCAACTGACGGTAAATTGCAAAATGTTAATCAAGATTACTTATTTTGAAGATTGTGTAGTGAAATATGGTGCTAATTATAAAAAAACTTGGTCTTAATATGATGCAGAGACATAGTAGTTTCATAATTATGTTCCATTAAGTATCGAGATATTCGCTGTTAATGGATTCAATTTACCGTCTGATGAAATAAAACAGAGTATAGTGTTATCTGCTTGATCATGTTGACCAGGTACTAGCATTTATATTGTAATTGTGATACTAATCAACTGCACCTCTAATGTTTGACATTGAAGATATTTCACTTCTAACTCTTAACTTAAACATCAAACTTATAATGATCAATCATATGTTATAAGTTATACTACACAACTATGCTTAAGGATACAGTGGCTGTTTTTTTTTTTTTTTTGGTCTATTGATTAATTTATGTTTTAGTTTCAACGCTAGATCTCCCTCAAACTTAGAAAACACCCTCTAGACCCCCCCTTCAAGTTAATTTTGTAAATTTTTCGGTAGAAAATGTCCCAGCCGAAGGCCGGTTCCTCTTATAATCACAGGCTCGCTCTCGCTCGCCAGGAAAAAAATCGACACCTAAATGGCACGACAGGTCTTAACATTGACAACGAAATGGAGCTAAAGGTGTTAAAATTGCCAAATAAATTGGCTAATAGTCATAAAACCTGAAACTAATGGGGCTATACACGAGGGAGAAATGGGTCCAGAAAAATGACCCATCTTCCCATAAGAAAAACATAGGGAGTCAATGATTTCTTATGAGTTTGCTAGAGACCATGGCATCCGTGTATACCTCATGATAGTAGGACGCTATAGTAGGTGCATGGATTATATACTTATCAAATTATATTATATTATTCACCAATTAACCACTTGAGGATTATATTACTTTTTAACAGTTTATCCTGGCTATCATTAAACTATTGTATTCAGTTTTGGAAGGTTCTCTGGTAATCAACGGAGTATAAAACTTATCACCCATCCCTCTGACTCCCACAACTCCTTCCAAACCGAGTAAAATCGTCTAATGATAACCAGAATGAACTGTCAAAATAGGTCATATTCCTCCAGGGGTTCATTCCATACAAATTAATATGATTTTCGGTATATATCCATAGGTTCCACTACATGCACATCCTGGCCAGCACCGAGTATTGCTTCGCCATGGCCAAGCCAGTGATAAAGCCCAGCTGGGTGAGCTTCTACTACCCTCTGAGTCACGAGGTCTGGGCTGCTGTGTTCGCCTCCACTGTGTTTGTCTGCTTCACTTTGGTTCAGGTGAGATGATAAACAGTACCAGCATCAAAAGCATATTAGTAGTTAATCAAATGTTTGTCCCCTTCCTTGCTTCGAGGCATTAATGATTAATGTGATCAACATTCTTGTTTGACTCACCTTCCCTGTATTCTCGGACGTGGGAGTTTTATTTTGACATCCTTGCGGATGCAGATGATCAACTTTGACATCACAGACGAGGATGTATGCGCTCAATTCATATTCTTAACCCAATTAATCAGAATAATGAGGATTACTATATTTAAATGCCAATACTGTATTATATAGGCTAGAAAACAATGTGGGGTTTTTAACTGGGCAGGCAAAGTAAACATAAAAGAACACATAATACAGTAAATTACATACATGCATACAGTACAAATACAATAAATACAATATTCTGCCACCAAGAATTGGGTGACCATGTGGTTCCTTGTAACTCTGAGTAAAGGTGGTGTTGGGTGGAAGTCGTGGATGCGTGGAGGTCAACTAGGGGAAGCTGTCAGGTAGCCTCCCGGTAGACGTGCAGCCAGGTGTGCAGCTAGTAGGTGGCTTTCTTTCTTCTCACTGGGGGGCCCGGGCGAGTCTACTCATCCAACCCGGAGGAGTCCGTTGGGCAGTACCATGCGGTATGGCCCAACCCTCTACAGGTGAAGTTATGACAATTTTATGGGGTGGTGGTTCGGGAGAGCCCGATTGGCCGTGATGGTTTCTGGCTACTGTTGGGACGGGCAGGGTATTCTGGTCTGGTCTCCGAGGACAAAGTTTAAAATCTTCAGCGCAATGGTATCCCCTTTGACAACAAATTCCATCCGTGAATCATGGGCTATCTCTGGTAAGACCATAAGCCAAACTGATTGAAAATATATTTGTTGCATGGTTTGTGAGTACAAACAACAGCCATTTGGGAGTGTGGCTCATCTCCTATAAATTGTTCCTACTCATGTAGTAGTTTAATTCGGTGATAATCCAAAGTTGAGGAGACCTACTATGGGTTTCAGAGGCTGTGTTACATCGTTTTTCGGGAAAAACTTATTATCAAACAGTTGGATCAGTATTATATTTTGACACAGCTTTTTTCACACCGTGCCCTAATTTATGTCAATATAGTGCATTACCAAAAGTGTAGAAATAAGCCACTTGTACCTGTGTCATGAGGTTAAAGTCACACACTAATGACTAAGAAATGGACAAGGCTACCGTGGCTTACCTGTGAGAACCACCAAACCAGTATTGCTCCTCCATCAAACAGGGTAGTTATCAGCTACCACCCAACCCTATTATCGCCTTTTAATTCAAGTTATCTGTCAATATCAAGTATAAATATACAAACATACATACTTTTTGTATATACTGTATATATTGACAGATAACTTGAATTTAAAGGCGATAATAGGGTTGGGTGGTGGCTGATAACTACCGTGTTTGATGGAGGAGCAATAATGGTTTGATGGTTCTCACAGGTAAGCCACTGTAGCCTTGTCCGTTTCTTAATAATTAATGTGTGACTTTAACCTCATGACACAGGTACAAGTGGCTTATTTCTACACTTTTGGTAAATGAACAATTTTGACAAAAATTAGGGCACGGTGTGAAAAAAGGTTTGTCAAAATATCATACTGATCCAACTGTTTGTTAATAAGTTATTCCCGAAAAACGATGTAACGCGGCCTCTGAAACCCATAGTAGAGGTATATACCATGTGAATGAGCACTGATGATAGTCAATCGACCTTGCTGAGAAGTACCTGGGATGTCCGAAATTGCAGAGATTTTGTGCAAGGTCCCAATTTATTAAATTATTTAATTTCAAGTGAATAATGTTTATAAAGAAATTATGTCCTGTACACAGATCACTGGTTCAGAAAGATGGCGGTCCCAATACGGCCACCTGGAAGCTGGGGCCGTGGTGGTGGAGACTATCGGATGTCTGGTGGGACAAGGACTTTACGGTCGCGTCTCCACCTGCCACAACAACTACATGCTGGTGTCCCTGTGGCTGGTATTTGGGGTTATCATGTGCACAGTTTATCGCACCAGCCTCATAGCTTCCCTAACGCTGCCCAAACAGCTGCAGAGACCAGAAACTCTTGAACAATTTGTCACTGCAGTTGACAGGTGGGATTAATAATCTTGTAATACGATATAGTTTAATTATTTCTTGAACTTCACAAAATACTTTCTATGAATCTACATTATCAGTTGTAGTCTTGTATTGACGACATGTCGCCATTATTTGTGTTTGTGTTCTGGGCATCAGTATTGTATGATTTATATAATTGTATTTGTTATACTGAAGGTACGTTCTAGTGACACCTTCACTGTTCACAGCTGATCAAGATGTTTAAATTCTGATACTCTGTACCCCCCAGTAAAAATGTATATGAACACAATTTGAGGAGGATTTTCCTATTGAATCAATTGCATTCTTATCGATTCTGTCAACTTTTCATATTTTTCTAAACACCCAGTAGTATTTCCTGATTGTGCAGCACAGCCACACCACATAATCCTTGACCAGGGAGGATAATCATATCCGAGATCACACAATGGACCACACAACCAAACATAGCCAATCCTAACTCAGGGTGAACCTTGATATTCTTTCAATTTGCTCATCTTAAAATCTAAGCCAAGAACGTCGCAAGTACATGCATTATCGCAGTAATAAAATTCCCCCCTGAACATGGACTTTGTTGTATGACTGTACCGAACCCTACTGACTCGATGAATGGGGTACAGAGTATCATTTCAAAACATTTATTATGCCTGCCTCAATAGATCGACATATATTATACGGTTGTCAAGACATACACCTGGGACAAGTGCTGTTAAGGGTACATCACACAGTCAGGAATGCGAGCTAGAATCACTAGGAGTAATGATTCCTGGTGATTCCTGGGAATACACCACAAATGTCTTCAATTCTCCGTGGACTCACAACACCGTAGGAACCAGTGGGAGTGTACCTGCGAATCACTGAGAGTCACTGGGAATCACTGGGAATCACCAGGAATCACCTGGATAAAACCAGGAATGAAGTGCATGCGAGTTATTGAAAATTTGAAAATTTCGGGTTACTGTAATATACGAGTCGATAGGAGTATTATAGGAATCACTGGGAATTAGATAGGAGTCACTGGGGTTCACCGAGCATCACTGGGATTTGTTAGGAAGGAGATGCGAGTATGCCAGGCATGGCCCCCATTGTGTGTTTGACCCTATAATTGAAATTAATTATTCCTCAAGTATGTCTCTTGTAGGCTATAGCTACAGTCCTCTAATATCATCATTAAGTACAATGACTGTATTCAGACATCATTACAGACATTAGTGTAATACGATAAGTCTGTATTATTATGTACCGTAAGGTCATGATATCAAGGCTTACCATACTTTACGAAACAAATATATTTAATCTATTGTCTAAATAGTGGATAGTTTATCCTTCCCACCTTCTTCTTTTCATTCGTTACCGAGTTCTGTAATATTTCATACGATTACCTAATATAGGCAACACTTATAGGTTGTGTTTGTTTGCTTAGGTTAGGTCATGGGAGTTGCAGAACTTCTAGAGTATTAACCGGTGACTACAACGGCCCCTAAACAACCAAGCCATGATTAAACTGGCTCAAACTTTACCCCGGCGACTACAATGCCCCTCGCAGTAGTAATCCAAATTCCACTGTCCACCACCAAACGAACTTGACATTTCAAAACACATACAAACACGTATCCACCATTCTCGTTATGTTAGGTAAGGGGAGTTGCAGAATTTGTAGACTACAAGTAGGGTATTGTAACATTGACCATACATTGTTCACATTATTTAATTACCTCAACTACCGTAATTTCCTTCTCTACACACAATCACTGGGTGATTACAATTGCTTGTGGGAAATGGTACTTACACAGGTTAATACTAGGCCTATTTATAATGTTTGACCATCAAAACTTAACTACCTGTATAATGTATATTATACTTTCACGTGAGAAGTATTGCAGGTTTATATGAATAATATATTTATTAAGAGGTACTTCACACAGTCACAAATGCGAGCTAGAATCACTAGGAGTAGCTGAAAATTCGGATTCCTGGCCCTATTCGCGGTGAAAATTTGATGACTCCTAGTGACTCTAGCGACATCCTAGTGATTCCCGTTAGACTCACAGTGACTCCAAACCACTCGCGGCCGATTGGCCCTGTCCGACAAAATTTTCACCGTGTTTAACACCTTACGAGCGGCCTATGCGGTTTATTTATATGTACCGCCCAGCGGGGTGTTTTTAGCCAAAATAGGGCTGTTTACGTGATCATTTTCATGCCTAAATAAGACCCAGAACGTAAAACAAGTACCTATCCCTGAAAGGGCATAAACAGAGCTTTCGAATGACACCATAACGATCCTTTTATGATGGCTAGTTTTCTTGCAATAACCGTGCAACGCGAGTGCAAAAAGCATGTAATTAGCCACTTTCCCGATACAATTCCTTATATAGCGAGTGAGAGAGGGAGGAGGGAGCTGGGATTCGTGTCAGTATGTTCGCCGCGGTGGTCTGGAGCAGTCATACGCTCGCTACTCTCCTGCCACCACTTGTCTCTCTCTCTCAGCAACATTACGTGCTGAAATTGCCACTCGAGTTATGTCGAGCGCCGCCACATAGTCCAGCTTTATTTAACTCGACTTATGTGGTGAGCCGCTAATTAAGGGTTAAAGTTCTAGCCACGAATCGGACCATTCCCAGTGACTCCCAGTTGATTCCCAGTGATTCCCCAGTGACTCCCAGTGAGTCCTGGTGATGCTCAGTGTTTCGTATCTGATTCGCGGACAGCTTTTGGTTTCAGTTCCAGTTCCAGAATCAGCAGGACTCACTGGGAGTCACTGGGAAATCACTGGGCATCACTGGGAATAACTGGGAGTGGTCCGATTCGCGGCGAGAACCTTAAACACGGTGAACATTTTGTCGGACAGGGCCAATCGGCCGGGACTGGTTTGGAGTCACTGGGAGTGTACCAGGAATCACTAGGATATTGCTAGAGTCACTTGGAGTATAGATTTTCACCGCGAATCCGAATTTTCAGCTATTCCTAGTGGTTCTAGCTCCCATTCCTGACTGTGTGAAGTACCCTTTAGGAGCAACACCATGTTTTTTTTTTTTTTTTTTTTTTTTTTATAGGTGTTTTATATAGTTGGAGAGTCAGTTATTTATTTTAAAGGGGCCCACCTCGCTGTATTTTTGTTATCTCCCTCTCTCTCTGGGTTGAATCCATTTTGTCCAAATCAGACTACGGTTTTAAGACGTTTATCTCCATCCAGGTGTCGAGTTTTTCCTGGTGAGCAGTAGCGAGCCAGCATATTTTGTATTATATTTTTGACAGCAGGACAAGTTTGTACATTTTTCGATATAAAAATGTCTCTGGCGAAGCCGGATTTCTCCATACAATGCAGGATCGCAATCGCTCACCAGGAAGAAATCGACACCTGGATGGGGATAAACGTCTTAAAACAGTAGGCTGGATGGGGCCGAATGGATACAAGCCAAAGAAATAGGGAAAAGGAGAGAAAAAAGCAGGTCTACCCCCTTAATAGTTTGTAATAATTGTCCTTGAAGTAGGTATGGCCATGTGTTCTCATTAACCCCTTCTGTACCGGCGATGTCTTTTTAGTTGTATTGTAGCTATATTTAGACGATTTTGTGCAGCTTAAGAAGGATTTGTGGTAGTAAAAAGGGTTAAGTGAGATAGTTCGAAGCCTGTAAATTGCTGGAGACCGATTTTAAACTGTACAAAATCGTGTAATGGTAGCCAGAATAAAGTTAAAAAGACGTAGCCGGTACAGAAGAGGTTAATACCATGCATGACCTGTTATGGATTTTATTACAGCCATCTTTCCACAATATGTATTCCACGTTCATGTCTTGGCAAATCAACATCGGACTCATAACCGCTAATATACTAATGAGAATATATTTCCGATTCCAGAGCGACTGTAGAGCCTTACGGAAATTACCACAAAGCTTTCTACTCCACATCTGAGTCGCCTCTCTTCCGAGCTCTGGCTGATCTGATGTTTGTGGGAGTATCTGTTAGGGATGGACTCGAATATGCCCTCGAGAAAAAGTAAGTCTATTCTTATGTGTTCACTTTCTTGTGGATGGCACTCCTTTAACTCTTTTAAGATCCAATACGCATTTCTTCTGTTTTCCGGCTATTATTGACGATTTTACTCAGATTAGAAGAAGTAAATGGAAGCCAGAGGGTTAATTGGGATAGACTTTACCATTATAATAACCACAGGTTTTCTTAAACTGCATAAAATCGTCTAGTGATAGCCAAAATAAACTGTTATAATATGCATCACAAACTTCAAAGGGTTAACTCTTTCGCTGTTATGGCGCCTTATCATAATCATCTGGCGATGATTTTGTAGAGACTAGAGAGAACGTGTGGTATTTAATGACATAGGTAAGATAATGTTAACTCCAATAAGGGAAGATGGGTCGCTTGTCTGGTCTTCCCCTTTTTTCTCATGTTTAACTCCGTTAGTTTTTATATTTTAAGACGTTCAACCCATTAGTTTGGCAATTCTAAGACCTTTCCCCCCATTTCTTTATCAATATTAAAACTTGTCATATCATTTAGGTGTCGCGTTATTTCTTGACGAGCGATAACGAGCCTGTAATTTGAGAGGAACCGGCCTTTGGCCGGGAAATTTTTCTATCGAATAATGTACAAGTTTATCTAGAAGGGAGATCTTGGAGATGCTTGATGGAAGTGTAGGGAATAAATTGAAAAAATAATAAATAAATAAAGCAATCGAGTTATATATATATACTTTTCCCCCTTTAATTTGTAGGTATTTAGATCTGATTAAAATATGTTAAAATGATCCCGTTGTGCTGTGCTCACAAAATATATATTGACGTTAGTTACTTTATTTACATACATATATGTTAATACAATTGAAATACAAAAGAATCTACATGTTGGGAGTACAGGTAGTTTCTAATCATATTTGACTATTGTGAGTTCTCAAGAAAATGTAGTTATTGAAACAATAATCGCTATTCTCATCATTCCCAAGGAACGACGGCGACAAGATAAAATTGCTTACTATTATTTAAATAATATGAATGGGGTAAATAGAACGTTTGATATACTTTCTTAGAATATCGCTATTGGTTTACTGTATTCGCATAGTTAATACTTTAACCTACTGAAAATAGGTGCATGCAAAGGGCCAATAATATTATTGCAGTGGTTCAGTCTGTCTAGTGTTTAAGACTTAATGAAACGGATATCGTGCTTTGGTCTCTGAACTCTGTTCCACCCTAGGTTCTGGGATGTGTTTTTTTTTTTCTTGTGCATGAAGGAGACAAAAGACAAAGCTACCTGTAACAAGTGTTTCCCCGAACGTTGTGAGCGAGAGAAAGTCAAATTCAAGGTGCATTAATTTAGGTTTTTACCTGTATATTATACTTATTTTTTAATTTAGGTAATTTAAGTATACTGGAAAGAAGTGTGGTGTGCTTGTTAAGTGTAGTGAAATGAATAGGAGAAGAAGGTGTTTGGAAGGGTTTGGTGCTCAGTAACCTGCCAACCTGCCCTGGTGTAGGAAGGCAGTGGTTCAAGGGGTAACATGGTCCACGGCATCAATGGTGGTGCAGGATACCTTACGGGGCTGTTCTGCAGTGAAGATGTTGATGATGCAGAACTTTGTGATTCAGTTATCAAATTAGCTACCAAATACACCCTAGCCACTGCCGCTATGATGAAGCCCGATTAAATGTCTTTGAACATCAAATTGAATCTGAATTGTTAATTGCTGGAAGCGGGCCCATGATATCAATGGAAAGTAGTTGAAATGGTTTGCTGGGTATCAACTGTTCTGATAGGCCTTCCGTCCTGGTGATGTATGTTGTGCCTGAGGCAGTTGTTCCAGAATATAAGTTAAATGTCTGGTGCGACACATAGCATCTGGGGGCCCTACTAACCCGGTTTTTGGTTCAGGGTTCTCAGTATGGTTTATAGGTGTGACACATAGCGTCTGGGGACCCTACTTGCCCGCTGTTTGGTTCAGGGTTCTCAATATGGTTTATAGCACATGTATGGTAATGTTAGTAATGATTGGAATGGCCTTAAATAATCTTGAGGTTTCAACTGAAATCTGGGGTCGGTGTATTGTAAACAAGGGCAGGACCAAACATGTGCTGTTGTGGAACCGAAGCTTATGATTACTTAGGATCTAAGTTTACTTTATCTACATCTGCCTTTGTTGCAATGGGGAGATGTATCCATTCTCTAGCCACATTATGCTTATAGAAATAATGTTGTTTCCGCACTATTTTAACTCTATCTTGATCACTTCAGCCAGGCTCACATTGAACCCCGTAACTACCTACAACTGATGATAGCTAAGTATCATACGGAGAGGGACGGATCAACCCGACTGTACGTAGGAAAAGGCAGCATCATCCTGTACCTGCTGGCTTGGCCCATACCCCACGACGCCCCCTTCAAACAAGCCTTCGACAAAATAGTTTATGCTGTTGTAGAAGTTTGTTATATTCGGTTATCTCTTTCTTTGAGAGTGGGATAATGCTTACATCATTTTGCATATATTAGTCTATATCATTTATTGATGGAAAACAAAATATAAACGTTATTCTAAACCTGATCACCATATTATTTGTTATCCTGAATATTACAGTATATGTCATCGGGGGTGAATTGCTTTTGTAAAAATAACACTACAGCAAGATAAACACCTTCATGAACAATGACCTTATAACATTGTTCTCGCTCCGATCTGATAAAGCAGTGAAAAGTATATTGAAAGAATAAACTTCTACCAATATAATCAGTGATCATTTTATTATTGAAAGAATTAAGCACATTGCAATCACTTCACTCTCATCTAAGGTAGCTTGTATATTGAAATTCAATGCAATTTTAATTTCAGCAAGGATAATATTTCCAAACATAAAATAGTGTGTTTTCATTTTCCAGGCAGGCCTGTACGACCAGTGGAAAGACGAAGTAACAGCGAAGATCGAACGGGCCGCCAGACTGAGGAAACAAGCTGAGTGGAAAGCCCAACAGAAGCAGGGGGGGCCAATCAGTAGACAATACGATGACTACTAGCAGCCCTGTTGTCAGTCTCACCATCGTACACGTTCAGGGACCTATCTTGTTGTTGGTGGTGGGCATAGCATTAGGGGGTGTGGCTCTGGCCTTTGAGATTTGCCTTTTTAAACTAGCCAAAACAAAACATACAGTGGCCAGCGAATTATCTCTCCCTATTCCGTTCATGAGGCATAAATAAACACCAATGTTAATAGATTGCCTACAGTGTCTTACTACCCCACACGTTCAAGTACTCCTTTAGTTGCCTGTTGGTAAATATGTCGCTAATGGGTGTGATTGTAACATATTACAGCAAGATTTGTCTCCCAGAATCCGTCATTAGACTTTAATAGACAGTTGGTCGACCCTATTGTTTCCCTTTAATCTCATTTCCACGAAAAGTAAGTGCCATCTCTACTCTCTGCTACTGCATGATATGAAATGTGGCATGTATTTATTTTAGGGAAATATAAGATGGGCATATGGAAGTACAATTCCGCAAAAACGCCAACAAAAGACATCGCCCGCACTTCAGAAGAAGGCGAAGACGAACACTCCCAACCGACGAGTCGCGGCGCTTCATCAACAAGGACAAAAGAGCTCACCGGCAAGTCAACGCCCCAGTACACCAGGCCGGACCATCAAACATAATACCCCCACGAAGAGAAGAGTATTATTTAGCCAGCCATTCTGAAGCTGATTGTACTCACTTCCTTGCCAATATGTATTTTATTAGGAGTGATGTCATCGTGACCCTGTACGGCAAAAATAAACAAACATTATGTCCAACCATGATCCATGTATTCCTGCGTTTTCTTTTCTCCCCCAACTCACCATATATCTAGGGGAGAATTGAGAAGCAGTAGTTAAGAAAAAAATCGTGTATCTTCACTACCGAAGAAATCAATGCCAGATGAAACCATTATATGCCTGTATGAAAACTATGTTATTCAATAATATGTGAACCTATACTTCAATAGATACTGGAACACGGTTTTTCCATACATATATACACATGCCCTTTTTTTTTAAACTCAACTAGTTTACTAGTTACACAAACCACACATGCTTCTTTCTATATAAGAATCCCCTGTAAATAATCGTCTCCAAGTAAAAATAACGCGGGAGACCTGCCGCTCCCGCGCCCCGAGAGAGGGCGCTCCGTACTTTAAATACCTGGTGTACACACAGGCCTACCAACACGAACCGGTTAAGTTAGATACGTACACACACCTGTAGACACCACCATGCTGAGAGAGATTTACGTATTCTTATGCCTAAAAATACTGCCAACCAAGATCAGTAGTAAAATCTAGCTACCACCACCTCCAGAAGGAGGAAGAAGGACTTATGCTGTCTCGCACGCATCCTAGTCCTCAACTGTCCGGTGCACACGACACACCCGACACCACCAATCCTCCCTGAGAACCAAAAAAACGGAATTCATTCACTTACACTCACTATTATTGTTTTTCAGAGTTCTATTGAAGTAATACCCACCCCCTATGAATTTATAATTTACCCTTGATGAAGTAGCCTACTCTAGGAACATAAATTGACCTTACTCATCAAACCACCACCGAGTAATGACCTTATATTGAAGGAGACCCTGACCAACAGTGTAAGAAGGGTTCAAGGACCCCATCTAGGATAACTTCCCATGCCCCTACCACCCTAAAGGTACCGGAGGAGTGCACTCAGTAATCCACAATACCAGTTCAGGATTTCTGAGGAAAGTCAAGCAATTTTGAGGCTTCAAAAGAACTGGCTTGCCAACTTATGAAATCTTAAAATTGCTCTCCATTCAGATGGACTGACCGGCCTGCTGAAAACCCATATACTGTCTGTAAAATCCTATAATAGGGATCTTTTTAGAGAAAGGCATGCATAGATACCCTATTTAGGCGGTTACTAGCTAGTCTAGTGGGAAAATGTACAGCCTGCCGAAACTTCATTCTTAGACTACAAGTCCCCGTTAACTAAACTCTATACTAGGGATCTCGTTAGAGAAAGGCCTGCCTAGCTACCGTGGATACCCTACTTAGGCGGTTGCTAGCTAGTCTAGTGGGAAAGCGTACGTCCTGCCGAAACTTCCATCTTAGACTACAAGTCCCCGTTAACTATACCCTATACTAGGGATCTCGTTAGAGAAAGGCCTGCCTAGCTAACGTGGACACCCTACTTAGGCGGTTGCTAGCTAGTCTAGTGGGAAAGTGTACGGCCTGCCGAAACTTTCTTCTTAGACTACAAGTTCCCGTTAACTGAACCCTATACTAGGCATCTCGTTAGAGAAAGGCCTGCCTAGCTAACGTGGATACCCTACTTTGGCGGTTGCTAGCTAGTCTAGTGGGAAAGTGTACGACCTGCCGAAACTTTCTTCTTGGAATACAAGTCCCCGTTAACTGAACCCTATACTAGGGATCTCGTTAGAGAAAGGCCTGCCTAGCTGCCTAGCTAACGTGGATACTCTACTTTGGCGGTTGCTAGCTAGTCTAGTGGGAAAGTGTACGACCTGCCGAAACTTTCTTCTTGGACTACAAGTCCCTGTTAACTGAACCCTATACTAGGGAT
Source organism: Paralithodes platypus (assembly GCA_032716605.1). Taxonomy (NCBI): domain Eukaryota; kingdom Metazoa; phylum Arthropoda; class Malacostraca; order Decapoda; family Lithodidae; genus Paralithodes; species Paralithodes platypus. The sequence goes on from CM064546.1 coordinate 38,242,627, forward strand.
CTCGTTAGAGAAAGGCCTGCCTAGCTAACGTGGATACCCTAGTTTGGCGGTTGCTAGCTAGTCTAGTGGGAAAGTGTACGACCTGCCGAAACTTTCTTCTTGGACTACAAGTCCCCGTTAACTGAACCCTATACTAGGGATCTCGTTAGAGAAAGGCCTGCCTAGCTAACGTGGACACCCTACTTTGGCGGTTGCTAGCTAGTCTAGTGGGAAAGTGTACGACCTGCCGAAACTTTCTTCTCAGACTACTAAGTTATCGACAGCTGTGGCCTATCCCAGTAACTCTGTCTTCATCTGGCATGCTAGAAAGACACACAGCTACTGAGATAGGAACAACTTTCCTATAGGGTTAGGAAGAGAGTTAACGGCCTGCCGATTTCTCTTTCTAATTCAGAGGTTGGGAAGGAGGATACCGGCCTGCCGCTCCCTGCTTGTCAATTTCGCTAAGGAAAGCCCACACCAGCACCATCTCTAAAAGAAGTTGAGGAGTCCGGCCTGCCGTCCTCCATATTCTCTAGAGTGGGAAAGTACCAGTGTCCTGATAGAGCAGTGTTATTCACTCATTTTTTCAAGAGAGCCAAAAGTTCAGGACATATTCAGCGTGAGAGTCGCATAAGCCATAAGGGAAATAAGCCACAGGGATAAGCAGAACAAAATATATATAGGAACTAAATTACATTTTTTTTTGTGGGTTTCCATAGCCACAGATTTATAGAACAAGACTAGTAACAATTATTGTATTGAAATTCTTTAGTAAAAATAAATTATATTGAAATTCTTGACTACTAATATGCATTTTAAAAGTAAATACTTTATTTTAGTGTTGTGATGACCGGAAATGAGCCAGCTGTTCTTTTAATTTTTCCATGCTGTACTTGTAATTTGTCACTTGTGGAAGGTTGTATTTCTGGTGGTTCATTTTCTTTTGTGTGCTTACGTTTTATAATAAATTTGTCCATTTTGATTATAGCCTGGAATCTAGATAATTAACTGCCTGGAATACGACAAATTGTAGAAAAAATAACCAAATGTGGAAAATACATCGTTTGAATTTGTAAGAATACGAGTTTAGGTCCATACATTTCATGCATACACCGAAACAGTCTTTTTCTCATAAACTAACACTAATTTATGAGGCACCATAACCCACTTTTCTGATGTGGTGTTAATAAAACTAGTGAATGGACAAGACTGGCTGAGCATGGGCCGCCGAGCACTGGACTTACGTAACCCACACTTACATTTCCTGTAGGCCTACAGATGTTCTCTCTCTCTCTCTCTCTCTCTCTCTCTCTCTCTCTCTCTCTCTCTCTCTCTCTCTCTCTCTCTCTCATCATTCCTGTATAATGGGTGCTCTCTCTTTTCTCTTTGTGTTGAATAATTATGAAAAGTAAAGAATTGCCAGAGTCACTATATAGGCCTATTCCCATTAGCAATTTTATTAAGTGATACGTCTGATACGGCATTACGATGCAATTTATATCTAATACTTTAAACTATTCTCTGATTACTGATGAATTATCTCTCTCTCTCTCTCTCTCCTCTCATGCGAGCCGCCAATTAGGTCATTGCGAGCCGCCACTGGCTCGCGAGCCGTGCAATGAAGACCTCTGTGATAGAGGAACTCTGTTGACGTCTGGCCTGCCAGCGGGAACATAGTCTCTATTGTCTTCACTTACCTTAGTAAAAGTAGAGAGACTACGGCCTGCCGCTCTCTTTGGTTTTACTGAGTCCAAATGAACAGTCGCACAGAAGTGTCCTTGTCGAGGAACTTTGTCGTCGTCTGGCCTGCCGACGTGACATTGGCTCCCCTGCGAGGTTACATTTTCTCTAAGGAAGAATTGAGAGTCTCCGGCCTGCCGCCCTCTCTATTCTTCATTTGGTGAAAGTGGACACTGCCACTCGGCACAGGTAGTCTCAAGCCTCTGAGACCGCTGTGTTAGAGACAGGGCTTGGCGAGATACCCTCACGGGCACTCTGCAGAGACAAGTCCTTGGTGCACTGAGTCTGTGGCATCCCACACGACTGTGTAACTTAATGGTTTAAACACCGCCCCAGGTCCCCCGAACCTCTCATAAAGATCAGGGCAGACAGAAATATCACCCACACTGAAAATATTGCGTTCGTCCGATATCGACCACATAAGACTCGATATTTAAGATCCTAGTCCGAGAGTACCTTAACAGGACTTCATCAACGGTTGATATACTGATCAGAACAGTCGAGTAGTTTCTCCTACCCCTGAAATACTCGCGTTAGTTCGGTATGGTGCCCAACAGTAATTCACCAGATGGTTACTATATGTTACGGAGCCATACTTAAGATCTCAAGCCCAATCAACCCATCTGTAACTACTCCACACAGCTGGCCCACCTAGACGGCCTACGGGGAAGCAACCAACGAGAACCAACCACCTCCTGAAGTGTTCACCGGAGACATCAATCGAGAAGTTACCACGCCGGGAGACCAAGAGAAGAAGAGAGAGTGCCCGCAAGCAGGAAAAAGTGTCGAGTGAACGAAATAAACAGAGTTCCCCCAAAAGTAGCTTAAATACTTTTAAATCTATATAAGTGTTAATAATTGGGTCCTAAAGCTACGAGTCGTACCCCCATGCAGTACAAGTGATACGAAATAACAATTTGCCATCCAACAGTGAATCAATCTCGAATTAATACAATTTTAGCCGACTTTTGCGGCGTCAGCGACTCTGTCAAAATTTACCAAAGTGTTTGAAAATATTTCAGAGTCCACCCTTGACTCTCCGTTTTCTATACAACCCAGCCGCATACCTATTAGGGTACTTGACCTTGAACTTGAAACACCGTGACATTCCTGAAGGAAAGAGACAGTGGTCACTCCACTCCTAGAAACACTTCTCTATTATCCACCTCCCCAGTGTCTAAAAAAACTATCTCGAATATTAAGTGAAGTTGGTCAACAATACTTGCTCCCTATCTAGCTCCGCGACTGTGCTAGGAGTCAGTGATAATCTTAAGTACTATTCACTGGCAGTGATACGTGTCCTATGTTCTCAGTTCCAGATTATTTCTCTAATATAGTGCAAGAGAAATATTGCTGTATTCTTAAACCATATCTTGGGATATACTTATCCTCTGTTCTCCTTTCATTTTATATGTACGTATTTGAACTTGGAAGTCCCAGTGGAGTAGAACTCACCTATATAAACATTGTTAATCCTGCATAAAATCAGGGCATAACAGGAAGAGTGCAACTGCCAGAAGTTACTTTCGAAAATGAAAAGTTGGGAATAAGACATTTTTGTTATCATAATTGTTTGAAATTGTATAATATGTATCACCATTAATTTTACGTCATTCTCGTGATGCTGGTATTAATAAATTGTTACTTTTATGCTATACTTTGTTTTACTATTCTGCCATTGGTTGACATGAATTCGAACATCTTAATAACTTAATAAGAAGCATAACGAAACTCAAAATTCTAGAAACTCACTAAGGAATGTACGGAAGAACCAAGATTTTTGCTATACCCTATTCCAAGTAAGTATGCCTATTATCTTGATCATCAACCTCTATAACTCACAAACGACTAGGTTAATCGAACTATTATGTATACCATTTGGAAAGGGTCAGCCAGGGAACAGATGTGGAAATTACAGCCCATTTGCTCAATGTCCTTTCTGAGTTACAGAGGTTAGGTTTCACGATTTCTGGACTACTAATTTGGACCAGGGTACAACATTGTTGTTGCTGGCTGTAAAGTTCCACTGAATACACTATAGCCTACTCTGTTTCATTTCATCTAACGGTAAATTGCAAAGTTTCCATCAAGATTTCCCAGTTTTTTGCCGATTTTGTAGCTAAATATGTTGGTAATTATATATACTTAGTCTTAATATGATGCAGAGACATAGTGGTTGTCATATTTGTCCATGAAATATCGAGAAATTAGCTGCTAAGGGATTCAATTTACCGTTAGATTAAATGAAACAGTGACAAATGTTTATTGTATAGGAAAATACTGTTGAAACATATTCTCAGATTAACTCTTGTCAAAAGGTAGGCATATTAGCTCGATTGCTTTCGTCGTTTGTGAGTTATAGAGGTTAATGTTCAAGAGTTTTGGTCTACTTATTTGGAACTTGGTATAATAATCGTATAACCTTATGTATTATAAAATATAATTTGGCATTATGTTAACAGGTACAGAAGTTTTGGTTTGCCTTAAGCCATGCCCAATTGATCAATTATGTACGTGTGTGTGTGCGTGTGTGATTGTGTATATTTGCAAGAGGGTGTGCGTGCGGGTGTGTATGTACTGTGTCTGTGTGTGTTTCTGTAAATGTGTATGTATGTTCAGCGATGTTCGAATCTTACTGACATATCGTGCAATAAGGTCAAAGCCGCGCAGCCGTGATATGACTCAGATTCCTTATACCACATACACTATAAAGGACCTCAGAGCGGAACCTAGACAGTCAGTACGGATAAGACCCGCCAAGTAAACAGACTGTGCTGGGGGAACATTAATGCAAGTAAGTAATTTAACCACTTCAGCACCATGACGTATTTTTTACCTTTGATTCAGGCTATAATTGGACGATTTTATGCAGTATACAAAATACTTACGTTATTCAGAAGATTTATTGAGATCGTACTTACCCCTTTGAGTCCAGGCCGTAGCTTAACCCCTTCACGTTTTTATGATGCAGAGGTTGCCAGATTAGCAATAATAAATAGAGTTCTCTCAATCATATAATTACCTCTCCAACATTAGTTTTCTGCACACAGCTAACTCAAAGACAACTGCAGAGGTTGAAGTAACTAAACTAAAGGTTTCTAAATACCCCTGATGGTAACAAAGGCTTTAAAGTACCCCTAATAGGCTCAAAATTGCGTCAAAAACGTGAGAGGGTTAAGGGGCAGGTGCTCGCTTTTTCTGGACCCTCTTCTCCCTAATGTTTAGCATATTAGTTTTTAAATTTTAAGACATTCGTTCCGTTAGTTTGGCGATTTTGAGACCTTTCGCCTCATTTCTTTGCCAATATTAAAACTGTTTGTGCCATTTTAGATGTCGATTTTTCCTGGCGAGCGATAGCGAGCTTTTAATTTTAGGAGGGCGGGAAATTTTTCTACCGAAAAATGTAAAACATTATCTTGAAAGGGGGACTAGGTTTTTTTGTTTAGGTTTGATAGTGGACTAGCGACGAAACTAAAACATTAATACATAAATAAATATATAGACCAAAAGCCACTACCCCCTTAATATACAGTAGATATTAGATGAGTATCACTTAGTCTTCAACTCACAAATCAACCCTTCGTCGTCTCTCAATGAAAAGAGATTGCATTGGCAATCTTTTTTTAAAAGCACCCAAGTAAGGACTATTAGGGCTGTAGTTGCTTGCCTTCCTTTGTATTATTGGTGTCTCTTTTTCTTCGGCTCTTTCTTGGATTGAACACATCACCGCTCTTGTTAAATCAGCTTCCCAGAAGTTCGGTGTTCTCTTCTGTCGCTGTGGGTTCTTTACTCCCACATTGTTCCTTGCGCAAATTGTGTACAGGGGTACTGTGCGCCCATGTATATATTGAGTAATGTTCTCATGTGTAGGGAGGTTCCACCCATACCGCACTTCTCGAAATGATAGAGTCAAAAGCATTTCGTCTCATCAACCGACCTCCTTTTACTAACTCCCTACAATCTGTCTCTCTACACACCGCAATGTTGCATTTCTCTCACTCCTCTACTCCAATTACAATAATCATTGTTTTCAGAGCTCTCTCGGCGTATATTTCTTCCCTTACGGAGAGTGGGTGGCACCCACTTTTCAACACATTGCCAACCCTATTATGTCCAATTCTCTAACCCAAGAGTGAACTGATTTTCCCAGTCTTTCTTTTACTCAACAAATAAACTCTGGAACTCTCTCCCTCAATCTATCGTTCCCCCATCCTTTGACTGAAACTTTTCCGTAAACAAATATGAGGAAGGATCAACAACATGACACTATTTGGTCCGATGAAAGTTCTTTTAGGATTTCTCCTTTTTCACGCCATTCTTTTAAAGGTTTTAATATGTTTCACCCCATTAGTTTGGTGAAAATAAGACACACCCCATTCAGGTGTCGACTTTTTTTCTGGGCGAGCGAAAGCAAGCCTGTGAATTAGAAGACATAGGATTTCGTCCGGGACATTAATAAAAAACTGTACACATTCAGCTTGAAGGGGGTCTGGGTGGCCACTTATTAGTTTGAAGAGAGTCTGGGGAGGCTTTTTTGTTAGCCTAGGGGATAAACTCGAACAAACATTGCTCGAAACTGGCAAAAGCAAGCAAATCCTCATATGGTGTATATATTGATGATAACAAATCCACAATACATCGGACCAGATAGTGTTAAATGATAACCAAGACTAATATGGATGAGTTACCTGCTTAACCCGTACAGCCCCAGCGACGCGTCTGACGCGTCGGCGATGTATGTAACGCACAGCCCCAGAGACGCGCCTGACGCGTCACCCTAATTGCGCCGACCGTAACCTCAGGTGTAGCCACTCAAGATGGCTCAGATTTGTATGGGAACTGTGTACGTATCCCACGCAACCGTGCCGATGGTTGAAAACTCCCAAAGTCCACGTGCGTGCGCGTGAGCGCGCAATAACCTGTTTTTTTGGGGTAATTGCCTTCAATTTTTTACTCTTGTAAAATACGTTTTCGGGGGCTCTGTAGGACCATTTTTTAAGCTTCTTGAGAGGTTTTTCGTGGTTATTCCTTCATTCCTAACCCATTCGCTATTGTTTCTGGAATAAAACAATTTTTTGAAAACCGGCTGGGTTCTGGTGAACAAACATTACAAAACTAGCCGGGGCTCCACGGGTTAAAGAAAGCAACACTTCAATCAATCACCTTTCATATATTAACTTGAGAAGCGCGATAAGCCTCACGGAAGGGTCACTATAGCGAACGAACGCGATAGGCCTCACGGAAGCAAGACCATAAAAAAAAACTTTCAAAACGGACCAGGGGCTCTCAAAACAAAGGAATATATGATTAGGAGAGATAATTCCCCTCTAGTATTTCTTACCACTCATCCTCATGTGTCTCAACCCTATTCCTTCCCCTCCTTTCCACCCCCATCCCCCTTCCTCAATTATCAGCTATTTTTCCTCATATTTCCCCCATTTATCGGTAATTTTTCATGCAAACTTCTCTCACGCATTTACGTAAACACAAGAGTCACTTAGAGACTTCATACAACACTGAGATCACTCCCACGGCGGTCAAATTGCTGTGAGACGTTGTTAGAAGAGGATGTGTCTCACTCATGCTTGCAGCCCCAACATACGACCGGGTGGCAAAAATATAAGTTTTTCACGACTCAAATACTTTTCCCAATGGTTTTATTGCTCTTCAAGGTTCATATGTTCATCATATAAGTAAAATAAACGCACATGGAAAATAAATAATGTTTTATATAGAAAATATAACAAATTCTGTCAGAATCTAAGGCTAGAAATTTACAAATAACTACCCTAGTCCTTATGGCATTTTTCGAGTCCCGCGGGTTAAGGGGGTGCATTTTTTTCTGGACCCCCTTCTCCCTAATTCTTAGCCCCATTAGTTTTGAGATTTTAAGACATTTGTCCATTAGTTTGGCTATATTAATTAAGACCTTTCACTCTATTTCCCTTGAATTTGGCTCTCTGTCACTCTTTTAGCTTTGGGAGACACTCGTTGCAGGCAGCCTGCCTTTTGTATCCTTCATACACAGAGAAAAAATCGGATGCAATATTAATATAGGATTGGGGCAGAACATTTATGTGAAAAATGCAGAGTTCTGTGATATACAGGTATACTGTAGAACACCGAAATGATCGAAGTAAATACAAATACATTTATTTTCATAACAAACAACTTTTTTTCATAACAAACAACTTGTTTTCATAACAAGCAACTTCTTTTCATAACAAACAACTTCTTTTCATAACAAGCAGCTTCTTTTCATAACAAGCAATTTCTTTTCATAACAAACAACTTCTTTTCATAACAAACAACTTCTTTTCATAACAAGCAACTTGTTTTCATAACAAACAATTTCTTTTCATAACAAACAACTTCTTTTCATAACAAACAACTTCTTTTCATAACAAGCAACTTGTTTTCATAACAAACAATTTCTTTTCATAACAAACAACTTCTTTTCATAACAAGCAACTTGTTTTCATAACAAACAATTTATTTTCATAACAAGCAACTTCTTTTCATAACAAACAACTTCTTTTAATAACAAACAATTTATTTTCATAACAAGCAACTTGTTTTCATAACAAACACGAGGAAACGCTCCAAAATTCAAAGGATGATTAACTGTATTGACCCTTTGACCCTTTTTTTCTGGCTACTACCAATCGATTCTATTCACTTTAGGAAGGATCTCTAGCAACTATAAGGTTTCGAACTATCTAAAATTCTAAATCAACCCTGGTAACTATCACAGATCCTTCCTAAGCTGCATGAACACGTCTAAATATAGCTAGAATAAACTATAACAGACGTCGCTGGTACAAAAAGGGTTAATCAATATTATGCATTCATGAATTGGTTTATATGGCGCTATAATTAATCCTTTCTGTACCGGCGACTTACTTTTAATTATATTCTAGCTATTAGTAATCGATTGTGTGCAGTTTAAGAAAGATCTGTGGTTGTGAACAGAGATAAATGAGGTAGTTCGGAGCCTGTAAATTGCTTGAGGCCCTTTTTTTATAGATAAAAAGACGTCGCCGGTACAAAAAGGGTTACTGGCGCTATAACTATGATATGGGCATTTGGGATACGACGGCGACAGGGAAAGAAAACGCTGTTATTGTTTTCAGTATTCGGCCCCTGAATTACAGCACTTAGTAGGCCATCTAACCTCAAGTTATACTATCTCAAATGTATAATGAAATTCAAGAACAAAGAATAAAGCTATCAATTATTATTATTGGGCAGAAATATGTTGAGAAGGCTCACACCCAAAACAAAGGGATAACTGATCCTGCATAAGTAACGCATTTTGAGTATTAGTCAGTGAAGAAGAATGTGACTAATAACATGTATATAGAAACGGACAATTAATCAGCCTGCTGTGGAATGGTGGAAGCAAATACCCTCTCACTTGCAGTGGCCTTAAACCCCATCAAAATCAAGATCAGCATGGCATCATATGATTAAGGGAGACCACCTCGCTTTTTTTCTCTTTTCTCTCCCTCTCTCTTTGGCTTTTATCCATTCGGCCCCATTCAGCCTACTGTTTTAAGACGTTTACCCCCTTCCAGGTATCAATATTTTCCTGGCGAGCGGTAGCGAGACAGCATATATATATTTTTGTTTTGACAGCATGCTAGATTTGTACATTTGTCGATAGAAAAATTTCTCCGGCGAAGCCGGATTTCTCCATACAATGCTGGCTCGCTATCGCTCGCCAGGAAGAATCGACACCTGGATGGGGATAAACGTCTTAAAACAGTTGGCTGAATGGGGCCGAATGGATACAAGCCAGGGAAAGAGAGAAAAGGAGAGACAGATAAAAAAAGCTGGTGATCCCCCTTAACCCGGCAGCTACGATGTTCCTTCTGGAAGTTGTTACTGGGCGAATGCGACGTACCTTCTAGAAGATGACACTTAAAAGCAACAACAACAAAAAAATGCCCGGGTGTCGGTGAAATGGAGGCACTATGTGATTGGGTGGCATGTCTCCTTACCACCACCTCCTGTCATCCCCTTACATGGGTCTCACTCCCTCCCCTCCCCCTCCCTTTTTCCCTCATCTTCGCCCTTCCTCCTTTATTCTACTTTTTATCTCCCCTTTCCCTCTCTACTTCCTCATTCTCACCTCAAATATGTCCAGTCACCCTCCTTTATACTCTCTCTATCTCCCTCCTATCTCATACTTGCGTGAAAGCAGCCAGAACCATCAGTGTGGCTCAAGCAGCCGGAGAGAGCACACTTTTGTCGCTCTCCCTTTTATGCATTCGTCACCCCTCCCGTCAAAATAATTTTTTGTTTTCACTGGATATTTGCTCTATACACCTATGTTCTGGTTCATTAATGTTCACATGTTCATTATGCGAGTAAAATTTGCGCATATGGAGTAGTAATAGTGCTTTGTATGGTTAATATAACACATTTTGTGTGACTTCACCTTTAAAGGTCCCGCACTGGCAGACCTTGAAAAAACATGATTGACGCAGCTCCAAGATTATGGCGTGTCGGATGTATGTTCTGGAATATACTGTACTGCAATCCTATTATTAAAGAGAATTATAAAGTTCCAAAATTTTATAGTTGTATTTAGCAGATAAAGCAAGCTGGAAAGGTCAGGCTACAAACCACAAGGGAAAATATAGCCTGTCTTGCATTGCGTGTTCCTGGATGTATACATCGCTAATGCAGATATCTCTTGACAGAGCAACATCCAAGCATATGACAAGCATCCTAGTGATCAACATTTTCTGGCAATGTATAATAAGACTACCCTTCTATTCGACAGAGAACTAAGATGGGCAGACACAGCACAAAACACCACAGAGCATTTGACCGATCTCGCTTCGTCTGGCTATGGCTTGGCGGGGCTTCCGCAAGAGATATCTCTCTGATGACTGGAGCCAGCCTCTCCACCGTGTACCGCTGGATAAGACGCTGTCAAGATGGAACCCTGTTCGATAAAAACTGGGAAAGGAACAATAGCTCGGCAGGTTCGTTGTCTGCTGCCCAGGTTTACGTGAACAACCCTGTGGTTCAGGGACACCACTGGGAAGCGAACGCGCCCTTGTTTTACGAGCCCAATCATATCATGTTAGACTGGGACCCACACATGATGATCCAACATCAAACGGCGAATGAAAATGCATATCTCACTAGTTTAATCATTTGAGCTTGTCATTCTACTTGAGACAGATTTCTATAAATATTATTTTCGAGAGATTCTTAACTTATTAAAATGCATGTGCAAGCACCTGTAGTGAACCATGGTACTAATTTGACTGAACAATTGTGTTGCCCTCTGATTAGCCCCTTCTGTACCGGCGGCGTCTTTTTCATTATATTCTGGCTATACTTAAAGGATTTGTGCAGTTTAAGAAGAATCTGTGGTAATAAAAATGGTTAAGTGAGATAGTTCGAATCCCGTTAATTGCTGGAGGTCCTTTTTAAACTGAATTATATCGTCTAATAGTAGCCTGAATAGTCAAAAGGATATCGCCGGTAAAGAAGGGGTTAAATATTACGAAACATTCCCTATAAACACGAGCTAAATTCAGAATTTCCCACAACTACTGTTCATTGTCAATATACGTTCATCAGCAGTGGATCAAGCACTTGTTCAGGTGATTGTACAGTTATTCTGCAGTGAGGTTACCAAGTTGTACCATAATTAAAGATTTGTTCAATAAGTGATTTTATTTTCTAGCCTAATTTACTATTGATTGGTTCTTGTTGTTCTCTAAGCTGCCTTGCCGAACAGCCCTGTCTATTTATTGGTAATGGTTCACTCTCAATATTTCTAACGTGGACAAAGTGATTAGAGTTGCTGGCCGCTTGATGCCGAAATGTGTATTATCAAAGACTGTCATGTAGGCAATATAATCAATTACCTTGTGAGATAGGTAAATAAAGCTAGTAGGAACTCGTGTTTACCCCATTTTTACTGTTCAGCTATTACGAAATTTCTATACCATTTAGTTTCAATAATTCATCTTTCAAGGAACTATAACCCTTAGTGTTTACCCTATAAACTTCCACCAGTATATATAGTATTTTTGCATACACAGTATGTATGTAACCATAAATTCCATATCAAATTATATATTGAATTATTATTTTGTATAGACAATCTAACGACTTTATTGGCTATAACCCATTCATTTAAACACTTAACCATATTTATCTATCACTACCTTATTACTCATAACGTACACTATATACATATGATATTATCTCATTGTTTATACTTATGTTTAGTCTACATCTCACCCTGCCCAATTGTACACAAGGTAAGGCACTAGGCACCACGGAACCTCTGTTCCGGTAGCCTGTCATGATTTCACCAAAGAGAATTAAAGGAAAGAGGAGAAAGTAGTTATTTCCTCGCGCGAACTAGGAGTGTCAGCACTATCATGGGGCATAATAATATTAGCAAATGGCCCCAGAGGATATTCCTTATTGAATACTCCTTGATATCTGTGCGCTTGGCTTGTGTGCAGTGTTACCACTGTTTTTTTTTTTTTTTTTTTTTAAGAGACAATGAACGGAGGAAGGAAAAACACAGATAAAACAAAAAGGTCCATGTGCCTAAAGGCATCCTCCATTCATAAAATGTTTGTAACAACTGGATTTAAACATTTGTTGATTGTAAGTTTGTGGAAAGCAATTCGAGGGAAGTGAATTCCAAAGAGTAGTAGCTCTGGGGATAAATGAATTCTGATAAGCAGAAGTTCTGCATTGTGGAGGAGAAAGTGTAAATTCATGGGCGCTCTCAGCTGCCCTAGTTCTACGGGGAAAGATGTGGAGAGGCGGCACAATTGAAGCAAGTTCCTCGGAACAGTTGCTGTGAAAATATCTGTAGAATAATGCAAGGGATGCAACGTTTCTTCGTATGGCTAATGTAGGAAGGTCCTGTGTGATTGCAGGGTTATTGATTAATCTAATAGCTTTATTTTGAATTTTGTCCAACTGCCTCAATGCAACCACTCCACTTCCACCCCACAGAGGTGAACAGTAATCCATCTGAGAGCGCACATGACTTTTATATATTACGGCCAACTGCTCGTCAGTGAAGAATTCTCGAACTCTGTACAGGAGTCCCAGTTTTTTAGAGGCATTCTTAGCAATGCTTCTAACATAATGTGTCCAGCTCAAGTTAGTAGTTAATGTTACACCGAGAATGTCAATACTAGGGGAAGTGGGAATATTTACATCATTAAAAATATATGGGAGTCAGTGAGATTCTGTCGGTTAGAAAATTGAATGTACTTGGTTTTCTGTGCATTAAAGGAAACTAGATTCTCTTGTCCCCATTCATTAATTCTAGAAAGGTCCTGGTTCAGAGAAATTGCAGTGTTTATTTTTGAATTTATAAGATCGGGTTGGGTGAAAGAATTGGTAAATGTGAAGGAACTGTGGAGTGTTGAGTCATCTGCGTAGGAATGTATTGGATTATGAGTGGTAGATATGAGATCATTGATATGAATGAGGAACAGAGTTGGGGCCAAAACTGATCCCTGGGGAACACCAGCATTTATTGAGTGAAATTGAGAATAAAGGCCATCTACCATTACACGTATTTTTCTGTTATGAAGATAAGAAGAAATTAGTGGAACTAATGATGCAAGGCCGTAGTGTGACATCTTCGACAATAAGGATTGATGCCAGACTCTATCAAATGCCTTTGATATATCCAGTGCTATTGTATGTGTTTCACCATGTTGGTCTGTAGCTTGGTTGATTTGATGCGTAAGAAGGCAAAGAATGTCTGCAGTTGATCGACATCGTCTAAAACCATATTGCCTATCACTGATTAATTTATTATTCTCCAGATGCTTAATTATGTGATTATTAAATATAATTTCAAAAACTTTGCCAAGAGTGGAAGTTATAGCTATTGGTCTGTAGTTTGATGGATCTGAAGAGGCACCTTTTTTAGGAACTGGATGGATGTTTGCTTCTTTCCAGGGTACTGGGAAGCATGAGGTATGAGTACACAGACGGAAAAATTTTGCCAATACAGGAGCGAGCACCAAGGAGCAATTCTTAAGTACTATTGGAGGAATTTCATCTGGACCAGGAGCCTTATCTACTGAGAGATTCTGCAAAATAGTTTTGACATGTCTGGTGTGGATCTTAAGTGAGGGAATTTCAGGTGAATTAAAATTAAGTACAGGGACATCTTGATTTATGTCATCTAAGGTTGAGTTGGTGGAGAAAATATCTGCAAGAAGGTTAGCTTTACCTCGTGGGTCACTTACAAGATTGCCAGTCGGAGATTTTAATGGTGGAATGGATGAAGCAGTAGTGAAGTTGGATTTGAATGAGTTAAGAGTAGACCAAAATATTTTGTTATCATTTGGATTATTTAGAAGTTTATTTGCCTGCTTATGGAGAAAGTTTGATTTAGTTAGGTTTAATACAGTTTTGGCATGATTTCTGATGTTTCTAAAGTAATTAAAGGCTTCATGTGTTTTTTATCTTGTGTATGCATTGTAGGCTATTGCTTTTTGTTCAGTTACTCTAGCACAATTATGGTCAAACCATTTAGGTGAATTAGATCTTTTACTGTACTTTTGATGAGGAATAAAAGTTTCCATTCCAATTTTTACAAAATCTTGTATGTGGCTCAAGGTGGAGTGTGCATCATTAGAAAAGAAAGAGGTCCAGGGAATATCAATAAAGAAACCTTGAAGACCCTCCCAGTCTGCCCTATCGTAATGCCATTTAGTCACCAAAACAGGTTCAGAGTGGGAAGGTGTGGTAGGTGATAGACAGGTGGCCTGTATCAGACAGTGATCAGAAGATCCAAGTGGGGACCTCACTGTAACATCATAATTTTCTGAATTGGTTGTTAAAAATAAGTCCAGTAGGTGGGAATTATGATTAGGATTATCTGGTACACGGGTGGGTTGGTTGACTAGTTGAATGAGATTAAATGAGTCTGCAAATAGCTCACATTCAAGACCAGCATCATCAGTCCTGGCTGAATGAGTGAGCCATTCAACATTATGGACATTAAAATCACCCAACACAGTGATTTCAGAAGAAGCATTTAAGTTGAGGACACTGAGTTGTGAGGACAGAGAATCAAAAAGACTTTGCTCTGGAGGAGTATTTGGGGAACGGGAAAGTCCGCATAATGAGGGGGCGTTAGATTAAAGAGGGAACATCTTTAAGAGTGAATTAATGTGGGTAAAAACACATGCAAATTATTTAAAATAAAGTGCATATATAAAAGCAAGAGGACAAAATTAAGTATACATATACACTATAAAGAATACTTATATATGATGCAATCTGTATAACTCCAAGCAACACAACAATAATGAGAATATAATTTTGAATAATATATTATTAGTTACATGTTATATAGATGTTAAATTGTAAACTTGCACTAACACTGGACATTTACACTAAATACGTTCTTAGGTTATACTTATGACGTCTAAGGATATTTTGTCCCAGATTGTTTGACGTTGGCAACTCCCTAATCTCACAACAGCAATGGAGGGGTTAGAGGAGGCTTGCCTGTGAACCTCCTCATAATGACGACACATTCACGATCATCTGGCCTTTACAGTAGCCCCTACTTATGTCTATTGAACTTGTCATATTTACAGAGTCTCTGGATAATGTTGAATTGATTATTAATAGCGTTATTAGAACAAGATAGGGATTACTATGAATTAATAGGGACCCTCCCATTCTCTTTTGCGATAGTGCTGCCATCTCTGGAATGCGCGGATCACTATTTTCAGATTTGTGATGTCACGCTTTGGACTCTTATCTATCTTTACTCTATGGGTTTCACTTCCCGAGGTGCCACACTTCCCAGTACAGAGAGCTGCGAGAAGGGACTGGAGTTCTCGCAGAGAGGCTCCAATCCTGACAATATTGTTGACTACAGGGTGCTGGCTTAATAATCCAATAGGGTTGATAGCCTCTGAGGTTTTATTTTAACTAAAAAAGAGAGCTGCTCCACCTCACTTCATCTCAATCATTGGGCTAGGCAACACACACCCTCTAGGTGTCTTATCACAGGTAACTACACTCAGTTTAGAGTTCTGTATAACTCACTATTCCTATTAAGCCACACAAACATCCACCCTTAACTGTGTAAACTGTCGACTCAACTTATTATATTATACCAAATATCTTTGAGTACTGTATTATTGACAACCTTATTTGACTACTACAATTTATGTTATGTGTATTGTTACGACCGGGACTCGTATAAAACAAGGGCTCTTAATCATTGGACTAGGAAGGCACACAGCCACAACGGTAACACTAGATCCAACCCTCGAACTTATAATACCGGTGAACAAAAACACCTATACCCTCCAGAGTTAAATCTGCGATAGCTGGGTATCCTCTAACTCGGTATAAATGCACTACCACTACAGGCTGATGATCTCTGATACAGCCTGATCACAACAACATACAATTACGTTAATAATGTATACAAGGAAAAAGATAGAGAGCTTAATTAAATCACTGGAATGATTTAATGCAAACAAGAAGAAGGTATAATTACAGTTACTCTAAACAATAATAAACTGTCACTCCTATATTAAAGAAAGTGAATGAAAGTCCTAAAGCATCGAACAGGAATCTTCTGCAGAAAGTCTGATGCTTCTTAAGATGATCGAATCGGATTTTGAACTGTTATATAAAGCAGGAACAAGATATGACAAGTGTAGGGACATACAGTGTTAACTGGCACGGGAATAATAATAAATGCGCAATAGTATTATCTCCAACAACAAAAGAAGTACTTCCTCAGGCAACGCAAAAGCCCGCCCAGGTTGTGCAACTCAACAACAACCAAGGCTTACAATCAACGTGAATAAAAATGCTGCATACATAACATAAGAGTTTATAATCCTAATCGGGTGTCTGCTAGGTGAATAGAGTCTAGCTGGGATGTCGGAGGCTAGGAAACAATGGCGGAGCAAGCGGCTCGTAGCCTAGCGAGGTCCTTAACACCTTACGAGCGGCCTATGCGGTTTATTTATGTGTACCGCACAGCGGGGTGTTTTTAGCCAAAATAGGGCTGTTTACGTGATCATTTTCATGCCTAAATAAGACCCAGAACGTAAAACAAATACCTATCCCTGAAAGGGCATAAACAGAGCTTTCGAATGACACCATAACGATCCTTGTATGATGGATAGTTTTCTTGCAATAACCGTGCAACGCGAGTGCAAAAAGCAGGTAATTCGGTACTTTCAGTACATAATTGAGTATGTAGCGAGTGAGAGAGGGAGGAGGGAGCTGAGATTTGTGTCAGTAGGTTCGCCGCGGTGGTCTGGAGCAGTCATACGCTCGCTAGTCTCCTGCCACCACTTGTCTCTCTCTCTCAGCCACATTACGTGCTGAAATTGCCACTCGACCTATGTCGAGCGCCGCCACATAGTCCAGCTTTTTTTAACTCGACTTATGTTGCTCGCCGCTAATTAAGGGTTAAGACTGTACGGCCAAATTATGTTAAATGACGGGGTGCTCTCTTGAGAGATCCAGATCGCTAGTATCTGGTTCTCTCCTGGCGACCCTCTTCAAGTCAAAGCAAAACGAGTTAGCACAGTGTTGGGTGGCCGAGGCAAAAGCCCTCACTCGCAACACAGTGCTAAACTCACAAGGTACACAGTCAGAAAGACCACCTAGGCTTCCCACGTATCCGTTGCGATTGAACAAGTTCAACAAAACCTGTTACACATCGGAAATCACAACAACAATAGCCTCACCCCAGTCTAGCATTAAATAGCCCAGCAGACAACCAAGAAATAGGTAGGGAGACACCGTGAGTGTGTCGAACCTCTACAGACAAAATGTTAACCCTTCCAAAATGTCTAACTAAACATGGAATATCTGAGAGCTTCAGCATATAATATGATGGCCGATATCTGAAATCGTGCAGAACCAAAGGGGAGTTATGATATTAAATAGATTAGAAGCATAAGAGGTAAGAAGTTGAGAGAGAGAGAAAATGTTCTATACGTAGAAGTTGGGGACAGGTGGCAAGGGAGGTGCGAAGGGTATGCTGGTCAGGCAAGCTCTGAGGAAGGTAGCTCCACGGGAACCTCAGGATCACACAAAGGCATGGTGGTCGGCCAATCACAGGCCGATACGTCACAAGGCAGCAGGCCTCCAGAAGGCGCCAGGAACCACCAGCCAATCAAGGGCGCGGGAAAGCGCGCGAGCGGGAAAACTCCTCCGAGCGAGGGAGGCAACACATACATACGCACGCACATATTACCACCACGCTCTCGCTATTCTCTCTCTCCCTCCACAATGCATCTTATATTCTACTCATGATATAAAATGCTTCCCGTTGTCACAGACGAAAATAAAGACCACCACGGGACTGTCTGTAACAACACAAACACTATGAAGGAAAGAACAACATTCTCTGATAACTGTAGCCCATTTCACTGCCCTGGCGAGCGCTAGTGGCTAACGAGAGGCGATTCTGCCAACGCTGGTAGGCGTCACACCCCGCCCAAGATATGGGACGCTCAACCATGAGCTCCATATCTGACAAGCAGAACGCCGATAAGACTCACCACCCCTAATCACCTCGCAACAAAGAAGGCAAAGCTCAGTTCTCATCAACAAAAATAATTTTTACAACCCCTCCCAACACAATAGCTTAATTCATACTGCTATGCTCCTAGAGCGAGCTTCTACTAGCCCAGCCTTCTGAGAGAAGTATAGGTTCGACTCAGAACTTCAGCTATAACATACTAAAACAAAATAACTATTAAAGAAAGAGTTTTTATAGAATTTTAATTTTTAATATGTTTTTGGCGGCTGCACTTACAGGGGCAAACCTGATTTTTCTCCACTCTCAACACACACTGACTGAACGGCGAGGGTTCTGCAAACAAACCCTCCCATGACAAACAATCAGCCAAAACATTATCAGTGCCCTTAGCATGCCACACATCCAACTTGTGTCCCGGCAGCAAAACAACACCTGGCAATGATAAACTGCCCAGTTCATCACAAGACTTTCATTTCTCTTCGCTCTTTCCGGCAACGGGGCCTGCCAATAACCCTTCACTAGTTCTACCTTCGTGATGAGCGAGGCAGCCCCGAAGCGGTCTATGGTATCGTCAACTCTAGGTAATGGATAGGCGTCTGTCAGGGATAATGCTTCCACACTCTTGCAATCACCATACACACGGATCTTGCCACTCAACTCCGGTTTCAAACTCACTGGCAACGACCACTCACGATATCCTTTATCCCTCAGACCCTTTCTCCACATGTCGTCTAGCTCTGTTTTCACGACAGGCCGTTGAGCAGGATTTATACGGTAGGGAATTAACTTGAACCTTGCACTGTCCCCAGCCTCCATGTCGGATTCTACCCCGTACATCAGGCCTGGAGAAGCAACAAACATGCGGATGCACTGCCACAGCCTAGTAAACAACTTATCTCGCAGAACAACAAGCCTAGTGCCCTCCCACAACCCAGCCGAGACCGCAGCTTCTAACCTGTATTCTCCCTCCTTCTCCACCTTCGTCCCTAGAACAGCCAGGTCATGAGAGGGACAATCAGTACCACCTGTGCAGTCACTCCCATAGTTCATTATTGCTAAGGCTTCCCCGCCGATACCGTACATGCGCACCCCCGCATTCCCTACGACTGCATCTGCCTGCGCAGCATCCCCGCTTTTAGCGACATGGCCAGATACAGTCGGTCTATGGTAGGGCTGTTGCATTCGACTAGAGCAGCATTGGGAGGCTATGCGACGACCGGGCACCTCCACTCCACAGCCAACCTCACCAATCTGCTCAAAGTCCTCCTTTTGACCACCACCCTTGGCAGCCATGGGTCGACCCTGACCTGACAACCATGTCCAAGCCTCATCGCCCACCTTGAACCACCGAAACAACGAGGCTAACGGTCTACCAACATTCAAGTGGCCTGTCCGCAGAACATCTTGCACCGCCTGAGTTGTGAGGCTCGGGTGCTCGGCACGACCAGTGGGGTATGAACCGAGCTGGTGCTGGAGCACTGCACACTGCTGCTCAGGCAGGTGCTCTAGAGCTTCCACAGCCACCAGACTCGTGTCCCCCGCCCACTGCTCCGCCGAGGCATGACAGTCCCAACTCTCCTCCACCTGTGCCCTACTGCCCCCCTCTCCTTCTCCACCTTGGCCGCTGCAGACCAACGCAGGGACAGTAGGCTGCTCAGGTGGTTGCCTCACAAACTCCTCCAACAGGTTCACATGACATGTTTCCCCGTCCTCGTGTTTGATAGCCCCGTTCCCACAACTCTCCTCCAACTGGGAACTACTAAGTTGCGGAGTGCCATCACGCCCAACCATGTCACTAGGGGTGACAGGTTCTGGGGCCACTCCGGAGCTCACCTCTGGGTCAAGTACTAAGTCACTAAAGAGAGCCGTTGGAGCAACTCTCACAAAACTCCCAACTTTAGCTTGCTCCTTCCGACCGTTCCTCCGCTGGTCTGAAGACTGAGGAATAGGCTGTGACACTTTGGATGCAAGAGATCTAGTAACAACGCACGCCATAGGTTGTACTTGACTCTTCTCTACCCACTCCTGTTCCTCCCTACTCACGTCGGCCGCCCTCTCGGCACCGACTAAGGGTGGAACCTCAGAAGTAGGCACCGCAAAGTCGTTGCCGAGAAGGAAGTCGACGCCCCCAACAGGCAAGTTCTCCACAATTCCCCCATCCAACTCTCGTGTCACACCATCTACCTCCAGCTCCATCCTGACCAACGGGTATGACCTGATAGTATTGATACCTTGCACCACAACCACCCGTGCCGCGTTTATTGGTCTAGCAGTAAAGTTCTTCATCAAAGTCTGAGAGGCACCCGTGTCTCGCACCAGCCCACTTCACGCAGCCACGCCCTCGATGGTCGCAAAAGACATCACGGACAGGGTTCAAGCCTTCCGGATTCTTCTCCACTGGCTGTGTCCCAGCCTCTGACGTTATACCCCGGGCAAACTCAGACGACTTCGGGGACACCCCAATGTTACGAGCCAAAGACACAACTGCATTAGGTAGCTTGCTTGGACAGGCTCTTGCAAAATGCCCCTTCTCATGACAATGAAAACACTCTAACTCCCCCTTGGGCTTCCCATGAGGTGGGGAAGGGCCCTGACCATTCTTAAACGGGACGGCATTAGGTTTATGGTCATACTTAATATCATTGCTCTTGTTGTTATTGTTATATGGTGTATCACTGACTCGGGGGTGGGGTGGAGTGTTGCGCCCCTTGTTACCTGCATCGTTCCGTTGTGCAGACCCGCACCGACGAATCAGCGATAGCCTACGGTCAGCCATCTCAGCTGCCTCCTGAAGAGTTTTCGTTTTTTTTTCTTTAAGATTCAACGTCAGATCGCCGCCCGTACACTTGAAAAATTGTTCTAGAAGCATCAGCTGTTTCAACTCCTCAAACGTCGATGCCTTCTCAGAACGCAGCCAGTATCTAAATGCATCGGACAAATCCCGGGCATGCTCAAGAAAGGTGCACACACGACCCTTCGTTACACCCCGGAACTTCAATCTGTACATCTCTGGTTGTAACTCCTATGCCCGCAGGACAGCCTCCTTCAATACCTCATAATCGATGCACGACTCCAAGGGCAACGCATCATATGCCTTGAGTCCTTTGCCAACCAACCTAGAGGAAACAAGGGCTGCCCACTTAACCTCGGGCCATTGGTGCTCCCGGCACTTCTTCTCAAAACGCATGAAAAATTCAGTGACACCCGACTCATCAAATACAGGGACCAACTTGAGCAGGTGCGATAAAGACTGATCAAGACCTCGATTCCCAGAACCGAGACGCTGCCCTGTCGACTCCACCCGAGACTTCTCAAGATCTATGTCTGCACAGTACTTCGTAGCCTCAACCCGAAGCTCAGCCTCTCTCTGCTTAAGCTCACTGTCATATCTGGCCCTTCTCTCCTCAGTCTCATATCTGGCCCTTCTCTCCTCAGCCTGAATCTTAGCCATCTCAAACTCCCGCTGCTGCTGCTCAGATTCCCGCTGCTGCTGCAGCTGCATCTTAGCCATCTCAAGCTGGAAGAGCATATCTGGAGTCATACCTTGAGGAGGAGGAGATGCAACAATTGGAGACTCACCCAAGTGCAAACCATGCTGCCAATGACTATCGGCCTGCGGGAACGTACCCGGCTCCGGAGCCCGAGGGGGCGCCATGGTAGGAGTCGAGTGGAATGGGGGCTGGGCCGAAGGTGCCCCAGCTCCCGCTCCACCCGAAGCCCCACGCACCCCGCCGAGCACACAGGCCACCAGGTCACCTCTCGACATGCTGCTAGTGCCCACATGCCCCATGACCGTGGCCAAACACTGGAGACCATACTGATCAATCCCCGACACC
This sequence comes from Paralithodes platypus, assembly GCA_032716605.1. NCBI lineage: Eukaryota > Metazoa > Arthropoda > Malacostraca > Decapoda > Lithodidae > Paralithodes > Paralithodes platypus. The sequence goes on from CM064546.1 coordinate 38,264,737, forward strand.
CGGTCAGCAGTAATAGGCACCTCCAGAAACTTCTTTGCATCCTCCTCACTAGTTATTACTCTCATGTCATCTAACAACCCCAGCCTCTGCACCTCAGAGCCTGCTTCCCATACTGTGTCCTCACTGTACACTGATCCGTCGTCTGACATAGTGTCCACCGAAAATTCTCAACGTTTATAGAAAAAAAGAGAAGTACTTAAACTCTTATGTAGCACTATTCACTCAAAAATATAAAATGCTCGAAGACTCTTAAGTGTTATACTACTTGCCAAAAAAAATCTATGTCCACTATATTCCTTTAAACAAACAAAAAACAAAAAATGACCACAACACTCCTGCAATATTTCTCTAAGTTCACAAAATCCTAAGCAAGGTCGCCATTTGTTACGACCGGGACTCGTATAAAACAAGGGCTCTTAATCATTGGACTAGGAAGGCACACAGCCACAACGGTAACACTAGATCCAACCCTCGAACTTATAATACCGGTGAACAAAAACACCTATACCCTCCAGAGTTAAATCTGCGATAGCGGGGTATCCTCTAACTCGGTATAAATGCACTACTACTACAGGCTGATGATCTCTGATACAGCCTGATCACAACAACATACAATTACGTTAATAATGTATACAAGGGAAAATATAGAGAACTTAATTAAATCACTGGAATGATTTAATGCAAACAAGAAGAAGGTATAAATAAAGTTACTCTAAACAATAATAAACTGTCACTCCTATATTAAAGAAAGTGAATGAAAGTCCTAAAGCATCGAACAGGAATCTTCTGAAGAAAGTCTGATGCTGCTTAAGATGATCGAATCAATCGGATTATGAACTGTTATATAAAGCAGGAACAAGATCTGACAAGTTTAGGGACATACAGTGTTAACTGGCACGGGAATAATAATAAATGCGCAATAGTATTATCTCCAACAACAAAAGAAGTACTAACTCAGGCAACGCAAAATCCCGCCCAGGTTGTGCAACTCAACAACAACCAAGGCTTACAATCAACGTGAATAAAAATGCTGTATACATAACATAAGAGTTTATAATCCTAATCGGGTGTCTGCTAGGTGAATCAAGTCTAGCTGGGATGTCGGAGGCTAGGAAACAATGGCGGAGCAAGCGGCTCGTAACCTAGCGAGGTCCTTAAGACTGTACGGCCAAATTACGTTAAATGACGGGGTGCTCTCTTGAGATATCCAGATCGCTAGTATCTGGTTCTCTCCTGGCGACCCTCTTCAAGTCAAAGCAAAACGAGTTAGCACAGTGTTGGGTGGCAGAGGCAAAAGCCCTCACTCGCAACACAGTGCTAAACTCACAAGGTACACAGTCAGAAAGACAACCTAGGCTTCCCACGTATCCGTTGCGATTGTACAAGTTCAACAAAACCTGGTACACATCGGAAATCACAACAATAATAGCCTCACCCCAGTCTAGCATTAAATAGCCCAGCAGACAACCAAGAAATAGGTAGGGAGACAGTGTGTCGAACCTCTACAGACAAAATGTTAACCCCTCCAAAATGTCTAACTAAACATGGCATATCTGAGAGCTTCAGCATATAATACGATGGCCGATATCTGAAATCGTGCAGAACCAAAGGGGAGTTATGATATTAAATAGATTAGAAGCATAAGAGGTAAGAAGTTGAGAGAGAGAGAAAGTGTTCTATAGGTAGAAGTCGGGGACAGGTGGCAAGGGAGGTGTGAAGGGTATGCTGGTCAGGCAAGCTCTGAGGAAGGTAGCTCCACGGGAACCTCAGGATCACACAAAGGCAAGGTGGTCGGCCAATTACAGGCCGATACGTCACAAGGCAGCAGGCCTCCAGAAGGCGCCAGGAATCACCAGCCAATCAAGGGCGGGGGAAAGCGCGCGAGCGGGAAAACTCCTCCGAGGGAGGGAGGCAACACATACATACGCACGCACATATTACCACCACGCTCTCGCTATTCTCTCTCTCCCTCCACAATGCATCTTATATTCTATTCATGATATAAAATGCTTCCCGTTGTCACAGACAAAAATAAAGACCACCACGGGACTGTCTGTAACAACACAAACACTATGAAAGAAAGAACAACATTCTCTGATAACTGTAGCCCATTTCACTTCCCTGGCGAGCGCTAGTGGCTAACGAGAGGCGATTCTGCCAACGCTGGTAGGCGTCACAGTATCAGAAGACTATAACTTCTGAGACATTACAAAACTATACCTTTAGCCTGATGAAAAATAAGATTATATTTTATGATTATTGAACAAACCGTACAGGATAACTTGGTATAATATTCAACACTGTATTTTACAACTTTTCCGCATACCATTCTTTCAGTTTATTCTGGTTACTATAGGGCAATTGTATTAGTTTAAGGAAGGATTTGTGATAGTTTGTTTCAGTGAGATAGAGCTAGCAACATGATTGCGAGAGGTACAGTTACTCATAACAATTCGTGGACCTCACCTATTTCTGATTATGGAAGTATACGTCTGAAAACAAATATATGAATATAATTGTCTATGCATCAACTACAAAACTGTATAAACTATTTATTGAAAAGCAAGTTCAATCCAAAAAATTCATCCAGATAGTTGTAATACTCTGTGCAACTCTCCAACCCAAGAGTGAAACGTTACTCTCAGACTTTCCTCTATTCAACAGCTGAGCTCGGGAACTCTCTCCCAGAATCAGTCTTTCCCTCTTCCTATGACTTAAAATGCTTCAATCTCCGTGTGTCCAGGCATTTTGGCTCGAACGTCCCTTGATGTTGGCCCTGTCACTCTTTCAACTATGGGGGAGGCACTCGCTATAGGCAGTTCTGCCTTTTGCCTCCCTCACTCACATAGAACACAAAAATGCATAAAGAAAACCATAGGGGGTCCACAACATTGTATAAGTGACTGTACTTCTGAAAGTGTATACAATCGTTTAGTGATAACAAGAATATAATATAAAAGACACCATGATTTAGAATATTGCGCACTTATTCAGTGTATGGGCTGGTAATAAAACTGGCAAACGGTTTTGCTGAGAAACATACCAATTAGAATATATACAGTATAGCTGCCAATACCCGACGTATGGTGAATTAATTACTTGCGGAATTAACTAGGATATATAAACTGTATATATATATATATATATATATATATATATATATATATATATATATCACTGTTTATTTTAGGCTCCTCTTATCGACATTATAAATCTCAATTAGTGAACATTTGTACGGTAATGGACAATCATTTTGTATCTGACTACTAAACTCAGATGTAAAGGTAATATATAATCTACTAATGTACCAGTCAGTTTCTTAATGTGCTTCTCTTTAACTAATTTATATTATTGTGTATGTGTGCCCGGTCCGCCACCGTTACAACTGAACACCAGTTCTGGCGAATAGCTGTGGCCTGATGAAATCCATCCGCCTTTCTATTTGACCTTGGGGTGTGTGTGTGAATACATCTATATGTTCTTCATCAATTGTTGTTCTAGTCTCAACTATTTTCACATGTGTGTATGTGTGATCAAATGCTTTCATTAATTTCATCTGAGGGTGTTTGGTGTTGGGAGTGAAAATAATTAAAACAAATTTGTCTGTGTGTTTTCTCTCCACAGATTCCCAGAGTAACCATGGAAGCCAAATGTTCCCTACAACTGCTGGCTCTAGTCGTTTTAGCTTGGGTAGGCACCTCTCAGAGATCCTCGATCAAGCCTAATAGTGGTAAGTCAAATTAATAATAAGTAGTATGAAAATCAATGAATGTATATGTAAAAAGAACTATTTTGAACAACAAGGACAAATGAGAGATTATTTGGAATAAGAGCACACATAAGAATTATTTTAGTTTTGACATTATATATATATATACCGGTATATATATATATATATATATATATATATATATATATATATATATATATATATACTGTATATAGTTCGGATATAAAATTATTAGATAGAGACATATAAACATGTTGTCCATGTAAGCACCTAGTTCAAATGTATTTCTTATTGTGAATATGTAAATTGAGGCATATATTTGATCATGTTCTCACTTAGCCATTGTCAATAATAAATGCTAGATCATGATAAATGTTCCCAATAATCTTACTTAAGGGGGAGATATATGTTTTTTCTGGACCTCCTTCTCCTTCAAGTTTAGCCCCATTTGTAACGACATTTTTAGACGTTCGCCCCATTAGTTTGTTAATTTTAAAACAGTGTGTCCAATGTCTTTATCAATATCAAGACCTTTTGTGCCATTTAGGTGTTGATTTTATTTCCTGGCGAGCGATAACAAGCCCATAATTATGGAGGAACCGGCCTTCGGACGAGAGAATTTTCTACCGAAAAATGTACAAATTTATATCGAAGGGGGATCTTGAAAAAAATACATTAATTTTGATGCAGGTCTAGGAAGTAAACTCTAACAGTATTAAATATATATATATATACTGTATATATACCGGTATATAATTATATATACATATATATACTGTATATATATATATATATATATATATATGCAAGACAGTCACAGCAACACGTGAACCTATAATATGCTGAATATCCACAGGGAAGGAAGAAAAATAAACATGGAGTCCCAAGCAATTTCGTGTATTACATCTCGCGTGCGCGCTGTCCCCTGAAGATGTAAAACACGAAAGTGCTTGAGGCTACATGTTTATTTTCCTTCCTTCCCTGTGGATATTCAGCATATATGTATGTATATATATATATATATATATATATATATATATATATATATATATATATATATACAGTATATAGTATATATATATATATATATCAAATAAATAAATATATCCTACCACCTTAACGAAAACACTCCTTATGCAGATAAACGAAACTTCTTCGTTGGCACCAAAGAAGTAACCATCGCTTTTCTGGACAACCTTTTGCAAGAGGAGAAGTGCTTCCCTTTGTTTTTCTCACCCGATATGAATTCCTATATAATAAAGGTGAGACTAAAGGTGTTGTAGCGGTGTCATGTGCGAATGTTCTTTCCGGAAAATCTTTACAGGCAATCGTAGTCTGGCAGCTTCAAAATATATGGTCTATATGAATAAAACTACCTAACATAATAATACCGTCAATCTAGTTTCCGATTCCATTGTGAAAAAACCTAAAAATGTTACGAGATAAAACTTGTTCATCAAAGATTGCCAGACAAAGCGCTCGTGTGACACCGGCTTAAGAAAACAGCTGTATCAATGTGGCACAATAAGTTTTACTATTAATTATCCTCATTATCAGTAATACATTTGATTATCTTGTTTTATTTGAACGTATATGTTATTATGATGCCTTGAGTCCGACTAGGATGGGAAGAATCTTTGAAGTGCTTTGGGATGTTTGTAGACAATTATAATGACAATTTAATACAGTATAAAAACCTACGTGATATAATTGAAAATATGCCCCCAACCTGTTTATCCCCCCCAACTTTAACTTTTAACTTTAGAACGCATTAATATACAAGTCAACACATCATATATACAGTATATATCGGGAGTAGTTGGAATTAAAAACAAAATAATATATATATATATATATACAGCATATATTATACAGTATATACTGTATATGTATATATACTATACATATAATATATATACATATATATATATATATATATATATATATATATATATATACACGCATTACATAAATGTTTCAATTACAACCCCCAAGGTGGCCGAGGAAAAAGCGCCGTACGGTGTAGGTGTGTTCGGTGGATCAGCTGATGTCAAGGATGCTAACTCTACCCTCCCTCACCTCTCATGGATGATTAGTAAAGCTAGGAAGGTTTGTTTGACAGAATTCTTATTTATTGTATTTTATTATATATAATATATATATATATATGTGTGTGTGTGTGTGTGTGTGTATGTGTGTGGGTGGGTGTGTTATATGAACAAAATATATATATATTATTAAGGTAAGAAGGTAATTCGTGTATGTTACTGTCAGCAGTGTTAGTTATGCCTTTTAACCTTATTTGGTCCGAGGGAGGACCAGATAGTGTTACCGACAGATAATAAGATATCCCTTTTAGCACATACGGACGCATTACTTTATTATATTTTGGCTACCATGAGACGAGGTTATACTATTTAGAAAGGACCTCTAGGAATCTAAGGTATTCAAACCAACTCAATTATGCATCTTTCTAATCTGAATAAAATCGTCTAATGATGGCCAGAATAAACTGTAATATATGACTACAGTATTGGCTGATGTACCGGTGCTTGTTTTAATATTTTCCACTTTGATGTATACAGTATACAGTATATATATATATTGCTCTGTTTTTTCACACAATAATCACGTCTGCTGCAATGTATTATACATCAAATTGAAGAGAAAAGATAATTTTATAATATAAACAAATATAATAGCACAAAACATAGAATGATCATACATTTAATCAACAATAATCGCATCTAAAGCAGTTTATTATATATACATCCCAAAAAAAGAGGAAAGGTCATAATATAATATATCCAATAAAATAGCACCATTTTCAAAATAATCATAGTGATACCGATCCCGAATGTTTTTTTGCCATTGTTGTTCGGACTTCAACTCGCCATTTTGTTGTAATATCATTGACAGCTATAGAGTGTTTAGTATGAGAAACGAAGTATTCTTCACGTTCTTTCCAACGGTGGAATAAGTATGTATCTATCATCAATAGTTATTGAGTAATAAGGAAAAAATAGCATTTCGACCAAACATATTTATTATAGCTCTGCTTTAATCCACAAGAATCAACTCTACTACAGTGTATTATACATCAGAAGAAAGAGGAAAAACAATACTACAATGTAACCGAATAAAAGAAAACATAAAACATCGAATGATTTTCATGATAGCTGATTCAGAGTAAATTATAAATGATATACTGCTTACTGTTTTAAATTCAAATTTGTTGGGGACTTGATTGATTTTACTTAAATAATTTGTTCAAAAAGGAATTTTTTTAAAGTAGGATGCACAATTTCCCAAAATTTGGCTACATAGTTAATCTAAAAAAAAAAACAAAAAAAAAATGCCAGCTCTTCTTATCGCTTTTCCTGCGTTTTGGTGGCATATTGCTATTTACATTTGTGCGATTTAAGGGTTAACACCAGACAATGACCATTTCATATAATATACTGTATATTGATCACTTATCATCCCTCAGCTTCGACAAGACTCGTGGTGTGTGTACGTGGTGGTGGTGAGTGACGACCCAGCCTTCCTCACCACCTTTGCCCAGTTGTCCCTAAAGGGCCGCCTTCAGGTGACGTCCACGAAACTCCTGGTGGTGACCCGCCTGCCGAGGGAAGACGTCAGGGCTCTTATGTCCTCTAATTGGGTGTACTCCATGAATAGCGCCCTAGTGATTAATGCTGATGGAGCTGCCAATACGGAAAAGTAAGTTCAAAATAATGGGAGCTTAGCTTAAGCGAAAGCGACTCTCCGCTGTGAACAGGTAAAAGCTAGATAATTTAGTGAATGCCTCGACATATGGAAACGTAGGCAGGCTATTCATTCACAGCCAGCCCCTCTCAGGGCAATAGGTAGATAGATAGAAGTATAAAATACATCCGTCTGTACTTCTTTTTACCCATTCAATGCAGCTGACGCAGCTGACGTATATACTGTATATATGTCCTATGTAAAAAAAGGCATACACTACGGTTGACCTACATATATGTTCTGGTAGTACCGGCTGAGTTATTTCCACCAACTTGCCCCACTTGTTGCCAGATGCTTCTGGGAGGTTCTAAGCTTGCCACCCATATTTATATCAGTGAGTAGTGCATTGGTTGTGGGAGGGTGTGTTTACAATGAAGAGATTTTTTAGAAGCTGAAAATCAATTAAACCAAGGCCACTTCTCCATGCATTTGTGACAGCTATATACCAGGTATATATATGAGGCTCACTTCATCTTCATTTCAACAACCCATACTGTCGTGTAAACACAAAACAGGATATAATAACTATAAATAACATCCAGGTATCGCAAGTGGAAGTGAAGGAGAAAATCTATTTGGTTTAGTTGACATTGAATGACAATTATAAGTTGAAATAGATCTTCTGATTAAGTTGTCCAGTCATCATTAAATAGCCTTGAATAAAGAGCGGGAGAGCATTTTGCTTTTGGGTTCTCTTTCATATGGCATTCTTCATGTTCTTCATGTTCTTCATGTGGTTCTTCTTCCAGGTATGAAGGCTTGGTCCACCTTCCCTACACTCCGACTGGTCCACAAGCGATCCAAGTTGCCTCTTGGACTTCAAATCGAGGCCTCCATATTATCACACCTTTCTACCCAAAGAAGTTTAACAAGTAAGATTCCATATCCCGATTCAAGTAAGGTGGCCAGGGATTAATTCTACTAGAGATAATGAAAACCGGAATAATGCACAGTATAAAATATAGAACTTTGGAGCTGTAGTTAATCAGAAAAACGAATATACCGAAAGGCACAGATTCAGGTAAATCCGCATTTCAGCTTCCACGGTGCCCTGTTAAATGCCACGGGTCTCAACTACGAGCCCTACTGGATAGTAACCGAGGAAGGCAACAAGACCACCTACTCCGGCATGGATTACAACCTCGCTCTGGTCTTCAGCAAGTATCTTAACTTCACCTATCAGATCATACCTTCCAGAAATTGGGATGAAGTAGGTGATGAGTTGATACAGTATAAAGTATGTATTGTGCTTGTATTTGAGTATATTATCAGCATAATGACACCTTTTCCCTTCCATTCTATGAATCAAGGGTTACCACCTCTCTCGTTTAACCTTCTACTGCCCATATATCCTTGTTAAACTTAATAAAATCAATATTGATGGCCACAATAATATGAAGGCTGAATTTCATGCACGTTCACGATTATGTTCATGCCATCACATAAATGGATCAAACAGGTGAAATATTGATTAACCTTTCGTAAATTTATTTTAATTGGCTCTGAACTACAAAGCCACGCCGAGTTGACCTCTGGGGAAGTGTGGAAAATCTAATAAACTCTCCATGTTTATGATGGCATAGTCCTTCATGAGGCCATCACCTGGTTCTTCAACAGAGATACTAATGTTACTTCCTCATTGAACGTCCAAGCATGGTTCAATCGGTAAGATGGGAGACTGGTATGCCACTGACTTGGGTTCCAATTTTGGCTATGCAGAGATATATTCAGGAGGCAAAATATCCTTCACACACAGCATTACAGTTTCCTTTTAATTGTTCAAAACATCTTCTGTACGTACAATATGCCTTCCAGTGATGTTGTGTTTTTAGTAGCTATAACCTCTTACCCCGCTTGCACTCCATTCATGCTATCTACTTCACTACGCTAAACAAGCACACCACACTTCTTTCTGCTACAAAAAAAAAAAAAAGTACAAAATCTTACTCTTTCAACTCCGGGGTTGGTACTTGTCAAAGGCAGCTCTGCCTTTTGTCTCTCTCATCCACATAGAAACAAAAAAATTACATATTGCTGTCATTTTACTGGTACTAGTTTTTGTTTTGTTTTTTTCTTTTATGGGCTGTCATCCATAAGGCCTAAGGCATTCGCCTAGGACATACTTCTGGAAGGCCTATCGCGCTTCCCGGGTTAAGGGGAGGTTTTCAGTTTGTTCCCTAACTCCATCAAGCTTTTCAGTAGAACAATTTCCAGGCCTTTATAGGCTCGCTATCGCTCGCCGGCAGACATCGACACCCAAAGAGAAGGGGGTCCAATCCACCACAGAATGACATCACTACCTCACACTGTACAACAATCTGAGTATATTGATAGAATCACCGTGACAAATACGTCTATTTCATGATAGCATTCCTACACAGAAGATTATTTGAGCACAGTTCATACTATTTTGTTCCCAAAAGTATGCATACCTAGGTATATACTATTGCAAGAACAATAACCCTTAGAAGACACGATTACGCATTTCTTTTTAGTTTGCTGGTCATCATTAGACAATATTATTCATATTAGGAAGGATATATCGAAGTAAGAGGGTTCATTGAGATAGTCTTTGCCAGAATCAATTGCGAAAATGCGTCATAATTTTCAAAGGGTAAATATTTTGTTTGATTTGGGAAGCAATGTTTTGTCAGTTTCAGATCCTTAAAACTTCACTCGTTATTGATCATTAAATAGTTTATCGCATGCCGTTAACCCCTTCCGTACCGATGTCGTTCTTTTAACTTTATTCTAGCTACTATTAGACGATTTTAGTCAGTTAAAAATGGGCCTCCAACAATAAATAGGCTTCGAACTATCTTACTTAACCCTTTTTTACGGCTACAGATCCTTCTTAAACTGTTCAAAATCGTCTAAATATAACAAGAATCAAATTTGAGAAACGTCGCCGGTAAAGAAGGGGTTAAGGGCTGATGGTTGGATTTTCTGGCTCCCTTTCTCCCCTTCTTCATACAGGGGAGGTGTGGCGGAGTGGTCTTGCCACTGGACTGGTAATCCAATGGACCCGGGTTCGAATCCCAATATGTCAATGGGAAGATATTATTGGGATGGAATTTGTGCTGTACCTAGTATCAGTGCATTACCACAGCACACCGAAATGCCAAAAAAAATACCCTCATTGTTCCCTGGCTAAATAGCATTGTATGAATATTCCTGAAATGCTGGGTATGCAAAGGGAATTTAACCCTCCCAAAAATCCCCAGGTTTTGAAATGCCTGCCGTGGGATTCGAACCCTGGTTAGCGACCTCAGCAGGTGACTGAGGTCACCCCAGGTCCGCGCGCTAACCCACTGTAGTACCACGGACGTACACAAGAATAGCAACCTTAGTTCTCCTTGAAAGAACCAGGTGATAGTCTCGTATGTGATACACGTGGTGGGTTTCTTAAACTTCGCCACCAACGACTATTTTATGCTATTCCAGACGTCAACTTGGGTAGTTTTGTGGTTGCGGGAATTTTGCTGGTACAGGGTATTACATGGCATCCTTCTTTAACAAGGCTAGACCCTAGCCAAATTTAAAGGTCGTGAGGTTTTAGTCATATCACCCCAGCATTTTTAATAGTCCAGGCTTTGAGATGCCTGGCACAGGTTCTCGTGATGGGTGCTCTATCTAGCTACCGGATCCCACCGCTGCCACCAGTGAAATGCTGGGTATACGAAGGGAATTTAACCCTCCCGAAAATCCCCAGGGTTTGAAATGCCTGCCGCTGGATTCGAACCCTGGTTAGCGACTTCAGTAGGTGATTGAAGTCACCCCAGGTCCGAGCGCTAACCCACTGTACTACCGCAGACGTACAATAGAAAGAACCAGGTGATAGTTTCGTGGTGATACACGTGGTAGGTTTCTTAGACTTCGCCACCAACGACTATTCTATGCTATTCCAGACGTCAACTCGGGTAGTTTTGTGGTTGCGGGATTTTTGCTGGTACAGGGTATTACAATTCCCATATTTAAAAATATGCTACAGGGGGGCAATGCCTAGTGAGTTAATTGCTCAATAGATGGCGTTCTGAGAGTGAGTGTCTGAGCCTGGGGGATTAGACTGTGAAGCGCAGAGGCGAAGCGGCTTCAGAGATGGAGTTGCTTCGAGCTGTGAAGCTTCGCATGTCTCATTCCCTAGACTGGAGCAAGACCTCACGGGACTCACCGTGTTCAAGCGGTAGAGTGTAAAGGCTATCAGCCTATGCCCGAGAGGGAGTAGTTGGAATATAGAAAAAAAGGGGTGTGTATTTTTAAGCTTACTGGAGGTCTAACAAGGAAACTAATATACAGTATATATCTATATATAATTACAAATACCAAAATAAAGACAATACCCCTATAACGAAAAACTACAAATAACAGGGGCTATAGTAACCCTTCCTCGAAAATGTACTAAAGTATCGAACGAATTGTCTCGGAAAATGAAGACGATTCACTCGTGGACACCCCCTTCGAATCAAGATGTCGTCTGGTAATAAATAAACAGATAGCTACGCAATGTGCATGTATATTTGTCGTGTATAATTTGTTAAACAATATTTTTAATATAAATAGTCATATAAATGTGATGATAGGCATATAATAATATCATGAACATTTACGCAACGTAACATTCTTGAGGGGAAGAATTTGTATTTTTCTGGATCCCCTTCTCCCTCATGTTTAGCCCCATTCGTTTTTGACATTTTAAGATGTTTTCTCCATTAGTTTGGTGATTTTAAGACCTTTAACCCACTTTCTGTGTCGATATTAAGATCTTTCGTGTCATTTAGGTGTCGATTTGTTTTTGGCGAGCTATAGAGAGCTTGCAATCTAGGATGAACCGGTTGAGGCATTTTCTACCGAAAAATGCACAAATTAATCTCGAAGGGGGCCTTGAGGGTAGATTTTTTAAGCTTGATGGAGGTCTAGGGAGACAAGCTAATAATAATAAAAAGTAAATAACTAAATAAACATATACCTCCCTTTAAACTAAACTATCATGTTATTTTAGTTAGTTAAAATAGAACTTCAGAGGGGTTCCCGGACATCTCAACCAGTTAACCATTTCACAAAGTGCCAAACCAAACCAGTGTCAAAATATAGTACTAACCTAACCTAACCGTATTGGTTGATTTGGTACTGGTTGAGAGCTACTGGTTGAAATGGTCTACTGGTTGAGTTGTCCGGTCACCCTTCAGAGGATATCGACCATTCTCGATTATTTAGCAAAGAATAAGTCAAGAATAACGTCAGGACTGGAGCCCCTCTTCGAGGACTCCAGTCCCTTGTAAACTATCATGCTATCTCTCTATTAAAGGTGACTGAACAGGTGGAGGATCGCAGAGCCTTTTTCACCACCGTGGCTTATGTTGTCCTGCCAAACCGATATGCAAGGTAAATATAACTCAGTTACTCACTTTACATCTTTCTTGAACTAGGAGAGAGACAGAGAGAGAAAATGAGTGAGTGAGCCGAAAAACAGCATGAATTTAATATAAGAAGCCATTAACCCTCTCCGACATATGACGCTATGTTGAGCCTATTGGGGATACTTTAAAGCTTTTGTTACCATCAGGGGTATTTAGAAACCTTTAGTTTAGTTACTTCAACCTCTGCAGTTGTCTTTGAGTTAGCTGTGGGCAGAAAACTAATTTTGGAGAGGTAATTATAAGAGTGAGATAACTTTATTTCTTATTGATAATCTGGCAACCTCTGCGTCATAAATGCGTGAAAGGGTTAATGTAGTTATCTTTAAGTTCATTCACCGAGGCATGATGCATAATTGGCAATATTTTACTTGTAATTCTAACCTAAATAATGATCATGTATCACCAATGTTTACAGGTTTTCTACGCACATTACATTTTTGTCGGTATGTCACTTGAATGAAAACCACTTATGACCAACAAGCATAGGTTATGACGAAGAATATGTGTTTTAAGCAGTACCAACTCAACCATTACTGTTAGGTTAGATAAGGTTAGGTCAAATGAGATTAGTACTATAGATTTGGTGGGTGGGCTTGTGGTGGTAATGCTTCGCTGCGTGTCTGCCAGCGGAGTCCGGAACCTCTCCGGGTGGTCTGGGAATCTATTGTTGGGGACTCGAAATGGACCTGGGTCTATGAGTCTTCTCCTGGGCGACCTACTGTAGATGAGTGTGATATTTGTTTTTTTCCCTGTTCGGGCTCTGTCTCGAGTCGGCCACCCAAAGCTATGGGATGTGTGCCTGGGAATATAGATACTATAGATTGTCACATATTTGGTTGCCCCTAGTTGATTTGGCACTGGTTAAGGAGCACTGGTTTAAATGGTCTACTGGTTAAGTTGTCTGGGAACCGTCAATCATACTACACAAACATTTTGATGGAAAGGTTTCTCACTTACTCGTTATCAGTCAGAAAATCAACCAATCCGTCAGTACCTAATGTTCTAAACCCTAATGGGGAGAAATAGGTGTTGAAGCCCTTCTCCGTTATTACGTAATTTCCATCATATTCTGGTTACCATTAGACGATTTTCTTAAGTTTATAACTCAAATGGGTAAATATGATCTCAATAAACCCTCTTAATAGCATAGGTCCTTCTTAAACTGCATAAGATAAGATAATTTCAGCCGGAATCAAAGGTAAAAAGGCGTCATGGTGCTCAAGATTTTAACAGGTATACTAAACGACACAATTATCGATAGTTTCACCCCTCATTTTATACATTTAACCCACTGGACCCCAGCGACGCACAAGATGCGTCATCAATATAACGCTATACCCCAGCGCCGCATAGGATGCGTCACGGTTAATTACTCCGGTACTATGGGACCTAAATGGCTCAGATATGTATGGGAACTGCGTAAGTATCCCACGCAACAATGCCGATGGTTGAAAACCCTAAAAATGCAGCTGCGTGTGCATGAGTGCGCAAAAATCTGTTTTTTCATGTTTTTGCCTACCCATTTCCCCATGTTAATTACGACCTTCGGGCACCGCGTAGGACCCCTTAATGACCTAGGGGATCGTTTATTTGGGGGGGGGGGGGGGGGTTCCTTCATTTCTAGCCCATTCCAGGTGTTTTCTGGAAAACTATTTTTTTTGACAACCTGCTGGTCCTGGAGTGTACATTTATATTATATTGCCTGGGGCTCAGTGGGTTAAAGCTGTTCAGTGTCCGGATCTATGATGAGGAACTTCGAAGCTTGTATCTATTAAAAAAAGTATGATACTCAAACATTATCTCATGCAAACTATCTTCATTCATTTGTCAATTATTTTCCTTCATTCATGTCGGGAATAGGGTAATGATCCTGACAGTTTAGGTCCAATAGGGCATTTGAATTAGGTGGTATCGTATCGCATGTACGATTTCGGCTAGTTCTTTGTGTATTGTAGTTTATTATTAAGTGTAGGTTAAATATCTACATCAGCTCTAGATGTATCATGAAACCAAGTTACGGGTTATAATTATTATGAGCCGGCAGCCATATGTAATTTCGCGAAGCGATCGGATGCCGGCCCTTTAGGTTCTCAAAACCCACCATACAGCCAACATCTCCCCCCCCCCCCCCCCCCCCCGGCTCTGACTCGACCCATAGTTCACCATGTGCTACAATTACTAATCTATATCAACAGTCCTACATCACCAGTCCTCTAAGCTAAGTTCATTGTATCGATATTGTATTATGTGAACATTCCTACATGTCATGCAATTGAATTAGCCGTGTGTGGGGGACTGGATTACACCCATCGAATACTTCGTTGGTAATTATATTATCACTATTTGTTGGGATATTTTCATGTACCAGTGATATGCAATTTAACCTCTTTATCTAAATTCCCGACAAATAATGGTCCTTCGTGCCCTAGTCCTTAATATTTTACCGTTAAAGTGTATTGTTTACTACCACTTCATTTGGTATTGAAATGGCTGCCGCCTCGTACTTTGTTGGGCCGTTGCCCTTTCCCTAGTTTCTTAGCCTAGCTTTTTCCCTCGATTTTTTTTTCTGGGTAGCGCCGTCACAGTATTTTTGGGGGCTGGTTTCCCGTTTTTTTTGGACGTTGTGCTCCTTGCCGTTCTTGGAGGGTTTGTTGGGCTAGTGCTGGGTGTGAGTATTTTTTTCGTTAGTTCCATTTAGCTCGGTTGTGCTAGGCTAGGCCTGTAGTGTTCTATATGTTTAGGCATTATGGGACTCTTTATTAGTTTTGCCAGCGGGGAGGGTTCTCATGTGACTCATTTAATTAAATTTTATAGCCTAGTTGCCTAATTACGGTCATGGGTTCGGTCTCTGTTGCTTCCTAAGTGATTGACAGCCAAAAGACCTCATGATTGTGGGATGGGCAGCTGGGCTAGGCCTAATACTTATTACTAGTCAGTTCTTTTCATTTACCCTTCTTTCTCTAGCCCTAGTTTGTTTCTGCTATTTGTCAATTTGCTCAATTAATTCATCCTACTGCAGCTAGTAGCCTAATGACCGTTTCCAAATTGGGAGTGGCAATGCTATTGCCACATTTTTTAATTTAAATTAATATGTGTAACTAGTTTGCTTTATAGCTTAGAGAGTTAATAGCCTAGATTCAGACCTTAACGATGACAGATATAAAGAAGCTTAGGATTCTGAAGGGAGGGATGAAGGGAAGTTTAAATAGGTGTTTAAGAGATCTTGATGAATTTTTATTAAGTGCCTCGGCTGATCAAATTAAGGGTACATTTGCTACTGTAACTAAATCGCTAGCCACTTATGATAATTATGCTCAGCAGGTATATGGTTTATTGACAATTACTGACGATGTGGAAGAAGAAATGTCAGCAGATCTTGAGTACGTTGAGGATGTTAATACAGCCTTAGCCGGACTATCTTCCACACAAGAAATACACCCTGTTAAGGATACCGGTACACCAAAGGCGACTGGCTTTAACCTGCCGAAGCTTACTTTGCCTACCTTTTCCGGGGATTCGACTACCTGGACTGGATTTTGGAATATCTTTGAGTGTTCCATCCATCGGAATAAAACACTCACATCCATCCAAAGGTTCACCTATCTCCGTGGTCAATTGAAAGGGGAGGCATTGAAGTTGATCGATGGGTACAAGCTACAAGCTACGAGTCTGCAGTGGAGTTGCTGAAAAGAACTTACGGGAGAGAGGAAGTCATCAAGACCGCATTAATTACTAAATTCTTCACTCTAGATCCTCCATCCTATGATGTGACAGACCTAAAGGAGTACTACGCCTCCTTTGAGAGCCTCCTCCGATCTATGGAGACAATGGCCATCACCAAGGAGGAAATATTTAGTGCAAATATCTTGAACAAGATACCCTCACCCCTAAAGGATATCGTAAGACGACAGCTAAGCGACTCTCCACTAAACTTGGAAGCGTTGGTGCAGGTATACCAGACTGAAGTCTTCAATATGGAGAGTACTGGACACTACTGACAAGTGGAGATGTCGCCATCCACTGCAGCTTTCCCGGTACAGACTTCTCCTAAACAGAAAAGGCCAATATCATTAGGTTGCAAGTTGTGCAGTGTCCACGGTCATCTGTGGTACCAGTGTCCTAAGTATCCTAAGGCTACACAGAAAATTGGCAAGGCTAAATCGCTTAAGTTATGTACCAGCTGTCTGGCAAGAGACCACTTCAACAGTACTTGCACCAATTCCTACATCAAACCTTATAAGTATTGCAAGGGGAAATATTGGTTTTCCCTTTGCACCCAGTCTGATCGGCACGACGGTAAAGAAAAGGGGAGAACCACCAAAGAGTCACATGAGAAAAGTAAGAGCGAGGGTGATAAAGTATCTGTCATGTCCATTGCTTCTCGAGAATGTCAAATGCTTCCTACTATGATGCTGCCAGTAGTGGGGAGTAATAATAAGCCTATAATGACGTGCACCTTACTTGACCAGTGTTCACAGAGGTCATTCGTACTGCAGTTATCATTACCCCAGCTCAAGTGTACCAGCAAGGGTCAAGAGAATTTGTGTCTCCATGGTTTCACTGGTGAAGTAGATTCCAGTGACTATGATATAGTGTAGATTTCCTATGTTTATAGAAGAAAGGTATGTCCCATCAAGGCTGTTGTGGTCGACAACCTACACAGTTTCTATATAGCATCAGAGATTGAACCACATTTGAAATATCTCAGAAGCAAGGGTTATAAACTGGCTGATGATCAACTCTCTGCTAACAATGGAATTATGCTACTGGTCGGAGCTGATTATTACTACGACCTGGTTCACCCTGGATATCGGCGGGTAGATAAGCTAATAATGCTCCCCACGATCCAAGGGTATGCCATTTCTGGATCCTATGCCACTTCCTCTCAAGACACACAGGTGGAGGTGGTTACGGTCCTCAAGGTAGCAGTAAGCCCCATAGATAAATATATTAGGCCAAATGTACCTGATAATACATGTACTGATATAGATAAGCTATGGGACTTGGACAATATTGGAATTGACCCACATGAACTTGATCGGGAGTCCAAGCTAGCGTTGAGCTCGTATGAAGAGACTGTAATGTATGACTCTGGCAGGGGTCAGTATGTGGTAAGGCTCCCTTGGAATGATAATAAGAATAAATTACCTACTAATTTCCATCTAGCACTTGGTAGATTACGTGGCCTTCAGAAGCAGTTTGTCAAGGATCCAAATTATTGCGAGACTTATGCGGCAGTTTTAAACGAGCAGGTACAACGTGGAGAGAGTAGATCTCAGTGAGTATGGGGATAACATCCATTACCTTGCTCACCGTGGGATTAAAAAGGACAGTTCCACCACTCCTGTTCGTATAGTGTATGACTGCTCTGCTAAATCCAGATCGCTCCTATAGCCTGAATGATTGTCTGCACACGGGTCCGTCTCTGGTCTCTGATCTCGCGCAAATTATGTTGCGCTTCAGATGTCATAAGTTTGCATGGGTCGCCGATATTGAGAAGGTCTTCCTGATGCTTCAACTCCATCGTGAAGACAGAGACTCGACAAGATTTTTATGGCCACAGGACCCAATGGATCTAGATTCAGAGTATCTGGTCTACAGGTTCAGATTCGTCTTATTCGGGGCGACCTGTTCCCAGTTCCTTCTCAACGCTACTATCTTGCGACATCATGAGGAGGCTGGACTAGATCCTGACTTCAAGAATGAGATCAAGAAGGGGATCTATGTGGACAATCTTCAAGGAACTGGAGACGAAGATTTATTGCTCGAAAGATGCTGGGAGATCCGCGATATATTTGCCAAGGCTCATCTATACTTGAGAGAATGGGCCACTAATAGTGATCTTTTGAAAGGTCAATTTGCTTCTGACGGTGTAGCTACTGAGAATAGTGAGGTGAAGTTTTTAGGCCACAAATGGGACACTACCACAGATTGTATATCCTTCTGTCACACCCCATGCGGCAGTGAGCTTATGACCAAGCGAAACTGCTAAGCTTGTCAGCGAGGTTGTTTGATCCCCTAGGTTTTTTGCTGCCTGCAACTATCCGTGCTCGTATGTTTTTACAACAACTGTGGCGGCTAAAACTAGATTGGGACACGCCCCTCCCGACTGAGTTACAAGATACTTGGCGGTTAATTCGGTCGGACCTTTCCACATGTTGCAAGGTCCAACTTAATCGTCAGGTTATTAGTGGTCAACAGGTGGATCTACTGTACATGCCTTTTCTGATGCTAGTAATAATGCATACGGTACTGCCATACACATATGCAATGGTAGTGATGCGAATCTGGCTATAGCAAAGGCCAAAGTTGCCCCTATAAAGAAAATTACAGTTCCTAAATTAGAACTTACTGCATTGCTTCTGTCTGCTCGTCTAATAAAGTTTACACTGGATGCTTATACAGACATACTACAGATTAATAACGTCTATGTCTGGAGCGACAGTCAAATAGCACTTTCATGGGTACACAGCCAGAAAGTGTTACATGTTTATGTTTCTAATCGCACTGCGGAGATACATAACTTAGTTCCTACAGCTAAATTTTGCTATGTGAGCACCAAGGATAACCCCAGTGACATAATTTCCCGGGGGATCTCGGCACAACAGTTTATGTCATCCTCTATTTGGTGGCATGGACCTCCATGGCTTTTATCTCCGACTGAATGGCCTCAGGATTTCAGGGAAAGCATATCTGATCCTTCAAGTAGGCCCCAAGATGATGTGTTAAGTAGTTCGACTGTGAGTACTACACATCAGGATAACAAGTTGGTAGAGTGGGAACGTTACGGCAGCTATGATCAAGTAATACGGGTATTTGCATGGATATACCGTTTCATTAACAACATGAGAAGTCGGGCTCACGGGTCTTTCCTTAGTGAAGATTCGAAGCATATCAGACTCCATGAATTGAGATCAGCAGAAGCGAAACTAATATGTTTAGTACAAAGGGAATCTTATCCTACTGAACATCAAATCCTGAGCAAGGAATCAAAGGCCAAACCCTCAAGCTTAATGAGGCAGCTAGGATTATATATGGAAGGAAGCATAATTAAGTGTAGAGGCAGGATACAAAAGGCGGACATTATTGATTCTGAGAAATATCCTGTCCTCCTTAGCTCCTCTCATTTGATTCGCCAATGCCATAAGACCTGCCTACATTTTGGCGTAAATTATGTTCTGGCATAAATGGGACAACGTTGGTGGATCCCTAAGATGCGACAAGCAATTAAAGGGATCCACAATAGCTGTACTATCTGTAAAAGATTACAGGATAAGCCTTACTCCCCAGTAGATCTACCTCCCTTACCTGAGTTCAGGGTACAAAGGACTGAACCATTTCAGGTAACCGGGGTAGACTACACCGGAGCGATTCAAGTTAGAGAATCGCCCAGTAATATCGTAAAGGTATATGCCGTTCTATTCATATGTGCGGTAACCTGAGCAATTCATATTGAATTGATTGACGACCTATCCAGTTAGGGGATTTTGCATACTCTAAGACGCTTTGCAGGCCGTAATGGTTTCCCTCGAATTATTATGAGCGATAATGCGACTTGTTTTGTCGGGGGCTCTAAATATCTCCAGAGTTTAATGGATGACCCGCAAGTTGTGGCTACCTTCACTGGAAAGGGTTGTCAGTGGAAATTTATACCAGCACGTGCACCATGGTTCGGGGCGATTTGGGAGAGAACAATCGGTATTGTCAAATCTGCCATGAAGAAGGTGACCAGAAGGGAGTTTCAAACCATCTTAATAGAGATTGAGATGTCAGTCAACGACAGGCCCTTGACCTATACCTCGGCAGATGTTGATGACCTCTTACCCATTTCGCCTTCTATGCTAACACGTGGACGAACCCTTAATAACTTTCCTAGATCGTCAGTAACTGACGAAGATCTACAAGACCCTACGTTCGGAGATGCTGACGCCACCCGTCGTCACTTCCAGTATGTGAACAAGGTATCGGATGATTTATGGAAACGGTGGACCCAAGAATATTTGCTGTCTCTTCGCGAGCGTCATCCAATAAGATCAAAGGGACGAATCAACGATGGCTTCGTATCGGGGATATCGTACTGATTTATGATGAGCGTCCTAGGTTATTTTGGAAGCTTGGGAGGATTGTCGATTTGTTCCAGGGCATTGATGGTCTTATAAGGGTTGCTAGATTACGAACTTCGACTGGGGTTACTACTCACCCAGTCGTAAGGTTATATCCCTTGGAGCAGGATGTAGAACTGCCGGATGATACTGGTGTCTCTACTGATACCCCTCCACGGGAGAGTGCTGGTGACAGTGCTCCTCAGGGTGGGGCAGTTGATGATGAGAAGGATGATCTTCCTCTGGCTTCAGGTGGCGCTCGCCCCAAAAGGAGGGCGGCTATGAGTTCCGTGGATCTTTGGAGATCTAAGATCAAACAAGGTGATCTTTGAATCTTCGATGTCCTTTTGTTTTCTGTATATAGCTACTGTATATTGTTTTTGGTGGCGGGCAGTATGTCGGGAATAGGGTAATGATCCCGACAGTTTAGGTCCAATAGGGCATTTGAATTTGGCGGTATCGTATCGCATGTACGATTTCGGCTAGTTCTTTGTGTATTGTAGTTTATTATTAAGTGTAGGTTAAATATTAACTGTAATGTATAAATATCTACATCAGCTCTAGATGTATCATGAAACCAAGTTATGGGTTATAATTATTATGAGCCGGCAGCCATATGTAATTTCGCGAAGCGATCGGATGCCGGCCCTTTAGTCTCTCAAAACCCACCATACAGCCAACATCTCCCCCCGGCTCTGACTCGACCCATAGTTCACCATGTGCTACAATTACTAATCTATATCAACAGTCCTACATCACCAGTCCTCTAAGCTAAGTTCATTGTATCGATATTGTATTATGTGAACATTCCTACATGTCATGCAATTGAATTAGCCGTGTGTGGGGGACTGGATTACACCCATCGAATACTTCGTTGGTAATTATATTATAACTATTTGGTGGGATATTTTCATGTACCAGTGATATGCAATTTAACCTCTTTATCTAAATTCCCGACAATTCACTTCCTCATTACACCCTACATGCACTCCTAATGACATTTTATGACATTTATTTCCTTCAATTTAAAATCTAAACACCCTTTTAATAATAATTCTCTATCCATTCTTATCATGTGGCTATATCATTTGAGAATATATAATTGTATACACACTCATCTATCTTCTTCGGTTACGCTCTTTTATCCTAAATGTGTTCTGCACAGAATTCTATCACTCACACTATCCCAAATTAATTGCATACCAACCTACAGTGTACACACATGCAAATCTGATTTCCACGAGTTTCACATGAATGGAAAACGAAATGATATGCATGGCGTTTTCACTTATTTTGTATTTCTCTCCTCCATCTACTTCAATAAATATATTGTGATTATTTATATATATTCGTAGGTTTCACTTCCTGAACATCCTGGCCAGCACCGAGTATTGCTTTGCCATGGCCAAGCCAGTGATCAAGCCCAGCTGGGTAAACTTCTACTACCCTCTGAGTCACGAGGTCTGGGCTGCTGTATTCGCCTCCACTGTGGCTTTCTGCTTCACGTTGGTCAAGGTGAGGTTAAATAGTATGCAATATATAGTAGCCATCTCAGTATCTCAAAAGTTTCAATTTCAGTTTCAGGACATTTTACAGAGGCTACTGTATCATTTATTCCTGAAACTGCGTGAAGGAAATGAAATATTTAACATCGTATATCAAATTTTATGAAAAGGGTGTCTGCAAAATATTATGGTAAAACCCTATGAATTATTCAAATAATATGTTGGTGGTTAAGAAAGAACCTTTTCGGGAAATTTTATACTGTATCTTCAGTGCCTGAAATGACACTGATAACATTTTAAAAGTATACATAATTATATAATAATTCCTTTATTACTAAGAGCGTTAGTGATGGATTGGTCATAACATTTTGCACAGCCACAGGTTCAGATGCTTATTACTAACATCCTCGCAAATGCAAATGTTAAACTTTGACTACACAAATGAGGAAGTTTGTGCTCAATTCATATAGGCTACTTCATATGCCTATTCAATCAGGTGATGATTCCTTTGACAGCATTTTGTCACGCCTGAACCAAATGCTACCGCTGGTATGACTATATACCAATATGATTTGAGACATTTATGTTGTATGGCTTGTAAGCATAATCATCTGCCATTTGGGAATATGGCTCATCTCCTTCTGTCTGCCTCAGTCTATTTATCTGGTAGTTTAAGTCAGTGACAGCCCCAAAGTAAGAGACGTAAGGAATTCCTGTATGAATCAGGTTTGATGAAAATCAATCGATCTTGCTGCCGTATCTTGGACGTAAAGAGTTGCAGAGAAATCCGATGCTAGGTCACAATGATGGATTGATTTAATCGTTATAGAGAAATTTTCGAAAAAACAATGTCCTGCACACAGATCACTGGCTCAGAAAGATGGCGGTCCCAATATGGCCACCTGGAACCTGGTGCTGTGGTAGTGGAGACTATTGGATGTCTGGTGGGACAGGGACTCTACGGCCGCGTCTCCACCTGCCACAACAACTACATGCTGGTGTCCCTGTGGCTGGTGTTTGGGGTCATCATGTGTACAGTTTATCGCACCAGCCTCATAGCTTCTCTCACGCTGCCCAAACAGCCGCAGAGACCAGAAACGCTCGAACAATTTGTCACAGCAGTTGACAGGTGGGATTGACGGTTATATAACCTTATGATATTATAATTTATTCATTGCTTATCAGTTTAGAAAATAATGTTCATTAATTTACATTTTCTGTTGTTATCTTGTACTGATGTCACATCACACATCACCACTGTTTGTGTTTGTGTTCTGGACAATATAATTATTTTGTTGAATCTGATTTTATTTGTTATAGGCACAGTCAATTGACACCTTCAGAGCTGATCAAGATGTCCTCACATATTTTAGTTATATGTCTTCTATCTATCTATTGCCGGACGCCGTGATCCACAAAGGGGTGGCGACGAACGAAACGCCCCCATGCACCTCTGTCCCCAGTCAGTCAATGCCCCTCCTCCCATCCAACATTGCCTTCGCTCATATTATTCTTCACTCCATCCTTTCACTTCTCATTTGGTCTCCTTCTCCCTCTGTCCTTCCATCTCACTCTCATACACTCTCTTAAGACATTCTCTCGCTTCCCATGCGTTCCATATGGCCGAATAATTTCAAGGTGTTCCTTTTTAGCATATCTACATCCATACCACACCGCTCTCTTACTTCCTCATTCGTCTGTCTATCCCTCCATGTAACTCCGCACCCACTTCGCAAGTAACTCATCTCCACCCCTCTCACTCTGAGTCTCTCCACTAACGTCTATGATTCGCTCCTGTAAGTCAATGTCGGGATTACCACACTGTCATGCAAGGACTTCTTTACTTCCATGCTGACCACCCTATTTCTTTTTGCTGCTTTCAGTGTTCATACAACCCTCTTCCCCTGTTGTACCCTCTCCCGCACTTCTTCATCCATACTCCCATCGTTACTCATCACACTGCTCAAATACTTATATGAACTGACATTCTCCATAGCCTGACAGTTCAACCTCACTTCACACTCTGTGGCTGCACCCATTTTATAGACCATAACCTTGCTCTTCCCCGCATTTACCTTCAGATTCCGTTTTCACACATTGTTCCAAACTTATTTACCAGATCTATAACTCCCATTCACTATTGTTCATCAGAACTGTATCGTCGGCAAACAACAGTACAGGTAGCTTCCACTTGTTTCCCTCCCTCATCAGCAGTAGGCCTACACCAACATCCAATGGTCTTCCTTGAATTTCTTTCATGACTTCATCCATAATTATATATCGAACAACCATGGGGACGTCACACACCCTTGTTTCAACCCAACATTCAGATCAAAGAACTCGCTCTGCTCATTTTCCACACGTATGTCTGAATCTCGCTTATTATCTGTAGCCCCAGTAAAATTGTATAAGAACACAATTTGAGGAGGATTACTATATTGAACCAAATTGCTTTGCTGTCCTATTGTTCTACTATAAACTATCTCTCTTAATGACAGACCACCTAGTAAAGACCGCAAGGTCTGTATGGTCTGAGTATCTGTGTAACTCTGCGTGTAACTCTCCACAATATATATCCAGGGTTCACGTCTTGGCAAATATACATCGATCTCAAGACCACAAGTATACCAAAGCCAATGCTGTTCTCCATTTCAGAGCGACTTTAGAGCCTTACGGAAATTACCACAAAGCTTTCTACTCCAAATCTGAGTCACCTCTATTTCGAGCTCTGGCTGATCTGATGTTTGTGGGAGTGTCCGTTCGGGATGGACTCGAATATGCCCTGGAGAAGAAGTAAGTTTATTCTCATGATTTCACTTTCTGAGTGATAGCACCCCTTTAGCCTATTATGTACGCTGACATCCTTATTATTATTGCTCATTAAAATGCTACATAATATCTCAATGTATCCTTTTAGCTACCATATAAACAATTTAAGTTTCTTAAAATTGTCTAAATGTAGCAGACGTCACCGGTACTGTAACGGTTATTTCTTGCATCAAGATGATGCCTTTTCATATTTATTTGGCTAACATGGGAGCATGTGGTGGTTTAGGATCCACGTTTACTTTACATTTGTATATGTTGCAATGCTGAGGTTATTCCATTCTTTAGTCATATAAGACATTTATACACAATGTTGTTATTGCAACAAGTTTATCTTTATCATGATAATTTCAGCCAGGCTCATATTGAACCCCGTAACTACCTACACCTGATGATAGGCAAGTACTATACGGAGAGAGACGGATCCACCCGATTGTATGTATCGAAGGATAACATCATCGTGTACCTGCTGGCTTGGCCCATACCCCACGACGCCCCCTTCAAACAAGCCTTTGACAAGATAGCTTATTCTGTTGTAGAAGTAAGTTATATTTGGTTAACTCTTTCATTCAGATTGGGACAAAATCCATATAAGTTAGCATATGTTTGTCGATTTCGATTATGGGTGGAAAATATATCCAAGTGCTATTCCAAACCTGCACACTATTATTTGGTATCGTGGATATACTATACGTCATCGTGGTGAATGAGGGATGTGGGTATAACAGAATGGTAAGATAAACACCTTCGTGAGTAATCGTTATGGGTAGGCCAGAAATCGTGACCCCTATCCTCTGTAACTCAAAAATGGTTGGAGCAAATCGACGCCTACTCTCTGGTCAGCTGACTCTTCCCAAATGGTAGAAATATTAGCTCGATTGCTCTAGCCATTTATGAGCTATAGAGGTTAGTGGTCAAAATGTTTAGCCTAATTATACGAATTCAAACAAATTACCATCACTTCACCCATACTTACTGTGGCTTGTACAGTACATGCTATACAAATTCAACTTATCAATAAGCTTCGCAAATACAGCAAGGATACTGTTTCCAAACATAAAGGAGGCTGTTTATAGGAACTCCGAACATTTGACAAATTTATAAGAATGCCATTTGAGTAGCAGCACTTTATTTCGCAGATAGTTTCTTCAGGTCACTAACGTTAGTGATCCGAAGAAGCTATCCTCAAATCGTTGCCAATAAAGTGCTCCTTCTCGCATGGTTTTATTATTCATAAAGCTTGCTATTATCATTTTCCAGGCAGGCCTGTACGACCAGTGGAAAGGCGAAGAAACCGCGAAGATCGAACGGGCCGCTAGACTGAAGAAACAAGCTGAGTGGAAAGCCCAACAGAAGCAGGGGGACCAATCAGTAGACAAAACGATGACTACCAGCAGCCCTGTTGTCAGTCTCACCATCGTACACGTTCAGGGACCTATCTTGTTGTTGGTGGTGGGCATAGCATTAGGAGGCGTTGCTCTGACTTTTGAGAACTGCCTTTTTAAACTAGCCAAAACATAACATACAGTACCCAGCTTAGTTAGTTAAAATAGGACTTCAGAGGCTATCAACCCTTCTGGTTTAAGCTAGCACACTGTAAGTGAAAATTAGCTTAGTTAGTAAACTAGGACTTCGGAGGCTATCAACCCTTCTGGAGTATTAAACAAGCACACTATAAGTCAAGATTAGCATCAGGACCTGAGCCCCTTTCGAGAACTCCAGTCCCTTGTAGGAGTACCCAGCGAAATTTCTTTCCCTGTCTCGTTCATGGAGTATAAATTAAACAAAGTGTATCATTACTTCCAACGATTATGCCTAGCCTTACTATGTCACACACTAAAGTACACCTCTGCTGTTTCGATAAGATGACACTATGAATGCTATTATTTATTTTCCCTTTAATTTTTTACACTTTTATCTTTTGTTACGATCCAGGTTCTCAAAGACACAGGGCTCTTCAACATTGGACTAGATAATGGCAAAATGCAACAACGGTAACACTAGATCCAACCCCTGCCTTAAACACTGGAAAACAAAACACCATTACCGCCCTGAGTCGTGCCTGGACAACGAGGTATCCTATGACTCGGTAACTGGTGCACACACACTAGGCTGACGCTCGATGAAACAGCCTATTCTAAAACAATAAAAGATTACTCGATTGGGTTACACAAAGAAAAGATAGTTAACGTGATTAATTAGCGTTACGGTAGATACTCAAATAACTGGCACTCCTGTATTAAAGAAAGTGCAATGCTAGTCCTGCAACATCAACTGGAAACTTCTGAAATAAGTCTGATGCTGGGAAGATGTTCGTAAAGAATCTTGAACAATTATAATGCAGAATACGGGTCACAATAAATACTAGGACATATAGTAATAATAGGCAGGCGAATAATAAAGACTGCGCAAAGGTAGTAATGCTCGACAACTAAAGAAATGCTTCGTGACACAACGCAACAGCCTACTAGGGTTGTGCAACTCAACAACAACCTCGGCTCAAAAGTGCAGTGAATAATAATGTAGCATACATATAATAATCTGAGAGCTTCGCGTACAATACGACTGGCCGATGGTGAACGTCTATGCTGAAACCAGAAGGGATGTTGAGTTTAATAAAGATTAGAGAATGAGAAAGGAGAAGTCGAGAGAGAGAAATAGTATGCAAAGTGGCGAGTATGGGGGACAGAATTGCAAAGGATGTAGACGATACGCGTGTCAGGCCAGCTCTGAGCTGGTAAAAAACACGAGGCCGCGATGAGCAGGGACTAGTTGACCACCCGGCCGCCAACGCCGTCAGCGCCCAAGCGGGCCGCGTGATAGCTCGCCCCACTGCTAGGTGTACCCCGTCACCCTCTCTCGCTCGCCTCTCACACAAGCAACATTTATATTATAGCGAATATAAAATACAAGGCGCGGTCACAGACCAAAACAAAGACCATTTCTAGACTGTCTGTGGCAACACGACACTAATAACATAAAGCAGATCATTCCAGGACAACTGCAGCCCATCCCCCCATCCTGGCGAGCGCTAGCGAGCTGCAATGCCCCACGTAACCATTCTGCTAGCGCCGGGAGGCGTCACACCCCCCCCAAGATATGGGACACTCAACCATGAGCCCATATCTGAACAGGCAGAATGTCGCTAGAATCTGCCACTCCTAGCCACTCTGCCACTGATGGAATGCAAGCTCAGTCTCCTCAAAAAAAAAATACTACAACATTTTATATATAAAAAAATCTTATCACCCTTCCCAAACATAATACATTAATTCATAACATTGTGCTCCCAGAGCGAGCTTTAAGAAGCACAGCCTACTGAGAGAAAATCATCTGCACTCAGTACTCAGCTACAATATTATCTTAAAATTAATTATTAAAAAGAAAGAGTTTTTATTTAATTTTTCATATTTTATTTTAATGTTGTTTTTGGTGGCTACTATAGATGTAGCCTAATTTTCTTCTAATCAAAGCCAACAACTCCTGCCCTGCGACCCTACGCTGATGCTACACACGCGAGCCAACAAGCACCAGCGCAAAAATACACCGCGAGCCAAGACAGGAGGCTATACCAACATACTGTGGTAGCCTACCCCGGATCCTCCACCCACGACAGACACTGACTGAACAGCGATGGTTCTCCTGCAAACAAAGCCAAAACATTATCAGTGCCCTTAGCATGCCACCCATCCAACTTGTGTTCCGGCAGCACAACAACACCTGACACTGACAAACTGCCCAGCTCATCGCAAAACTGGCACTTCTCTTCGCTCTTCCCGGCAACGGGGCCTGCCAATAACCCTTCACTAGTTCTACCTTCGTGATGAGCGAGGCAGCCCCGAAGCGGTCTATGGTGTCGTCAACTCTGGGTAATGGATAGGCGTCTGTCCGGGATAATGCTTCCACACTCTTGCAATCAACATACACACGGACTCTGCCACCAAACTCAGGTTGCAAAGCCACTGGCAACGACCACTCACGATATCCCTCATCCCTCAGACCCCCTCTCCACACGCTGTCCAGCTCCGCCTTCACAACAGGCTGTCGAGCAGGATTCACACGGCAGGGAACCAACTCGAGCCTAGCACTGTCTCCAGCTTCCATGTCGGATTCTACCCCGTACATCAGGCCTGGAGAAGCAACAAACATGCGGACGGACTGCCACAGCCTAGTAAACAACTCCTCCCGTCGCTCAGGAACAAGAGGCCGCAACTCATCTCGCAGAACAATATGCCTAGTGCCCTTCCACATCTCCTTCACCATGTGGAGAGGACCCCTCACCTGATGCCCGAAAACAAGCTCATTCGGACTGAAACCGAGACTCTCTCCAGGTACTTCTCTTGCCGCGAACAAAACATACGGCAGACCAAGGTCCCAATCCTTTCCGTTCTCTGCGCAATAACATCGAAGCATGCTTTTCAGCGTGGCGTGCCACCTCTCCAACACCCCTTGACTCTCCGGGTGATACGCAGAAGAGACGACAGTGCTGATGCCATGCTGAATCATAGTTTGTTTGAACAGATTAGATGTAACACTAGAACCTTGGTCCGATTGCACCTCTTGCGGGTAACCATACCGCGAGCAATACAAGAGCAGGTTCCGGACAACAGTTTTCGCTGTGCCATTTCTCATTGGATATGCATCAGGATAACGAGTGGCCACATCCATGATAGTTACTAGAAATTTATTACCGGCACTAGTAGGGGGTAGGGGTCCGACCATATCAATGATGACCTTACTGAAGGGCGGTCCACTGACAGGAATGGGGTGCAACGGGGCTCTCGGTATTGTTTGGTTAGGTTTTCCAACCCTCTGGCACGTATGACACCTTGCTATCCAGGTTACCACCTGCCCCTTCAACCCCGGCCACCAAAACAATTTTTCTAAAGCCGCCACCGTTTTTCTCACCCCTAGAGGTCCTGCCAGTAGTATGTCATGCGCCAACCTCAGTAGGCTATCCCTGCACTCCCGTGGCACCACCAACTGGTCCACTACTCCGGACCCCTCTTGCCAACTACGTTTAGGGTCTTGAAAACGCCTATAGAGGATGCCTTCTAAATAAAAAAAATCTCCTGGCTGTGCATCGCCGTCCTCGTCGAGCTCTACAGCTCCATTAGCACACGTTTGGAGCTCAGGGTCCTCTAGTTGCAACCGACGTATATCTGAGGGTGCCAAGCGATCTAACTGCTCCCGGAGCAATGCATGACCTTCCCCGATACTGGGCTGCTCCCTCTGTCTCTCTCGATGTACATAACGTTGCTGTCGTGGAGACTCGTCATGCCCAGCCTCGTCACTCTCGATGACAGGCCCAGGGGCTACTCCAGAATTAAGTAATGGTGCTAATACTGAATCACCCAGGAGAGCCGCCGAGTCAAAACTCTTAAAACCAACTCCAGCTTTAGCCTCCTCCTGTTGATCGTTCCTCCGCTGGTCTGAAGACGGAGGACTAGGCTGTGACACTTTAGCTGCCCGAGCTCGGGTGACAACACACGCCATGGGTTGTGTCTGGCACCGCTCGACCCACTCTTGCTCTTCCCTACTCACGTCGGCCGGCCTCTCGGCAACGACTAAGGGTAGAATCTCAGAAGCGGGCATTGCAAAGTCGTTGCCGAGAAGAAGGTCGACGCCCTCCACTGGCAGTTTCTCCACAATCCCGACATCCAATCACGTGCCACACCATCCACCTCCAACTCCAACCGCACCAGCGGGTATGACCGAGTTGCATTAATACCCTGCACCACCACCACCCGAACTGCGTTTATAGGGTAGCCAGTCAAGTTTTTCATCAGAGTCTGGGAAGCACCTGTATCGCGCAAGACCTCTACTCCATGCTTGCGCCCCGCCCACATCACGCAACCCCGCCCTCTATGGTCGCAAAAAACATCCTGAGCAGGGTTCGAGCCTCCCAGGTGCTTCTGCATTGGCTGTGCCTCAGCCTCTGACGAACTGCCCCGGGCAAACTCAGATGACTTCGGAGACACACCAATGTTGCAGGCCAAAGACACAGCTGCTGTAGGTGGTTTGCTAGGACAGACTCTTGCAAAGTGCCCCTTTTTATGACAATGATAACACTCCATCACCCCTTTGGGCTTCCCTTGGTACTGGGAAGGGCCCGGCCCCTTCTTAAATGGGACGGTGGTAGTCTTGTGGTCAGTCTTGGTATCATGGCTCTTGTACTTGTTTGCATAATGTATATCACTAACTCGGGGGGGGTGGGGCGTCACGCCCCTTGTTACCTGCCTCACTACGCTGGGCAGACCCGCACCCACGAATTAGTAATAGCCGGAGGTCAGCCATCTCAGCTGCCTCCTGTAGAGTTTTTGGTTGCTTTTCTTTAAGGTTTAACGTCAGGTCGCCCCCCGTGCATTTGAAAAACTGCTCTAAAAGCACCAACTGTTTAATGTCGTCAAACGTAGTAGCTTTCTCCGACCTCAGCCAATTGCCAAAAGCATCGGACAGCTCCCGGGCATGCTCCAAAAAGGTGCTCTCCCGACCCTTGGTAACACCCCGGAACTTCAACCTGTACGTCTCTGGTTGTAGTTCGTATGCTCTCAGGACAGCCTCCTCGAGTTCCTCATAGATAATACAAGACTCTATAGGCAACGCATCGTAGGCTTTAAGACCCTTGCCTATTAATCTAGAGGATACAAGTGCTGCCCATTTATTCTCTGGCCACTGGTGTTCCTGGCACTTCTTCTCAAAGCGTGTGAAAAATTCTGTTACACCACTCTCATCAAACACCGGAACCAGTTTCAATAAGTGCGAGAGAGACTGCTCATGAACACGGTTACCAGCCCCAAGTCGCTGTCCCGTTGTCTCTACTCGCGACTTCTCTACATCCATGTCGGCACAGTACTTAGTCGACTCAGCTTGGATTTTTGCTAGCTCTATTTGCTGCTGAAGCTCACCTGCCCTTTGTTGCTGGTGACTTTTTCTCTCTTCTATCTTGGCTAATTCTATTTGCTGCTGAATCTGAAGCTCACATGCCCTTTGTTGCTGCTGAATCTTAGCTAATTCGAGCTGATACACTAATTCTGGAGTTAACCCTTGAGGAGGTGAAGGTGCTACAATGTTTGAAATTACCCCAGGGGCAACCCACCCTGCCAGTCACCACCCAACTGCGGAAGCGTACCCGGGGTCGGCAAACTACTGGGATGGCTGGGAGTCGAGTGTATGGGAAGCATGGCCGAAGGGCTCTGAGCACTCAACCCATCTCGCTCACCAGTCACCCTGCCCAGTACACATGTTATCAAGTTATCCTTGGTCATGCTGCTAGTAACCGCATGACCGATAGCTGTGGCCAGGCATTGAAGACCGTACCGATCCATACCCTCCAACCGCTCGGCAGTAACAGGCCATTGCAAAAATATCCTAGCATCCTCCTCACAGTTCACCCGATTAACCCTTTCATCATACTGTTGTTCCTTAGTCTCGACATTACGTACTGTGTCTCCATTCTCCTCTGACCCGGTATAAGACATGATGCTCACAAAAAATTCTCACCACAATATTCAGAAAAGAAGTACCCCAAATTCTTATGTAGCACTATTCACTTGCCAAAAAATGTCTGAAGACTCTCAAGTGCTATACTACTTTGCCAAAACAAAATTAACGTGCCCACTATATTCCTCAATAAAACAAATGACCACAACAATCCTGCAATTATCTCTTAGTTCACAAGATCCTGAGCTAGGTCGCCATTTGTTACGATCCAGGTTCTCAAAGACACAGGGCTCTTTAACATTGGACTAGATAACGGCAAAATGCAACAACGGTAACACTAGATCCAACCCCTGCCTTAAACACTGGAAAACAAAACACCATTACCGCCCTGAGTCGTGCCTGGACAACGAGGTATCCTATGACTCGGTAACTGGTGCACACACACTAGGCTGACGCTCGATGAAACAGCCTATTCTCAAACAGTAAAAGATTACTCGATTAGGTTACACAAAGAAAAGATAGTTAACGTGATTAATTAGCGTTACGGTAGATACTCAAATAACTGGCACTCCTGTATTAAAGAAAGTGCAATGCTAGTCCTGCAACATCAACTGGAAACTTCTGAAATAAGTCTGATGCTGGGAAGATGTTCGTAAAGAATCTTGAACAATTATAATGCAGAATACGGGTCACAATAAATACTAGGACATATAGTAATAATAGGCAGGCGAATAATAAAGACTGCGCAAAGGTAGTAATGCTCGACAACTAAAGAAATGCTTCGTGACACAACGCAACAGCCTACTAGGGTTGTGCAACTCAACAACAACCTCGGCTCAAAAGTGCAGTGAATAATAATGTAGCATGCATATAATAATCTGAGAGCTTCGCGTACAATACGACTGGCCGACGGTGAACGTCTATGCTGAAACCAGAAGGGATGTTGAGTTTAATAAAGATTAGAGAATGAGAAAGGAGAAGTCGAGAGAGAAATAGTATGCAAAGTGGCGAGTATGGGGGACAGAATTGCAAAGGATGTAGACGATACGCGTGTCAGGCCAGCTCTGAGCTGGTAAAAAACACGAGGCCGCGATGAGCAGGGACTAGTTGACCACCCGGCCGCCAACGCCGTCAGCGCCCAAGCGGGCCGCGTGATAGCTCGCCCCACTGCCAGGTGTACCCCGTCACCCTCTCTCGCTCGCCTCTCACACAAGCAACATTTATATTATAGCGAATATAAAATACAAGGCGCGGTCACAGACCAAAACAAAGACCATTTCTAGACTGTCTGTGGCAACACGACACTAATAACATAAAGCAGATCATTCCAGGACAACTGCAGCCCATCCCCCCATCCTGGCGAGCACTAGCGAGCTGCAATGCCCCACGCAACCATTCTGCCGGCAACCATTCTGACGCCGGGAGGCGTCACACTTTAAACCCGGCCCTCTTACGTATCTTCTTAAGTGACTAAGCGCTAACAAGTCATGTCTCAGCTGTCATTACGTTTAGCTCGTTCCGTGCTGTATTAATGTGTCAAATGTTGAATAGGGGAACATTTTTGTATATGTCACTCAAAAGTAAGAAATCATGTGTAAATATTGCTGATACCAATTATTGATCAAAATATAATTGGTGTCGAAACATCACTTATTTGGCCGACAAAACATGCGATATAGACACATTTTATGTCAGTAATTGCTAAATAAAACAACTAGATGGATACATACGCATCAATTTTCCTCCTCTCTCCAAAATATACATTGAGTAACTCTTTCACGATCCGAACACGCGTATATATTACGTGTTCTGGTTATTATTAGACAATTTTATTCAGATTAGGAAGGGTAGATGGAAGTCAGTGGGTTGAGACCAAAAATAATCTATTAAGGAGAAGTGACTCTGCTTTTGGTTGTAGGCCCCTGATACTTACCCCATCTAACGCCAAGCACCAACTAATAGAGAACGGTGAATTTCGAACAGTAACTATACAGTTTATACCCCTCACTAAAGAATGTACCGTTCTTTAGAAAAAGGTTATATTCGAGATATAACTAAATAGTTTCTACTATCTATAGGCTACCGCTTGCAGTACTCAATATTTCTTCATTTGTCACATTAATAATAGCTTGTATAGGCCTATATCTAAATAGTAGGCTACTGTTGTCACTCATGATGTTTTAATTGTGATCCCCATTTTGTCATTATCATTATTGTCCTGCCTTATAGTCCATATGCTCCTACAACTAAATAATTATATTGTGCTACATTCCATGTATCCAATTAACATTTTTGCAGCAACTTTTCCTTTTTCTGTATAAAATACTTAATCTAATATAATACCTGTGTTATATGTGTAGGTTACTCAACGTCTATATCTTGTATTGGTTTTATTCCTTACATTTAAATTTGTTTCAGTACCTGTATGGATTTCAGCCATATGGTCCCCATAGTGTTCGTACGTTTACTGAGTAAATACACAAACACACACACAATGTGAATCATATAGTTCCTCATATTACGTGCACTGCTTAATTGGTGAGGAGGAAATAAAGACATAACGGTACGCAATTATTTCTCACGAAGGTATATGCGAGAAAATTCATACCAGTGACTGTCCTCGCGTAATTTATGTTTCTGCAGCTCCATCCATACACGTCATACACTAATAAATACACATCCCTTCAGCAACAACATTACCAAAAGTGTGGAACATATCTTTTGTTTCATGTTGTATACGCGTTTATAAATATATTTTCTCTCGTTAGTAAATGTTTACTATTCAGGTCGACCACTGCAGCACAATACAATGCTAGGGGAATTTCTCCACTACGGTCTATTGCTTCTCTGTGTATTCATGAATAATATTCCATAAGCAAGTAATTCCAACCTCACACTCCACACAAACTAAGAACATAAAATTGAGGGTATGTCTTACATTAAAGATAACCGATCAGGTGAATGGCATATAATACAACGTGAGTAGATTACTCCATTTATTTATATTATTTAAAACATCTGTAAATTGTTGAGCATCAGAAGCCAGACGGCCAGCCCCGCTATACTGGTCATCTTCAAAGTGGCTGCTTCACACAACACGGGACTTGTTCAGCTGATCAGGTGTTTTCGTCTTCAGATTGATGATGTCAAGGTTTTTGAGCCATAACAAACATCTGTAATGATACAAATGCCAGCATTCATGGGTCAGCTATTTACCGAGATGATGTCTCTCGAATCTTGTATTAAGTCAGCCATGATATATACTTGTATACTATATACTGTACACTCATAGATATGCTCTACTTATGACTAAGCACTTCAGCTTACCTTTGGGAAAGAAGTGATATATGAATTTATTTTGCTTCCGCTTGTATTTTCCACAAACAACACAGCTGTGACCGTGTTGTTTTGGTGCCATGTTTGTATCTGCCGCCATGCCATCTTGCAGCTCCCAGTGACAATTGTAAGTGTGCAGACGATGCACCACCGATGGCAGAGCCATCTTCAGGGGTGCTTGGTCAAGACCATAGACTACATAATTATAACCTAGACACGGAAGCGTGACGTCACACGGTTAGTGTGCCGCGCGTCCTAGGGATTTGGTGGCAGCACTATTGTACTGTACAACAACCAACGCACCTCAGTGGCTTGTCCTTATTATAGATAGTCTGTGCGCCGCATGCGCCTGCCAGCTAGCTTGCTGCAATGTTTCCAAAGTTAAGGGAATATCCGCAAAACGAGGGAGCAATAGATTAAAGAGGGAACGTATTTAAGAGTTAATTAATATTGGTAAAAAACACTTGTAAATTATTTAGAATAAATTAGATATATATAAGCAAGATGAAAACATTAAGTATACATATACACTATAAAATATAGGCTACTCATATATGATGCAAGCTGTATACCTTCAAGCAACACAACAAGAATTAAATTGTAATTTTGAATATATATTAGTATGTTACATGTTATGTAGATGCGAATTTGTCAAGTAGCACTAAAACTGGACATTTATACTTATGACATCTAGGGATATTTTGTCCCACCATTGACGTTGGCAACTCCCGAATCTCACATCAACAATGGCGGGTGTCGGAAGAGTTTTGCTTGTGTACCTCCTCATAATGACGACAATTACACATGACTGGCGCCTTTACAGTAGCCTCTACTTATGTCTATTTAACTATGTCATGTCTGCAGAGTCTCTGGATATTGTTCAATTGATTATTAAATGCGTTATTAGTACAAGGTAGGGATTATTACGAATTAATGAGGACCAAGGACAAGGATAGTCAATATAATGTCTTTGTGGGGACCCTCGCCTCCCATTGTCCTTTGCGATCGAGCTGCCATCTCTCGAACGCACGGATCCCTATTTACAGATTTGTGGCGTCTTCTTTCGTGTATAGGTTATATTATGTAGTCTATGGTCAAGACTAGGGATCAATTGGGAGCTCGTTTAAAACCTTTCTCTTATTAGATTCTTTTTGGTTGAAACAGTCTTTACCCTTTTAATTACCACCTATCTTCCCGAATCTGTATAAAATGTATACCCCTGACGCCGCCTTTCTGAGATGTGTGTGTTGCCAGGCTTCACTAACTGGAGAACTTGCGAGTTTCGACTACACTAAAGCCAGTGTCACAGGAGCGTTTTTCTGGCATTCGTTTCATTCAATTGTGGTCTGGCATCTTGTATATAAGTTATGTGTTATTCCATTCTCTTAAAACTATGTACATTCAGTCAAGCTTTCGATTCCAATGCCAAAATACTAATAACTAGTATGAGAAAAAAAATTGCTCATCGAAAATTGGCGGAAAAGGTATTCATGTCTTTAACTCAATAAACATTTCTAAAAAATCCAGTCTTTCGGAATCTCTCATAAGCAGAGATTATATACTCTACTAGGAGATGGGAAAGCTGCTATCTAATGTACTAATAAAATCGTGCTCCTAAAGGTTGCCAAATGCCACCACAATATAACGCCATCTGTTGTTGCTATCCAGAACTAATAGTGAAAAATCTACGGGATCGCACTTCTTTCATTAGTGCACTCTACAGTAGCTTACTGTATAGTAATCACAAATTTGACGTAATGGCAAGACCTACATTATGTAGCCTCTAATTTACCCTGTTACAACATCTATGTACATAAGTAATGTTTTCTGACATGAACTAACTATATACAGTATATATTATTCTGTAAAAAAACATATTATTATATAGGCTACTTAACTCCCTCAGACAGAAATAGTTAACTCACTGGCGAGGAGGCGGACGACGCGGTATTATTGCCACTGTACCCTACAACTGTCAAAACCTCACTGCGGGACCGTTAGAAGTCGGAGAAACTTGGGGTTGCCACCAATCGACAGATTTTCATCGAACTTACCTAACTTACTGAGCTCCATATGACGCTAGAGCGTCATATAACTTATTAGAGAGATTGTAAGATAAGTTCATATGACGCGATCGTGTCATATGAGTATTTTGGCCAAACCTCCATATGACGCGATCGCGTCATATGAGACGGAGAGTGTTAAAACCATTGTTTGAGCTCACTTCACCAACTAAACTAAATAGATGCATAAATTGCTATTTAAGTATTAGCCTACATAAATTGCATTCCATGCAATAATGCACGCTAACCATATGGCCTTAGCTGTATATACATATCAAGGACAAATAAAAACAACATACTCAATATACTTTATTTCATCCTGTTTTTTTATTAATATATATTTCATTCTTCGGGAAGGATGTAGTTTCCGGGTGTACGGTTGTCATGTTGTGCGCTCGCAATTACGTTCCCGTCTATTTCGACGCTATATTTTCTGCTATTTGCCCCCTGTCATTACTACATGAATACTAGGTTAGGTTGTTTGGTTAGGCTAATGTATTTTTATATCCAAGGGCAGTCAAAATAGATGGGAACATGATGGGAAAGGTCCAACGCCACTAGGCGTAGTGTAAACAAGGCTGGCGGTACGCCCGCACTTAACATTATTGCCCATTCTTCCACTGGACAAAGGCAACAACAAATAAAATTGATCCATACATCATCAGAAAGGACAGCTATCCTACCTTATCCCAAATTAGATTGATTAGGTTATTCAATTTCCCTATGAATGACACAAGTGGAATATAAACGAAAGTCGGTATCACCGACCCTTTCTTTCATGATTTCTTACTATTACAGTCGGAATAAGAGGATAAGCATAGGTCTATCCCAATATTAAATAGCATAGGCTATGATATGGTTGATTGTGGCTTGCTTATTAAAGTTATTTAAAGAATCAATCGTGTTATGATAGTGTAACGACTAGGGAACGAGTTGATTTGCATCCGGAGCAAGTGAAAATAATTATTTACCAGCTGATTTACTTGAAATTATCAATCAATAGTGCACATGTCACAGCAACAATGCTTTCACACCATGCCAGTGGAAGAATGGAAGATTACTGATTGACTTAGGAAAAAAAAAAAAAAAAACACTGATTTGTCATTCACAAATCCAGTAGCTGTTTAGTGTTGTTTTTCAAGCTGATCACTAGTTCGGCTTTTAACATATTCAGGCATTCCTGGTAAAATTAGAAACTATCTCATAATAAATACCACACAACAATTATATACCATTGAATACATAACCCTTATTTCTACTCCAACATCAATATAAATTATTTTGCAATAAAAAGTCCATTATAACAATGGCAAACCCGATTGTCCTTGTCCGCAAAGGACCGAACATTCAAGTTTGTATTTCGTTTACCAGGAGGCAATAAGTGGTCAGGAACCAGACTCTATACAGTAAATGCCCTAGACTAGTGCCTAGAGCCTACTAGACGCTAACGCCATCTGCTGTTGCTATCCATCAGAATTTCGTCAAAAAGTGGTGGGGTTCCAAGTACTCGATAACGACAATAACTGATAGTTACCAGGGGTTGCTCATAAGGTTGCTTGAAGCTTTACCCATTCAGTACCGGTGACACCCTGTTCATTATATTCTGGCAACTATTAGACGCTTGTATTCAGCAAAACAAAACAAGATATCAGCAATGAACAGATTCGTACTATCTCACTTAACCCTTTTTACTACCACAGATTCTTTGTAAACTGCACAAATTGTCTAAGTGCAGCTATAATACAATTAAAAGACGTCGCCGATGCAGAAGGGGTTAACTTATGAATCCCAATAATTTAATGTATATGGCTCAAGCAGTTCTTCAAAATAGTTCCCTTGTACACCATTACTGTAGCTAAAAAAAGTCCATATATTTTTGTCGACACCTGTAATTATAATTTGTTATGCATTATAGTGGTTTCGAGAACAAACATACAAACAATAAATATATACAGCATATATAAAATAATCACAAAAACGCCAGAAGTTTGTATATGTATATGGTTTACTCATTTCAACTGATTCGGATCATTGAAGCTGATCTTCGAAATATTACAAAGGCAACATTATGTAACCTTACCATTGTTATACTTTTCGAACATCAATAACGAAATACGTAAAACTAAATCAATAATATTGTATACACTCTAGAGAACAAATCGTGGTCTTAAGATTTCGAAGCTATCTCGAACTGAGTATACACTTTCTATTAATTCTTTAATTAATTCAGTATATGAATTTCAGGGATTCATTTGAAGAGTTTGAAGCTTCAGAGAAGGCCATAATCTGTGTCCTAGGTCATGGTGATATCAAGTTATAAATAGAGTACCCTAACACCCATTTCCTTAACCTTCGCTCATAGTGGGCTTTACATTGGTTTGCCACATGTTTACGTATATGGCCTACAGATCGTGAGGTTATAGGTAGACCTGATATAATAGCTTGTTTCAGTGTTGGCAAGTTAGTCACTCCGCAGCTGTGTTAGGCTAAACAAGGTCATTCTGTCTGTTAATATTGGTTAGGCTAAGCAAAGCCATTCTGTCTCCTAATATTTCACCCACCACCAATATGAGAATCACAGCAGTAGACTGGCCATTTATGTTATTTTGCAGCATTACTATTATAATGGTAGTCGTCTATTCTATAATCTACTATATGACTTCCTTTCATAACCAGTGACAACCATGGCTACGACTAAGCTCTTTGAGTGCGGATGAATGTTTCTTATATTTGTTATTGACGTGGAATTATAATTTATTTTAAATATTGTTTTGCAAGCTGATCCCACAAGTATATATACACTTACAGTATATGTTCCTCATACACAAACATTTGTTTAGCTCGTGATGTTTTAGTTTACTTTTACTCTATTTTAGCACATTTTAATTGAGGGCATATTCATTAGGTTTATACAACGTGATGTGAGTTCCTTCCTCGCAAGTATATTTTTTCTACCGGAGATACTCTTGTAATTTACTTACTGATAATAACCTCCAACATACTCGCATCATTGGGTGTTGGAAAACACTATTTCTACCAATTGTCTCTAGATAAACCTGGCATATTCTTACCTTTTGATCTTGTCAAGTTTTATCCACTCCTACTTCAAAGTTTTAAATATTCCTCATGTATACATGTAAGGAGAACTTTTAAGAATTAATGGTTGTTTCGACTTGATGCATGTTTTATGAAATGGATTTTGAAGACCGTAATTGTAGGCTACATTACACCATTCTGATTATTATGTTCTATCCAACAACCAACTCTACTCCTAAAATCGATTAATGAAATATTACAAACACATGTGGCAGTCCGTGGATTCGAACCCAGGACGCTCACACCAAATATCAACACCTTATGCATTACACCACGAAGGCAGTTAAAGAATGGTGGACACTGCCTACGATGTATTATGCAACTTCGAATCCTGCATATCAATCTAAGCATGTACACACATTCCCAACTGCAACTCATGTAGGCTATGCATATGTGAATGGAAAGAGCAATTAATGGGGCCTTAACCACTAGGGAAGGCCTCGACAAATTACTCGTGAACCAATATAAATTATTATGTTCTATCCAACAGCCAACTCTACTCCTAAGGCAATAGCCTTTTTGTGATGCCTTCCATTAATAAACTTTTTTTTATATAAAATATGTATAACATAAGGAGAAAGTTAGATTCTAACCTTTATTTGTACATACATTTCCTGGAAGATTGAGAATTATCAATGTGCTGAGGGTTAAATGTTTTTAGTTTAAATGACTGGACTGAAGCAGGAATATCGGAACTTAGTAAGAGTCCTTTCTTCATAACCATACCTCGCTCAGTCTTGGCAGGATTTGTGTTCAATAACTAGATACAGCTTTAGTTTTGCAAGATTTGCTTCATAAAATAAGTGAGGAATTAGGATCACCGTTGCTTTCCATGAACACAATCTTAATTTCAACCACAATGCAGGGACTCCATAGGATAATCATTCCAGAGCAGACCAGATGGCTGGAGTAGAGTAAGAGAGAAGAGCAAGTTTAGAAGTGAGAAGTACAGTAGAAGACTGAAAGTTCTCGGGTTCAACCAAGTTTAATTGGTCCTCGC
Source organism: Paralithodes platypus (assembly GCA_032716605.1). Taxonomy (NCBI): domain Eukaryota; kingdom Metazoa; phylum Arthropoda; class Malacostraca; order Decapoda; family Lithodidae; genus Paralithodes; species Paralithodes platypus. The sequence goes on from CM064546.1 coordinate 38,307,023, forward strand.
TAATGTTCTTTAGCTCGACTAATTTTCCATTGACAAATTACTTCATCCCGTCCAAGTGTAACACCCTGGCACCCTTAGGCAGCTTCATACCTTTGGTTTACTTGGTAGCCAACTTATATTTGTGGGTTGGCGCATCAGCAGTGTGTGGCTTTTATGGACCCTTCCTTACTTAGTAGGCTAAGGGTTTGGGAAGCCAAATAGGTTAGGTGAAATAACTGGTGTTTACTTCTCGACTGATAAGTATTTAGGGTTCATTCCAGCAACTCTTCAACCTTTCCGAAGAAAATGGATGTTTCCCAAAGTGTCTAAGCGTGTCCTTCCTTTGCAGTGGCTATCAAATATTATACTGTGTCCTATGTTGATATCTTTGCAATCTAGTTTTCTCCTACCTGTAAGCCTGCTGCAGAAACTCCTGAAACTTTAATTGCATTTCCAAAGTCCAATTTCGAAAGCCTTATTATTATTAGTTTTCTTTTCTTATAAGACCATTGCTATACACTTTTGAATTGGGGGGACTCGTCCAAACCCTGATGCTCGGTGGAAAGATACTTTATGGGTCTGACATTTTAATGCAGTTTGACGAAAGTTACACAATTGAGAACTCTGCAGGTGTTCCTCAAAAAAGCCTGAACATTCAGAGGAGTCCTGCCGTATACTTTCTGGGTGCTGATCGCATAGCTATACTACTATCCTGAATATTATTCCTAGGGGGTAGAGGAGAAACGGATATAAAGTAAATAATTAGACCTGGGAAGATGAAATGGCCTAGGATATAATGATACCGGGTCGGCGTTTGACTTGCTTGTAAACATGTATGTGTAGGTTATCTGTGGTAGTCCCAGTAATATCTATGAAGTACTTCTAGTATTAAAGGAACTTAGCTGTGATGATAAGAGTGTAGGTTAGGTGATGGACATATCGGTAGGTGTAGTTCAGTGAAGTTCTGTTATGTGGCAGCAACTGGCGTTTGTTGTGAACAGGACGAAGTCTCTGTGTGAAGTGTACTGAGATACCCTTTTATCGTAACAATATAAATATATTTAAGGGTTCTATATTGTCTCCCGTGATTAAATAATAAGGGAAAATAAACTAAGATATAATTGGTGCAACCACAGTAATATTTATCCACAAAGATAAATAAAGTAATGTGTATAAACAAAAAGGAACCAGCTGTCGTGAACCCGGAAAATTCAAACTACGGTATATATACCAGCTAGGATTCAAGACATACTCCGCCACCAGTTATATACAAAGTATTTACAATTGTCCCGTCCCGATCATGGATCGCCACAACTGGGAGGAACCCAAAGCAGCCCGACGTGACGGCCTCTGAGGGGTATCACCTCGGTCCGCTCCAGTAGCAGGAAGGATATTATCAGAGTTCGGCTTGCTGTCGCCATCTACTACCCCTAAATCTATCTCTAGTGGGTATAGCTTACCACCGGTCTGGTGGTCAAACCGGCTCCTGTTTTCACCTGAACTACCCTTCATTCGTGGTCAGGATCACAAAGAAGTTTCATTATCCGACCTATACGCCAAAAAAGTCGGGGGCCGTCATCATGTACTAGAAATACATCCCCAACTTGCGGCGATGCTATCCCCTTTTTTACCATTAAGTGACGATGTTTCTCCCTGAGTGATATTAGATAATCAGTGCTCCACCTTTTCCACATGTCATGTGAGAGCTTTGTAACATATTGGAAGCGTTGGTTGACGGAATCATTGTTACGCCAAGTCATGTCCTTGAGATCTTCATCCGTGACTTCCCGCCTTGGATCCCCCTCCCATGAACCAGTTGTGAAGGAGTGATGGGTAGAGGGTCTTCAAGATCACTGTAGCTGTAGACAAGCGGGCGATCATTGACTGTGGCCACGAGCTCCAGCAATACCGTATTCAGTTCCTCTGTGGTAACCAATGCTCGACCCAGTACCTTCTTCAAGCCAGCCTTTAGGATGCCAATGACCCGTTCCCATATGGCACCGAACCATGGCGCCCTGGCCGGTATAAACCACCACTCGCACTTGAATTCCGCTAGAGTACCTTTTAACCTTGCATCATCCATCAACTCCCGTAATGTACTGGCTCCGCTAACAAATGTGGTGGCATTATCGCTCATCATAATCTCACGGTAACCCCTCCTGCTACTAAACCTACGGAACGCATGCAAAAATGATTCGCAGGAGAGGTTAGACACCGTTTCTACATGGACCGCTCTAGTAACTGCACAGGTGAATAACACTACATATAGTTTACTTACAGCATCCCCTTCTCTTTTAATGGCAAGGCACCTGTGTAGTCAACCCCCTTTACCTGGAAAGGACTCACTTCTGAACCCTAAACTCCGGCAACGGAGGGGTCTGTACAGCACGGTATGAAGTACCTTGCAATCTCTTGCAGATGATACATCCCCTTAATGCTTTCTTTACTACCTGTCTAATCTTGGGGATCCACCATCTTTGCCTTATGTAATTTACAACATAACTAAGTTCACTATGGTTACACACTGTGTGGCAGTAATTACTAAGGAGAGTGGCTATACGATGTTTATTAGGGATAAGGATAGGGTACTTGGCGCTATCATGTAAAGCTGAAAAATGTAGCCTACCTCTACAGCGTATCATGCCTCCCTCCATATAGAGGCCTAACTGCTTCACTATATTCCTTGGTGTGCCCTGTCCTTTTGACAAATAGTGGTGTTCCTCAGAGTAAGCTTCTCTCTGAGCTACCTTAATCATGGCTGACTCTGCTGCTCTTAATTTCGGCACCGTCAAGTATGCCGGTTTTGCCTGATAGTTCCCTTGTGTCTTCTCCTTAAGAGCCCTAATAAACCTAAGGACCCATGCCATGACTTCATATATGAGCCATACCAGTCCCAATTCAATATGGCAGTAGGGGCAACCGGTACCACAATATGGTGAAGTGACCGTCAATATTGAGGTATTATAAAGGATACAGTGACTATAAACCTTCGTTGGTCGTGAACATCTGCAGTATTGTTGTGGTGAGGTTATGGCGGTGGAGGTATTTACCCCTCTACTCCAACTCCTTCCTGCCGGACTTATGAACGAGTGACGATACTTATGATATAATATACACCTGGAGTTAAAGTGTACTGAATATGTATCTATACAATTATTCAGTATAATCCTAGACAACCTCGGTGAATCTCCATTATATATCTTCATATTTGTGAACGTTCTCCGTTCTCTGTGATAATTATTATTATGGAGTCTTGCTAATAAACCATCACGATGGGTGAGAATGAGTTTATTGTGAACAGTGTTTTGTGTTTCTTGAACTCGGGGAAAAATGATTACCCTTATGAAACTCTCAGTGATATAATTAACTCATTTTACTGCTATGAAGAAATTAAAAAGGGGAAAGAATTACTATGTGCTATCTTGAGCGAAGATGGGACCTGTCGAAAGAATCCCGATAGAAAACGAAAAGAACTGAATGATTTAATTGAGCTTCACGAACGAGTGATCAAAGCAAAGAAGCCTGTGAAATTTGTGACTGAATCACATAAACGGATGCCGCCCATCGGTCTTGAAAAGTTTGGCCCACTACTACTGAACTTGTCTGAAGATACTGCACTGATTAAGGAGCTATTACCAAAAATTTTAGATATCAAAACCGAGGTGATAAATACTGGCGACACTGTTCGGCAAATTAAAATAGACTTTGCTGACTTAAAAGGCAAGTTCACCAGTGCTGTTTCGGGTCTTGACGAAGCAGTACGAGACATAACGGTAAACGACGTTAATGTTTTGGAGGACTTAACATCCTTACGCAGCGTAACTGCGCAACCAATAACGCCGCCTGCACCACGAGCTGAACTCATCACGAGTAATAATGATAACCATACCAGGGAATATTCAGAGGTGGCGAGGGTGAGCTCGACTCCTAATATAGTGAACAGAAGAGGTGTGAGGGATGCTGACGAGGTGGAGGGTGAAAGTGAGATTGGAGGCAAGGTGGTGGGGGGAGGACGGACGGGGGGAGGCAGCGGAGACCAGCGGGGAGGAACGGAGGGGCGACTGATGGAAATGTTGATGATGTGTTTGTCAACGTAAGAAAGGATAACGGCGATGCTGTGGCGGGAAGGATGAGGCATGGTCGGGATCTGCGAGGCAAAGGTGTGCCTGTGAGCCAGGAGAGTCAGCAACGTAGCTTTCCCTCATCCCGAGTCACCAGGATGAGTACAGGTGCCGTGACTAAGGGTGTCAGGCACACCTTTATAGACGGGAGTGCCAGGGCACCCCCTTCATTAACACAGCGAAGCAGTACCTCCTCAGTAGATGAAGGGTGGAAACAGGTCAAGAATGGTAACAGGAAGAGGAAGGTAAATACTGGAGTAAGAGGTTTAAAGAAATGCGAAGGGTCGACACTCAAAGCTGCTATTAGAATGATTGATGTGTACATTGGAAGAGTTGATAATAATGTAACAGGTCAGGAATTAAAGGTATATATAAAGGATGTCTTTGGTATGGATATTACAGCTATAAGTAAATTAATAATCAGGACTAATGAACACCAAGCCTTCAAAGTAACTGTAAAACTTGCCGAGAGAGAACAACTTTTTAATCCAGAACTATGGCCTGAAGATATCGTAGTTAATAAGTTTTTTAGCAGACCTGGTGAATCTAATAAGTAGTTTTTCTCTTGGTCTTAATAGTTATATATTTGTATTTTTTACCTTTTAATCTTTTGTGATAATGGCTTCTGATTGTATCAAGATATGTACTTATAACTGCTGCTCTCTAAAGAAAAACATTGATTTGGTGAGACAGCTTACATCATCTGGCTATGATCTAATATTTTTACAGGAAACGTTTTTGACTGATGATAAACTTGCAATTTTAGACTTTGTTGATGAAGAGTACGATTGTGTTGCTGTAGGAGCCACGCTGTCTGATAAATCTTTAATTAGTATGGCCGGCAGACCTGAGGGAGGTATGGCTGTTTTATGGAAAAAAAATACACAGTTAAAAATAAATAATATTACATTGGAAAAAAATTACATGGTTTTTAATATAGACATATATGGGTTTAATGTTGTTTTTATCAATATATATTTGAACAGCGATATTTGGAAAGCTGAAACTATAAACAAATATTTGGAAACACTTTCATTATTGGAAAATTTAATGAACAATTTACTTTGTGATGATATTTTTATCATAGGGGATTTTAATGCTGACCCTCACTCAGGTAGAGCCTGGAGAAGTTTATCAGACTTCATGGAGAGAAACTCTTTGCAATGCTATGACGTAAATATTTTGAGTAATGATTCTTACACTTTTGTTGGTTATGGAGACTCGGTTACTAGGTGGCTTGATCATGTTGTAGGCAAGGAAGACAACAACATTACTGTGAAAAACATAAAAATACTTTACAGTGTTGTGGGATCTGATCATTTTCCAGTGGAAGTATCTCTGAAATTTACTGGGGTAAGACCGACAAGATCATTTGCTCCGATTATTGAAGAAAATAGAGCCTATATTAACTGGGATAAGCTAAAGGCGAATGATTTTAATGATATAAATAATAGGGTTGATGACCTCTTACAAGATATGTGTTCCTTGCCTATTCATGACTGTCATAAGTTAGGCTGCAGGGATCCAAATCACTGGAAAATGATTGATAAATTGTACAAACATATCACGACCAGCATTCAGACTTCTAGTAGAGATTACGAACGTCATAGCATCAGGAAAAATAAATATAAGGTAATACCAGGGTGGAACCGATGTATTAGAGCTAAACACAGTGTTGCCAGGGAGACATTTTTACTATGGGTGAGACAAGGTAGACTGAGAGGAACGGATCTACATCGCCAGATGTTAGAGGCCAGAAAGGAGTTTAAAACAACACTCAATGACTGTAAACGTAACGAACAAAGAGAAGTTTGCAATTCAATCATGGACAAATTTCATTATAAAAACAAATCAGAATTTTGGGGTGAAGTTAAAAGAAAACGGGGATTTAAGAAATCGGCAAGTGTTATTAATGGTCAAAGTGACAATTCTAATATTACTCAAGTATTTGCAGATAAATTTTTACCTAGTCTAATTTCGGATAACAATGAGGCAGAGGAAAATTTCTGCAACGAACTGAAACAAGCCTGGGCTGGTGGTAGAAAAATGTATCTAACAATATCTAGTCACACTCTTAAAAATCTCATACCTCATCTTAATTCGGGCCAAGGTCATGACCTCATCCATGCAACTTTTTTAAAGAATGCTTCACAATTATTTTTGGAAAACCTTGCTTGCTTCTTGAATACGTGTTTTACCCACTGTTATCTCCCTGAAGACTTATTAAAGGGTACTATTACTCCAATTATTAAGGACATTAGAAAAAATGTAACAGAGGCAGATAACTACCGGCCTGTAATGCAGTCCTCATGCCTTTTAAAACTCTTTGAATTGTTTATGTTAGATATATTGTCTGAAAAACTTATTATTAATTATAGACAATTTGGATTTAAAGCTGGTTCTTCAACAACAGATACATGCTGTATCCTGAAAGAGGTTATGAAAAAGTATACAAACTGTAAGAAAACTACTATTGCAACATTTATTGATCTAAGCAAAGCTTTTGATAGGTTGGATCATTTTATTCTAGGTAAGAAATTGTTAAAATCTTCTGTACCAGTAGATATTACCCTTATTATCCTTCATTATTTAAGAAATCAAAAAGCTAACATTAAATGGCAAGATTTCTATAGTAACTATCAGTATATTGAAAAGGGAGTAAGACAAGGGGGAGTTCTCTCCCCCTTTTTATTTATTTTTTCATTAACGAAATTATACTTGATGTGGTAAGAACCAATGTTGGATGCAGATATGGTGACGTAAGAAGCAACATTTTAGCTTACGCAGATGATTTGGTTTTACTTGCAGATTCTATTTCGAATATGGATGTATTATATACTAAATTATGTTCTTCTATTGACGCACATTTACTTACAATTAATAAGGGTAAATCTAAAAGTATGATTTTTTCTACAAAACCAGATCAGAAAGTACAAAGCATCGAGCTGAATGGTGATAGACTGGAGGTTGTTAAGGCGTTCAAGTACCTTGGGCATAACATCCTTTTTAATTTCAAAGATACGGATGACATAAGTTTTAGAATAAACAAATTTTATGCCTCCTTTAACAGCATGTTTAGAAATTTTAAACAGGTGAATACAGATACTTTTATATTTCTTTTTAACTCATACTGTCTACCAGACTATGGTATTCCCCTCTGGAATCATAATTCTTCTTTTAAATCTAATATTTTTAAAACTTTTAAAATAGCTTTTAATAAATCACTTAAGCGCATATGTCAGGTGCCAGCCGTCATATCACGGCAGCTCGATGCAACCAGTTGCTTCTTGACCATCATACAGCATTGGTTCAAGCTCGCTATTGTAGGAGAATACTAAGGTCACAAAACCATATCATTAAGTTCAATATATCTATTATTAAGGAAGGGTTCATGATGCAGCATGTAATAAATCTCTTTAGAAATTTATACAATGTTAATATACTGGGAGAAGAGGTAGATGTACTGAAAGCCAGGATAGAGTGGGTTCAAAGGCATGAGGACAGACGAGGCCCTTGCATATATTATGGGTAGTAGTTCTTACAAGTTGTCATAGGTTCTTCTGTTTAGGTTTTATTTCATGTCATATTTATATTAATTTACTTATACACTGTTTTTCAAATTTATAACAATATTCAGATATACTTTTAGCTTGATAAGCTAATAAGCTGAAGTGATATATTACTTTTATTGTTGGAGCTTGCTTTAATTTAAAGAGTAAACATATTTTTTCTGTACAGTAATACAGTAACAGCTATACAATATTAGTTATATATATATATATATATATATATTGTTACGTATCTTGATCCTCAAGTGGTTAACTTGATGAATCTAGATAGCACAGAGATATATATTAAGGTATCAGTCAGCTGAAGGCAAAACAAACGTAAAATCTAATAAAATAATTTCCTGTTGTTGCTTCCCTTCCTTTTGGATCTTAGGACTTAATATCCTTTATTGACTGATACTCTTTAATTATGAAAAATACTGAAACTAATTAAAGTCATGTAGTATTTATAAAGAATTATTATTTAACCGAAGCTTAGTAGGCTATGGTTATGAACCGAATAAGTTATAGCTAAAGAAGGACTATTAATTTTATAAAAAGTCTTGAAAGATAAATATTAAAGTAAGAATATTTCGGTCTCTACCCTTTTTGAAATGAATAGATAGTTTTCTTCTATGTCCTTTTATTTATATTTAATGTAATTATTCTTGGTTCTTGTCTTACGTTAATAGTATTATATTATTATTATCATCAGGAGTAATATCAAAGTCACATAAAAAGTTAGATATATATTTAATAATTAGTTAAATTTATTTCTTAACCACGTAACATTGAGGTTTGATTATGAGTAAATAAAGTTACAGGATCGTTTCATAGATTCGATTCAGGTCTCACTCAAATAATATGAAAAGCAAAATATAATATTTTGAAGCAAAAGAATTTTCTTCAGCTTAGGAAATCACTAGAAGTAATATTAACACAGCCATGTTAGTCTAAGGCGATATTACTAATACGAGACAATAGCATCACCGTACTAAGCACCATTAAGCAATGTATGCTTAATTAAAAGAAAATGAAAGAACTCGTAAGTATTAATATAAAACAATAGTATTACTTTCATCATAACCCAATTACTTAAAGAGTTGCTTTAGTCCACAAGTTAGTCAACTAAAATAGTTAAGTACATAATAATAGCGTTAACGTTAATTCCCAATCAAATAGTTAAGTACATTACACACATTAAACACATCACGTTAATTCCCAATCACATATCTCACTAACCAACATAACGTAAGTGTTTACACCGAACACACTTAACACACATTTATATAATCTGACTGACAGTCACAATCCCATTATAATACTTCACCCAGTCTTCCTCCAGCTGCAAGTTCACCTTCCCCAACTCCAAATGAGACTGATTTGAATGCCCACAACTCGGGTCTTATATACCAAACAATGATGGTGTAGGAACGAATCAGGAGGCGGCGGGTGGTGCGCGCTCCAATCATAGCTCCTCGAATCACATAACAGGTGTGTCGTCCACTCACAGCTCCTGGCGTCGATCATACGTCATAGCCTCGGTCATCGAGGTATGGGGCGAGCTGGTATGGGGCGAGATGGTTTGCCCACTCGCTCGTTCGCTCGCTAGTCTGCTTCACCACTTGGGTAGTTTGGCTCCTTGAACTCTAATTCTAACCCTTAAATTAACATACAGGGCTCTGTATGTCAGACCTCCCCCCTAGAAAAGAGTTTAAGGAGTATAGTACATAATATTAAACATAATACATAAATAGATTCACCACCAGATTGGCAACAGCAAGATTACAAATGAGGATATAAGAAGGATATCACCCAAAGTAGGCAACGTCTCCAGGTACCACATCAGAACATAGCCGGAACGTAGCTGGAGCGTTATTCGAACTGCAAGGCATCTCACAGCTGAAGGCTTAAAAGCGCACTAGAAAAGCATGATATTTACCTCGCTACAAGGGAGAGCTAATTGCCAAAATCCTCTCATTAAATTAAACTTACTGCTGTAGGAGGCCAACCTGGTCAATGTAATCTAGATACGTGATAGGCAATCGGCTAGCACGTTTTGGACCCCCTTAATATGCTTGACATCCAGGGAGTATTCCTGCAGCAACAAACTCCACCTGGTCAGTCGTTGGTTTTTATTTTGGAACCTATGCAAAATTTTAAGGGGTGATGGTCAGTATATACAGTGATGGCACCAGAGGCAGATTGCACATAGACAGCAAAGTATTGAAGGGATAAAATTAATGCCAACAACTCCTTCTCAATGACTGAATAGTTACGTTGGGCAGAATTTAATTTTTTACTGAAATAGCACACAGGATGCAATACTTCACAGTCGTCTTCCTGGAGCAACACTGCACCAACCCCGGTATTGCTCGCATCCACTGCCAGGGAAAAAGATCTGTTAAAATCAGGAGCTCGGAGTACAGGATAATTAGATAATATATACTTGGTAGCAATAAAGGCCTCTTCACATTCAGAGGACCACACAAACTTCACATCCTTACGGAGAAGATCTGTCAGGGGAGCTGTCAACTTTGAAAAATTTATAATGAAACGCCTATAATAGCCAATCATGCCTAGGTACCTTTGGATAAGTTTCTTACTGCTAGGAGTTGGGAATTCTAGAATAGACTCTACCTTTGCTTGAGGAGGTGCAACCTGCCCCTGACCTACCGTATATCCTAGATACTGGACCGTACTCTTTACAAAGGTGCATTTCTTAAGATTAACCACCAGATTGGCATCAGCAAGATTTGAGAATAGCAATCTAAGTTGGTAAAGATGCTCCTCCCATGACTTTGAAAAGATAAGAATATCATCGATGTAGACAACGCACCCAGGTACCCCTTCAGTCACCAAATTCATGAGGCGCTGGAATGTAGCTGGGGCGTTTTTCAAGCCGTAGGGCATTACGTTACAGCAGAAGGCTTGATTGTTGACTACAAAGCATGATATTTCCCTTGCTCTGGGGGTGAGAGCTACTTGCCAATATCCCTTCATCAAGTCAATCTTGCTGATATAGGTGGCTGTACCAATCTGGTCAATGCAGTCGTCGATCCGTGGCAGTGGGTAGGTATCGTTCTTTGTGACAGCATTTACTTGCCTATAGTCCATACATAACCTATGGCTCCCGTCTGGCTTTGGCACAAGTATGACCGGACTACTCCACTGGCTTAAGGCCCTAGTGATCAGTTCATTAGAAATCATAAAGTCAAGCTCGACCTGCAGTATACTCCTGCGTTGTGGCGAGACACGGTAGGGGGATAGTTTAATGGGAGTTGCATCCCCTACGTCGATGTCGTGCACGGCCAAAGAAGTGAGCCCTGGAGTATCACGGAACACATTGGGAGACTGAGATAAAACAGAGATTAGTTGGTTCGCTTGATCAGAGGGAAGATGACATAGTTTAGATGGTAATTCCCTCAAAGCCACTGAATTATACTGAAAGTTGGATAGGCTACATGACAAGTCAAAGTCTGCATGGATACCTTCAGGCTCTGGAACAGTCTGTTGCGGATCAGTAAGAGAACTGAAGACTTTGTCCGCACCAGGCTGCTCACAGGTCCTGACATTCACTGCCACAGTGGGAGAATCTGGAGGAGAGGAATCAGGGGACCTATGGTAGGGTTTCAACATATTTATATGGAATACTTGCGTGGGCTTTCTCCTGTCTGGGGTAGTCACTAGATAATCGGTAATGCTCACCCTCCGAATGATCTTATATGGGCCCCTGAACTTGGCAGATAAAGGTTGGCCAAAAAGGGGGAGCAGGACCAAAACCTCATCACCGGGCTTAAACTCCCTCTCACGGGCTTTTCTGTCATACCATTTCTTCATGGAGCTTTTAGCCACTGTCAAGTTTTGAGCGGCAAACTCACATGAGGATCTCAGCCGGGTTTTGAAATCTGAAACATACTTGAGGAGGTTTTGGTTCCCCTCCTGGCCAACTAGGCTATCCTGCAATAGTTGCAAAGGACCTCTTACCTGGTGACCGAAAACTAGCTCATTAGGGGAAAAACCCAGGGATTCAGTTGGAACCTCACGAGTAGCAAATAAAAGAAAAGGTACCCCCTTATCCCACTCAACTCCGGTCTCTGTACAATACTTACGTAACATTCCCTTTAATGTCTGATGATATCGTTCGAGAACCCCTTGACTCTCTGGGTGGTAGGTGCTAGACTTTACATGCTCGATACCCAACTCCTTCAGGGACTGCTGGAAAATGTTAGAGGTAAAATTAGTTCCTTGATCACTTTGCACCTCATGGGGGAAACCCATTCTGGTGAAAAATTTGAGCAGTTCCTTGATTACAGTTGGAGCAGAGGTAGTCCTTAAGGGTATAGCCTCTGGGTAGCGAGTTGCCATGTCCATGATAGTTAATAAATAAATGTTACCTTGGGAAGTCTTAGGCAATGGGCCTACAATGTCCACTACCACCCGAGTAAAAGGATTCTCGAAAACGGGCAAGGGCACCAGAGGATGTACAGGCACCTTTTGATTGGGTTTTCCCGTCATCTGGCAAGTGTGACACACTCTACAACACTCCACTACATCTGCACGCATTCCTGGCCAGTAAAAGTGGGATCTGATTCTGTCTAGAGTTTTTCTCACACCTAGGTGTCCTGCCAATGGTATACAATGTGCCATTTCCATTATATCTTTACGACAAGGTTTGGGGACTACTACTTGATGGACGTCCCAAGCCCCGTCATCGATTGGTCTGTGTGGCGGTCTCCATCTTCGCCACAATACTCCTCCTTTGAGGTAGAAACATTCACCACCCTCCTTCTCACATTCCTCTTCACTCACGGACCTGGCAGCTAACTCCTTGCATTCACTATCATCTCTCTGTAGCTCTACCAGGCCACTAGGACAATTTGGAGGGGTTTCATGGTCATCGTTAGGGTCAAGATGAGCCATAAAGGTGTCAGATAAATCCACCTCAGTCACATCATCAGGCACAGTCGGAGCATCATTTACACTCTCATCATCCCTTTCATCAACTCTTACATTCGGTACATTTCTGTCTGAGGGAACTGCTACTTGAGACATTGAACGTGTGACAGCACACACAGGGAAAACAGTTGGCATCTCCTTTTCGAGCTCACCGGTTAGTGGCTCGTTAACAGGGGAAAGTGACAAAATGGGGTCTGGTCGGACCTTCTCACCTGCTACATCATTCCCCAAAAGGAGAGTTACCCCAGGCACAGGGATATCTTGGGACCCACACAAAGCTATGGTGGCCTCACCCTGTAGTAACTCTCATTCAATTTCGCCTTTTACCAAGTATGCATAAAACTGGCCTCCAGCACCTCTCATTACAACTGGTTCGCCAGGTGGGCACTCAGTGTAAGGATTCACCATGAGGGTGCTAGTAGAACCTGTGTCTCTCAGAATTTTTACCTCATGTATGCAACCATTTAATCTCACGTTGCCAGATGAAATAAAGGGACGGTAACTGTCCTGCACTGATGGTGAAATTATTATTGGTTTAACCTTTGTGGGTTGCACCACACATGCTACTACACCCCTGTCTAGATGATTTACGTTAGCTGCTAGGTACTCCTTCTGTCGAGAGTCCTGCATTAAAGGAACTTTTGGTGCTAGGTACTCCTTCTGTCGGGAGTTCTGCATTAAAGGAACATATGGAGTTTGAGATACGGCGGCAACTGTCTGCCCCGATCTCTCGGTTCTCTCCTTGGCCCAGCACTGATAAGCTAGGTGGCCTCTCTTGCCACAAAAAGTACATACTTTAGGGGATACGGGAAAGTTCCCTCTTTGAGCATTACTATTAGTTTGGGGCCCACCTCTGTTACCATTGCCCTGAGTCGCATTTTTAGTTGGGGAAACATATCTATTTTGGCTAGCTGGGGAAGACGTTATAGGCTTGTGACTGGGTCCGTCAGATTTGTGATTGGGATACTTAAAATTAGAGCTAGAATTATCGTAGGGCTTCTTTCCACGAAATTTGTTGTTGAGCACGTATGTGTCAGCCATGTCAGCAGCGTCGGCAAGACAATCTACCTTTTTCCCCTTTAAATGATAGGATACAGAAGAATCAATTTTCCATAGGAAATTTTCTAACAGGACCAACTCCTTCAGATCGTTGTAGCTTGTGACTTTCTTACTCTTGACCCAATGATTGAAAGTTTTAGTCATGGTCCTGGCAAATACCTTATGGGTTTCTTCTACTTTCTTCTGGTTTTTACGGAAAGATTGCCTGTAAGCCTCAGGCTGCAATTGATAGGTTTTTAGGATAGCTTCTTTGAGATGGTCATAATCCTGCCTAACTTCTGCTACTTCTGACAAATACGTGGCTCGAGCCTGCCCTGTCAAAACAGTTTGTAACATGAAAGGCCATTGATCTCTTGTCCACTTCATACCTCCAGCAACTTCCTCAAACAAAACAAAGAAATCCTGCACATTATCCTCAGTGAAAGGTGGAATGACACTAGTCATAGTCAATCCCAGAGGGGGAGCAATTAAGGGAGCATTTGTATTGACATTTAGTTGAGCCGTACGATATTGATATTCACATTGTTCGGTCGTTGCACTGGCATTTATTCTGGCTAGTTCTATACTTAGTCCGGCTTGTTCGGTAGTTGCTCTGGCTTTTATGCTGGCTTCTTCGATATTTGCTCTGGCTTGTTCGGCATTTATTCTGGCTAGTTCTATTTTTAGTTTGGCTAGTTCCAGTACCTGATCACCGGTCAAACCAGGTGGCAATTGTTCATCAAGTTGGCTAGGTTTACTCGAGATCCCACCAACTGCTCCGTCACCCTCCTCGCCTTCTACAGGGAACAGGTGGGTTTTTATGGTCTGAGCCACCTCTACTTTAGACATGTTTGAGACAGATAATTGGAGATGTGAGGCAAGCACTTTCAGTTCAGATTTTGACAGACAGTCAATATCAGGGGATGTGGGTTCTGATTCTATGAAAACTCGAGCATCTTCTTCATTAATTAGTTGAGGCATGATTAATATTTAGTTTTTAAGTAGTGAAACGTTAATGAAACAGAGTGAAACTGTATGAAACGAATCCTGGCAAGGTCGCCACTCTTCTGTTACGTATCTTGATCCTCAAGTGGTTAACTTGATGAATCTAGATAGCACAGAGATATATATTAAGGTATCAGTCAGCTGAAGGCAAAACAAACGTAAAATCTAATAAAATAATTTCCTGTTGTTGCTTCCTTTCCTTTTGGATCTTAGGACTTAATATCCTTTATTGACTGATACTCTTTAATTATGAAAAATACTGAAACTAATTAAAGTCATGTAGTATTTATAAAGAATTATTATTTAACCGAAGCTTAGTAGGCTATGGTTATGAACCGAATAAGTTATAGCTAAAGAAGGACTATTAATTTTATAAAAAGTCTTGAAAGATAAATATTAAAGTAAGAATATTTCGGTCTCTACCCTTTTTGAAATGAATAGATAGTTTTCTTCTATGTCCTTTTATTTATATTTAATGTAATTATTCTTGGTTCTTGTCTTACGTTAATAGTATTATATTATTATTATCATCAGGAGTAATATCAAAGTCACATAAAAAGTTAGATATATATTTAATAATTAGTTAAATTTATTTCTTAACCACGTAACATTGAGGTTTGATTATGAGTAAATAAAGTTACAGGATCGTTTCATAGATTCGATTCAGGTCTCACTCAAATAATATGAAAAGCAAAATATAATATTTTGAAGCAAAAGAATTTTCTTCAGCTTAGGAAATCACTAGAAGTAATATTAACACAGCCATGTTAGTCTAAGGCGATATTACTAATACGAGACAATAGCATCACCGTACTAAGCACCATTAAGCAATGTAAGCTTAATTAAAAGAAAATGAAAGAACTCGTAAGTATTAATATAAAACAATAGTATTACTTTCATCATAACCCAATTACTTAAAGAGTTGCTTTAGTCCACAAGTTAGTCAACTAAAATAGTTAAGTACATAATAATAGCGTTAACGTTAATTCCCAATCAAATAGTTAAGTACATTACACACATTAAACACATCACGTTAATTCCCAATCACATATCTCACTAACCAACATAACGTAAGTGTTTACACCGAACACACTTAACACACATTTATATAATCTGACTGACAGTCACAATCCCATTATAATACTTCACCCAGTCTTCCTCCAGCTGCAAGTTCACCTTCCCCAACTCCAAATGAGACTGATTTGAATGCCCACAACTCGGGTCTTATATACCAAACAATGATGGTGTAGGAACGAATCAGGAGGCGGCGGGTGGTGCGCGCTCCAATCATAGCTCCTCGAATCACATAACAGGTGTGTCGTCCACTCACAGCTCCTGGCGTCGATCATACGTCATAGCATCGGTCATCGAGGTATGGGGCGAGCTGGTATGGGGCGAGATGGTTTGCCCACTCGCTCGTTCGCTCGCTAGTCTGCTTCACCACTTGGGTAGTTTGGCTCCTTGAACTCTAATTCTAACCCTTAAATTAACATACAGGGCTCCGTATGTCAGAATATATATATATATATATATATATGTATATATATGTGTGTGTTTTTTATGTATATTTTACTTTCGACTGAATGGAAGCTACTGTAACAACGCGTAAATGCTGTATTAAGTTAATATTAACGCAAATCAATTTATTGAGAAGTACCAGAATTGAGTTAAACAATTATATTTAGTATTACAAATTATATAATGAGGGGACGAACTATTATTGGATGTACCAGGTCACACTTTTAAAGATTGATCTATTTCTAATGTATATGTAATGTATATAAGTTTATGTATATTACGAAATAAAGTTATTGAATTGAATGGTACCGGCAATGACAGGATTCCTTCTTGACTTGTGTTACAACCCACAGTGGTGTCCCCTCCTATTGAGCCCCCTATTGGGCCATGATCAGGCCATAGCATTTGGTGAGGTAGCCATATGGGCCCTCCCCACCAAAGCGAAGAAGCAACTAAGGACACATATGAAATCCCTCTGGTAACTAGATCACTGGGGTTGTCCTCTGTGGACACATAACGAAAATGAGCACCGGGGACGAATAACTTTATCTTATCAACTCTACTTTGAACCATAAATAGGCAAAATCTTTTTACTAGACAACCAGCATAGGGTTATCTGGCTGTCCGACCAGAGGTATACATTCTCTATAACCAGCTCGTCCGCGTAGGCCTCGCATATATAACATGCGAGACGAGCTGCGAGAAGAACAGCAGTCAACTCCATCTTAGGTATGGTGAGGGCCTTAATAGGCGCTAGCTTAGCTTTGGCCATTACTAACCTACTCACCTCATCACCAACCGCATAGGCCACTGAGCTAGCGTCACTAAATAGGTGCAGCGTAACCCTCTTAGAATTAGTGACCTGACGGGGAAACATGATACCTGTACTATCTATCATATCGTTATAAATACCCTGCCAGTTAGCTCTCATGTCATCTGGAATGGGGACATCCGACCCACACTCTAATCTCCACAAGTCCTGTATGAACCTCCTCCGCGCCCGGATGGTTACCGGTAGCAACACTCCTAGAGGATCGAACACACTCGCGGTTAGACTTAGAGCCTCGCGTTTTGTAACCAATGCAGGGCTACTTCCGCGGAAATTAACCTGTAACATATCCTTATTAGTTAGCCACCCAACGCCAAGTACCCTAACCCCGTCTTGTTTGGCAGAAGCTATACCCTTCAGGTGCAACAGTTCCCGCAAATTCTCATTTGTGACCCACTCTCGTAAAGACAGGTTAGCGCTGGAAAATATTTTACGGGCATCCCAACATTGTTGTTGGAAATCGCTTACATCATCACCAGTCCCCTGCAAGTTATAAATATACAGCCCCCTTTTGAGCTTATTAACTACTTCACTGTTCTCCTGTATCATAGACAGGTGTTTTTGAATGGTAGCATTAAGGAGGAACTGGGAACAGGTGGCCCCGAACAGAACTGCACGGAACCGGTAGACAATGTAAGGACTTGCAACATCCAAGGGATCAACGGGCCACAGAAACCTAGTAGCATCCCTATCCTTCTCACTCAACCCCACCATGAGAAATGCTTTCTCAATATCACTCAACCCAGGCAAATTGATGGCATCTAAAGCGCAGAAGCACCTGGGTGAGGTCAGCCACTAGAGATGGACCTGTATGGAGACAGTCATTCAGACTGAACGCCTTCTCGTCCATCCTAGCCGAACAGTCAAACACTATCCGTACAGGCGTAGTAACACTATCCTTGGTAATACCATGGTGAGCCAAGTAGTGAATGGGATGACCAGCTTGATTCCTGCTTTCTACCCTTTCAATAAATTCCCTTTCTATCTGATTATCCAGAACCTTTGTATACTGTTGACAGTAGTTGGGATCTTTTATAAACTTACGCTGCAAGCCTCTCAATCTGCCCAGGGCTAACTTAAAGTTATCAGGTAATTTATCTATGTTATCTCTCCACGGCAGTTCCACTATATACTGTCCCTGTGCTTCGGAATACTGTACCGTTTCAGAAAATCTATTTAAGACTTTCTCCCCACCCTTACCAGTCTCATTAGGACTTATACCAATATGGTCCAAGTCCCATAGAGCTGTCAGATCCTTTAATTCTGGAGAATTCCTGCCAATATCTTCCTGTATCTCCACTAAAGGGTCTACTGCTAACTTAAGAACAGTGACTAACTCTACATGGCTCTCTTCTATATCTGACTGATAAGTGCCACTCGGTGCGTAACCATAAATTGTGGGTAACATAACTATACTTCCTTCCCTGACATAGCCTGAATGTACAAAGTGGTAATAAAAGTCCGCCCCAATCAGTAACCCTATCATATCTCCATCAGTGATGCCTGGATCTGCTAATTTGTAACCCCGAGCCTTGATAGCATTTACCTCCATCTCTAATCCCCTCCCTGGCTTGTATACTGGTAACTCCTCCACCACAACGGCTCTCAAATTACGTACCCTTCTTCTGTGATGATAGGTTAACTCTACTATTTTATACTCAGTACTACCTAGTGAGCCAGTAAATCCCTGGAGCTTTAGCTGTTCCTTACTGACCCTAACGTAATCAAGCTGCGATAAAGCAGAGCGCAAGATGAAGGTACGTTGCGAACATTGGTCCAACAAAGCTCTTACTTTACTAGTGTGACCGTTTCTGTCGGTCAAGGGAATCTGAATGGTAGGCAACAACACTGCATTACGGCCCGAAGCCACAGCCATGGTCACTGTTGGTTCAGGGGCTGCTGGTTGTCCAGTTTGTTCAAGGCGTGGCGTCGGACACAAATAATTAAAATGTTTCTGTTGGCAGAATCGGCACGGCCTAATTTTAGGGTTAGTACACCCCTGACTGCCATGTTCTGATGACAGGCACCCGACGCACAATTTCAACTGCCTAGTTCTATTGGCCTTGGCGGGACTGTTCTTGTATTTTGCACACTTTGCCCAAAAATGTCCTGTCTTTAAACACAACTTACATCCATACTTCCGCTTGGTATCGGGTTTCTGATACACTGCATATGCTGCTGTGGCGGTCGCCCCAAACTGTTCTAGTGGGTTATGTCTACTTTCTAGATTGCACACTTCAGTCTTAAAAACACAACATATTCATCCACATCCAGCCAGTTGTCTTTTAATTCACATTTAATCACTTCAGAGAGTGCACTAGGGAGTTTATTATGCAATAGTACTGCACACATTTCACATACTGTTGCATCCATAGAGCGTAATGACTCTAACGCACACTCAAATGACGCGGAAAAATATTTCAGAGTACTGACCTCCTGGCTAGGATGCGGGAGATTACACAGTTTCGCTATGTGAGCTGCTTTGATGCGATCCTTTTGACCATAACTGTTTTTCAGTGTAGTGACCGCTGGTTCATAACTTGCAGCGACCAAACTAAATCCACTAACAATTTGTAGAGCCTCACCACTAAGTTGTCCTTTTAGATACGTAAATTTCTGAATGTCGGTTAAGTCTGTTTGGGAGTGAACACTACAATCAAAGAGCTCCCAGAAACCCACGCACTGTGTTGGATCCCCATCAAAAACTGGCAACTTCAGGGAGGGTAGCTTAATACCCTTCTGCTTCCTACTTGCTGCACTATCATGAGATCCACCAGTAGTGGTTGTCTGTTGAGCACTATCTAACTCAGCTAACTGACTGTTTACTTGATTAACATACTGCATATCTTTCACCATCTCATCCTCTAACTGATCATCTGAATATAAGCTATACAACTCTACGTTATATGACTCTATATCAGCTAGGGCCTTTTCTAAAGTGACTTTCACACCCCTTACATCATGCAGTGTAGCAGCATGTTCAATAAATTCAGACAGATTAGAGGTAAGCTTAGTAATCCCTCCCTTCTTGGCGGCAATGACTTTATTTTCTCATCCATTCTTAAAAGTTTACGGTAACTAAAGCTTAAGGAACAACAATACTAATCGTCACTGTAGGCTAACCTATTCTAATCTATTCTAAGCCTAGGCTAACCTACTTACATTGATGACGACAGCAACCAAGCAAATTGAAGCATGCAGACCGCGTGCCCCCTGTGAGTTTACAAATGATCAAAGAAAAGGAAAATTACCCTATGTCATAAAACTCTACTTTACAATATTTACTTTACTAGGCTATATTAAATTTTAACAAATTACAAATAAAAAGAAAGAAAAAGAAGGATCAAGACTCCTCTGAAGGAGGAACAGCTGCAGCCATCGTCCTAGTCTTTAGATCTAGCCTATTGCATCGACTGCTCCTCCTCGGCCTTGTCCTTTTCCTCAAAGAAGGCACGCGCTCCGTTCAGCAGCCTATCTAACACCTTCCGGCTCCCTGGCTCATCTAAATGGACTCCGTCCCACAAGTCGGTCTTGCTCATCCCCATGGCAAAGTACCTTTGTTTAGTAAATGGGAGATATCTTCGTAAGCGGAGGTTCACACCATTTTTCGCCCTGTTGAACTCCTCGGGAGTCATACCCCTAGGGCGTACCCTAGACTCCAGACTGACCACCAGACAGTGACCCCCAGTCCTCTCTTCTATCTCTTCAGCTAGAGACTGGAGCCCGAGGGCCACCCCCTGAAGGTCAGCCTGCAGGGACAAATCATTTCCCCCGAGGATCAGGAATGTAAGATCCGGCTTGTAGGCTAGGAGCTCATCCCAGGCCGAGGTCTGCCTGACAGTGTCTACCCTTGCCCCTGGTCTATACAGTTGTTTAACAAAAAAAGCAGGGCACTGCACTGGACGATCCAGCGGAAAATCTCGCACATAGGAATGGCCGAAGAGGGCCACCTTTCGCAAAGGCACAGGGTAATATCCGGACAATGGCACAAACTCTTGGCCAACGCCCCCTGCCCTTGCAGCCTTCCCTGGTTCGCCCCTCGGCATGTGTCCACTGGATCGCCCAGCTCTACACAAAGGCAGACAAGTCAGGCCTAACCCTCTCACGACCATAGGACGCAGAGGTTGCCAGATTAGCAATAAGACATAGATTACTCTCACTGTTATAATTACCTCTCCAAAATTAGTTTTCTGCCCACAGCTAACTCAAAGACAACTGCAGAGGTTGAAGTAAACAAACTAAAGGTTTAGAGATACCCCTGACGGTAACAAAGGCTTTAAAGTATCCCTAATAGGCTCAAAAATCGCGTCAGGATGTAAGAGGGAAATACCCCCCAATCACTATCAACATACAACAGATGGCCCAGTATGCTGGTCGCACGGCACCAATTATATCCTGAATATTATTCCTAGGGGGTATAGGAGAAACTGATATAAAGTAAATAATTAGACCTGGGAAGATGAAATGGCCTAGGCTATAAATATGATACCAGGTCGGTATTTGACTTGCTTGTAAACATGTATGTGTAGGTTATCTGTGGTAGTCCCAGTAATATCTATGAAGTACTTCTAGTATTAAAGGAACTTAGCTGTGATGATAAGAGTGTAGGTTAGGTGATGGACATGTCGGTAGGTGTAGTTCAGTGAAGTTCTGTTATGTGGCAGCAACTGGTGTTTGTTGTGAACGGGACGAAGTCTCTGTGTGAAGTGTACCGAGATACCCTTTTATCGTAACAATATAAATGTATTTAAGGGTTCTATATTGTCTGGAAGACTGGCATAATAGTCCCCCTATATAAGGGCAAAGGGGAAAGAGGAGTGTGTGGTAACCACCGAGGAATATGTCTTCTAAGCGTAGTAGGGAAGGTATACAGTAGGGTAGTGATTGAGAGAGTGAGAGTGAGAGTGAGAACGGAGAAATGGATAGGCGACGAGCAGGGAGGTTTTAGGAAGGGAAGAGGATGTGTAGATCAGATTTTTACCCTGAATTGTGTTGTGGAGAAGTATCTGGAGAAGAAACAAAAGGTGTATGCTGCCTTTATGGACTTGGAGAAGGCCTATGACAGAGTGGATAGAGAAGGTTTGTGGAAAGTACTTAGAATATACGGAGTAGAGGGCAAGTTGCTGAAAGCAGTGAAGAGCATGTATGAGGGTGCAAAGGCGGCAGTACGTGTGGAGAGTGAGCAGAGCGAGTTCTTTGACCTGAATGTTGGTTTGAAACGGGTGTGTGATGTCCCCGTGGTTGTTTACTGTATATATGGATGGAGTTATGAAAGAAATACTATCAAGAGCAGTGGATGTTGGTGTATCGCTGAAAAGGGAGGGAATTGAGTGGAAGCTACCTATACTGCTGTTTGCGGATGATACAGTTCTGATGAGTGATAATGAATGGGAGTTGCAGGGTCTGGTAAATGAGTTTGGAACAGTGTGCGAAAAACGGAATTTGAAGGTAAATACGGGGAAGAGCAAGGTTATGGTCTTCGAAAGGGGTGAAGTCACAGAGTGGGAGGTGAAGCTGAACGGTCAGGCTATGGAGATCGTCAACTCTTTTAAGTATCTGGGCAGTGTGTTGAGTAAAGATGGGACTATGGATGAAGAGGTGCGGGAGAGGGTACAACAGGGGAAGAGGGTTGTAGGAACGCTAAAAGCAGTAACAAGAAATAGGGTGGTCAGTATGGAAGTGAAGAAGTCCTTGCATGACAGTGTGGTAATCCCGACACTGACTTACGGAAGCGAAGCATGGACGTTGGTTGAGAGACTCAGAGTGAGAGCAGTGGAAATGAATTACTTAAGGAGTGCGTGCGGAGTTACATGGAGGGATAGACAGACTAATGAGGAAGTAAGGAGGTGTGGTGTGGAGGTAGATGTGCTGGAAAGTGTGAAAAGGAACAACTTGAGATGGTTCGGCCATATGGAACGTATGGAAAGCGAGAGAATGACTAAGAGGGTGTACGAGAGCGAGGTGGAGGGACAGAGGGGGAGAGGTAGACCGAATATGAGGTGGAAGGATGGAGTGAGGAAGTACATGAACGAAGGCGGTGCTGGTTGGGGGGAGGGGCGTCGACTGACTGGGGACAGAGGTGCATGGGGGTGGTTCGTTCGTGGCCACCCCTTCGGGGATCACGGCGTCAGGCAATAGATAGATAGATAGATAGATATATTGTCTCCCGTGATTACATAATAAGGGAAAATAAACTAAGATATAATTGGTGCAACCACAGTAATATTTATCCACAAAGATAAATAAAGTAATGTGTATAAACAAAAAGGAACCAGCTGTCGTGAACCCGGGAAATTCAAACTACGGTATATAATTATACCAGCTAGGATTCACGACAACTACATTTACTTCAGACCCCTGCATTTCGTGCATCAGTAGGGCTGCCAGAGTAAGGTCACAAAAACAAAATGGGTTCTCAAAGGAAAAAATCTAAATAATGGTAGTAGTACTGACTTTGTGAGGGGAGGGGGGGGGGGGGGCAATCTCTCTTATTTGAAATTTCCGCATAGGCCTATTATAAAATACTGTTGAGCATAACAAATAAAAACTAACTCGAAACTGTCTTCTTTGAAAATTAAACTGGATATATTATAACCTCCAAGCTATTAAATGTTTTATAAGGCATACTGCTATACCAATAAATTGCAGCTTCAAAGCCTAGATACTGACCAATATGCTGGTGTTTGTCGAGCAACCAGGGATTTCCGGTCCTTCCAGAGTCTAGGAATAACGCACAACAACGCCACTCCGCTTCATCTCTCTCTCCAAAGCTCGTTCTCCCCTCGCAAAACTTTTGAATAGTAAATAGATGCCGTTGTAAAGGCTTGTCCCTCAATACCTGACCTGGTTTCCAAGCGGTCAGAGTGCCTCCCTTGGATCTATTGCATCGGTCTATACTAGTACTGTACTATACTTGAGGAAGGGGAAGACATTTCTCGCCATTTCACCAGTTCAGATGGATCACATGAGCTCCACATCAGGGCTCTTATCGGGCAGGGCCGAAGGATGAGGCAAGAACTGCTACACCGCAATACCAACAAAGAAGTGATCAGGGCGAAGAATGAGAGATCAGGTCGAAGGTAGAAAATCACATCGAGAAGCAAAAAATGCACTACCGAAGGGAATCAAGTCAGTCCGGCAACATCAACATAGTAAGATGAATGGAACAACTACTCAAGCCGACGACGAAAGCTCGAGGGGAGATAGGAAGTGATAACACCGCAACCATTCCCCAGTCGCCGGCCCTGAAGCCCCCCAACCGCGCCAAGGAGAGTACAGTAGTATCAAGGGGGGGGGGGGGGATCGCGGATCGCACATATAACAATGCACTATTGTCATGTTCAAGGAATTAGTCAATTTGTGAAGTCCGGGATGTTCTGGTAAATTTTATTAAATTTTGTATGAATAAGGAAACTACAATTTATATCAAATTTTATATTAACCCGTGGAGCCCCGGCTAGTTTTGTAATGTTTGCGCACCAGAACCCGGCCGGTTTTCAAAAAATTGTTTTATTCCAGAAACAATAGCGAATGGGTTAGGAATGAAGGAAAAACCACGAAAAACCGCTCAAAAAGCTTAAAAAAAATTCTTACAGAGCCCCCGAAAACGGATTTTACAAGAGTAAAAAATTGAAGGCAATTATCCCAAAAAAACAGGTTATTGCGCGCTCGCGCACATGCACGTGGACTTTGAGAGTTTTCAACCATCGGCACAGTTGCGTGGGATACGTACACAGTTCCCATACAAATCTGAGCCCTCTTGAGTGGCTATACCTGAGGTTACGGTCGGCGCAATTAGGGTGACGCGTCAGGCGCGTCTCTGGGGCTGTGCGTTACATACATCGCCGACGCGTCAGACGCGTCGCTGGGGCTGGACGGGTTAAGCTAAATATGCAATTTGACAAGATATCAACAGTACAGTAGTACAAAAAAAATACAGTATTCTCACTGATGATAGTGCTATCGGGTAGGTACCTGTAAGCATAGCATGCCTCAAGTGACCCTACCAATTAATACAATATCAACACAATATCAAAACAACACCCAGCACACGGTATCACACACAAATACAGTCATCTCTCCCTTACTGCCCACCCCAAACCAGATTCCAGAAGCATATCCATACTCATATCTCTCGCCATTACATCCAATCACAGACAACACGCAGCTGCATGCACAACCTCCCGAAATCCATCCTTCTAAATCCTCCCGAGAACAGAGTCCACCTGGCCAGGCTGAGATGTGGGCAGCATCCAGCTCTTCTGAGCTATCAGAAGAGACTGGATATCTCCGTCGTGGACACCTGCCCAGAACATGGCACCTCATACTATTATACATATCATAGAAGACTGCATTCTACACAATCACTTACGCCAACATAATCTACACCCCTCCACCACCACCTGTCATGACGGATATTTAAGGCTTCCTAGGTACCAGTATTTGTTATTGACCTGATGAAGCTAACTGCGAAACTTTGTCAATAAAGTGCTCTTCCTCAGATGGTGTTTTTTTTATCCATTCAATCCATTCTACACTCCTTGAGAGCCCTGTGGGAAAGCCCGATCGTGGCTATGCCGTTCCTAAGGGACTCGGGGCTGTTCAGCTTAGGGAACGACAACAACAACAAAAACCTTTAGTCCCTAAACACACCCAAAACACCCATGGACTAAAGCCTTTGGTCCAAAATGCCAATGCCACAAGGCAGACCAACGTTGCATGTGCACATGTATAATATATGCTATAGTCTATTCGCTGTAAGTTGGCGAGAAATAATTGCCTCTATCTATGTAGGGAGATTTTTTTTTTTTTTTTTGCCCTGAGGTGTTTTAAATGTTTTTTTTAAGGCCTCCACTCTTAAGAGCCTTTCCGCAGTCCCCCCAGTAAAACCTCATAAGAGCCTTGCTGCACTTCTCAGGTTAAAGAATCGGCAATAGGCTCAAAATTGCGTCATATGTCGGAAGGGGTCAACTGGTTCACTGAGCCTTCAATGAGTGTTTGGTAAATTTTACTTTTAGCAATACTTGCTTGTTCAGGATCCATGGTGTTTAGGCTGTGCGTAACATACTGACAACATTTTGTGGAACTCTCACCAATATCCTCCCCTCGCTTTCTTTTATTCTCTCCACTAGTGGATGGGGTTGGTGGAGTCAGAGGATTGTGAGGGCGGTTGTAGCTAGTGGATTGGCAACAATCTGAAATATAAGGGGGTCAATAGTGCCTAGATCATGAATAGCAGGAAATTACGTAACACTCTCCACCACAGAAATTTAGCAAGCAATCAACTAATTCACCTATATTTCCTCAATTTTCAGACACCTTTGACCCACAGAGAATGGCAGGAAGTTGCAAAGGGGTTTGAGAGAAGATGGCAGTTGCCAAACTGCCTTGGGGCAATCGATGGAAAACTTAGTGATTCGCCCTCCTCTTGATAGTGGATCATTCTATTTTAACTACGAAGCATACACACCATAGTAGTAATGGGAGTAGTTATTTTCAATTATGAGTTTATTTATGTTGATGTGGGCACCAATGGGCGGGTGTCTGATGGAGGTGTCTGGGGGTAATTGCTCCCTGAATCTCTGCCCACAGCACATGCCTCCCAACTGACAAGCAGCTCCCAAATAGTGATACAGAGGCTCCTTTTGTATTTGTTGGTGACATGCTTTTCCCTTGAAAAGGTACCTCATTAAGCCATTTCCATACCGCAACCAGACAGTTAGGCAGTAAATATATTCATACAGATTGTCAAGAGCACGGCGGACTGTGGAAAATGCCTTTGGTATCATGAGTAATAAATTTAAGATTTTCCAAACTCCTATTTATCTCTCCCCTACTAAAACAGAAAGTTGCATTGGCATGTACTGCATTGCATAACCTCATACGGAAGCAGCATACAAGTGGATACAACCCCACTGGATCCTTGGATGCTGAGGATGAGGCCAAAGGGACAATTATTGTACAAGGGGCATGGACCGCAACTGATGACTTTCGAGGCAGTGCCTAGGAACCACTCGAACTATGCCAAGGAAGTCTGTGACAAATATAATTATGAAGTACTTCAATGAGCAAGGAGCTGTACCATGGCAAAACACGATGGCTGGGCTAGAGTAATATAGGCCACATGAATTACATGAATCAGTAAGAGCATTTGGGATTTTGGAAATGTGTGCATTTGGTTCATTGCAACATATCCTTCAATGATAATGTACATTTATGTAATCGTATTATATATGATCAGAAAGGAAACTAATTTAATTCCATAAATCAGACTTGAATTTAGTTATCTTGTGAGCATAATTATCCTTTATAATTACGAAAGGATGATTGTAAATAGAAACATTTAAATTGCAATAGATATTAAACGTTTTCGGAGACATTAATGCTGTTTACCACCGTATTTACAATAGTTTGTGCGTGGAGAGGCTGGTTCCGCTCTTAGAGTCACTTGCTCACTTTGCATCTAACAGGCACTGCCCGATTGTGATTTCTCAGCGTAAGAAATTAATTGAAAATACAAACTTCACCGATTCAAAAGCTCCTAACACCTCCTTGGAATCAATAAAGAGTGAGTTTGCTAAACATTCGTTCCCTTCGTAACAAGATGGATATCGAGACTGTGACGCCTGCAGCTCAGTAGAACGCCATGTGGGCTCAGCCGCTCGCTTGGCCACTCGCTAACACTCGCCAGGGCAGTGAATTTGGCTACAGTCTAAATACAATGTTCTACTTTCTTTCTTGTGAATCGTCATGGCCCATGCAGTACAGAAGTGGTCTTTATTTTCGCCTGTGACCATGCATTATATTTTATATCATCAGTTATAAGTTTAATGTACAAGACTGAATGATACAGCTAGAGAGTGTGAGTGAGTAAGTGCAGGAGGCAGAGTGTGTGCGCGTAGTGTTACACATTGTCTCGGGGACGTCATGCCACGGCCGGGCCCTCTGAGTGACTGGCTGCCGCATCACCCTCCCGCCGCGTCAGGAAGTGGTTCCCCCCGCATTCCCTGCTACCTTGTGCCTTCCTTGCTCAGAGCTTGCCTGACCAGCATACCCTTCACATGTCCCTTGCTCCCTGTCCCCCCGACTTCTACCTATAGAACACTTTCTCTCTCTCTCTCTCAACTTCTTACCTCTCATTCTTTCAATCTATTTAATAGCATAACTCCCCTTTGGTTCTCCACGATTTCATACATCGGCCATCGTATTATATGCTGAAGCTCTCCGATATTACATGTTTAGTTAGGCATTTTGGAGGGGTTACCATTTTGTCTGTAGAGGTTCGACACACTAACTGTGTCTCCCTCCCTTTTTCTGGTTGTCTGCTGGGCTATTTAATGCTAGACTGGGGTGAGGCCATTGTTGTTGTGATTTCAGATAAGTACTAGGGTTTGTTGAACCTGTACAATCGCAACTGATACGTGGGAAGCCTAGGTTGTCTTTCTGACTGTGTACCTTGTGAGTTTAGCACGGTGTTGCAAGTGAGGGCTTTTGCCTCTGCCACCCAACACTGTGTTAACTCGTTTTGCTTTGACTTTGAGAGGGTCGCCAGGAGAGAACCAGATACTAGCGATCTGGATCTCTCAAGAGAGCACCCCGTCTTTTTAACGTAATTTGGCCGCACAGTTATAAGGACCTCGCTAGGCTACGAGCCGCTTGCTCAGCCATTGTTTCCTAGCCTACTACATCCCAGCTAGACTTTATTCGCCTAGCAGACACCCGATTAAGAATATAAACTCTTTATGTTATATATGCACCATTTTTATTCACGTTGATAGTAAGCCTTGGTTGTTGTTGAGTTGCACAACCTGAGCAGGCTTTTACGTTGCCTGAGGAAGTACTTCTTTTGTTGTTGGAGATTATACGATTGCACCGTTATTATTATTCCCGTGCCAGTTAACCCTGTATGTCCATACCTTTGCCATAATTATCTCGTTCCTGCTTTATACAAAAGTTCAAAATCCGATTCGATCATCTTAAGCAGCATCAGACTTTCTTCTGAAGATTCCTGCTCGATGCTTTAGGACTTTCGTTCACTTTCTTTAATATAGGAGTGACAGTTTATTATTATTTAGAGTAACTTTAATTATACCTTCTTCTTGTTTGCATTAAATAATTCCAGTGATTTAATTAAGCTCTCTATCCTTTTCCTTGTGTACATCATTAACGTAATTGTATGTTGTTGTGATCAGGCTGTATCAGAGATCATCAGCCTGTAGTAGTAGTGCATTTATACTGTTACGACTGGGGTTCAAATATATCAGGGCTCTTATTCATTGGACTAGTAATGGCATAAATGTTACAACGGAAAGCGCTAGCTCCAACCTCTGATGTATATTCCCAGTGAACAAAGAACACAAATACGCAATAATAGGCTATCAAACTCTCAATAAATGTGCATCTACTCTAGGCTTAATGTTATGTGAAAACAGCCTATTACTACCTATAACCGAAGGTGCTTGGTTATGGTATGCAAAGTAAGCTGGTAAGAGAAGTTACAGCTTACGTTACTTTAATCAATAAATGTCAGGCACTCCTGCATGAAAGAAAGTGTACTAAAGTCCTTCAACACTAACAAGGAATCTTCTTTAAATGTTAGATGCTATAAAGATGCTCGTATCGGAAATGGAACCCAAAAAGGCAGGCAGCGGAACAATGCTCGTGCAGGCTATGCACACAAAACGGCAGAATATATAATGCCGTCGGAGCCAAGAATATCCTAAACACTACAACAATAATAATCGCCACGACAATGCAGTATTCCTATCAACAAAAAGAGCCTAAGTCGTTTGTGTCTCCATACATCAAACTAGGCTGCGAAATGCTTGTGTAATCATAAATGGGTATGCATAAAAAGAGTACTTGGTTTAATATACTTAATGTCTACTATGATTGATAAAGTCTAGTTAGAGTCAATGATACGAGATACTGGTGCGCATGGCATGCCGCATAGCCTAGTGCAAATCTCAAGTCTGTGCGTCAAATATTACGTTATAGGGAAGGGTAGCTCTCTTGAGAAACCTTAATACCGAAGTATTAAGCATTCTCCTGGCGTACCTCAAAGACAAACAACGAGCTTAGAACAGTGCAGAATGGTATAGGCAAAAAGCCCTCATTCGTGCATGCTCCACTCTCAATGGCACACAGACTAGAATTTACTCAATCAACTCCAGTTCTCAGGTATGTCGTGCAGCTTTTTCCTAAAGCCAGCACTCATAGGAAACAATACCTTATGATATCAGACTCCTAGTCTAGCATTATCTAATCCAGCAGAACACTAATAATTATAGGAAGCGGCAATATGAAAGCCAACCAATGCTTCGTGATCCACTTATCTTAACAACTAACATACATGGGTTATATCAGACCTTAACGCACAATACAACTGGCCAACATGAAGCTGATTTTGCAGAGTTAACCAGAGGGGGTATAATATTAATAAAAAGGTGGTGAAAGATATGAAAAAGAGAGAGGTAGGCAGAGGAAAAGATTCTCAGGTGCGGAGCAGGAGACAGGTAGCAAGGGAAAAAGATGGATGCGTTCTAGAAACCAGATCTGAGGGAGAGAGTGGCGAGGAACTGTATATATACTCGCACTAGCTCGAGGCGCGTGGGAAAAAAGCGGTTACAAGTCCACTAGCAAGGGAGCTAGCAGCATGGTAAGGACCTCTCTCCACCAACCCCCATGAGGCAGCCAGCCGTGACGTCATCGAGCGGGACAAAAACACTGCGCGCTCCCTCTCACTCTGTTCTACTCTCTCTCTCTCTCCCAGATCCCATCATTACTAGTTAATGATAAAACATATACTTTACAATTAAATATATAAAGCCTTAACATGGGTGAAAACAGAGAGCCTTTCTGGACTGCCCATGACACGAGCTATCCTATGAAATAAAGCACACTCTAATACATAAACTGTAGCCCCATCCACTGCCCTGGCGATCCTAGCGAGTCACTGTAGGACAAGCCATGCGGTTCTAATGGAGTGGTTAACGTCACAACCCCCCCAAGATTTTTCTCAGAGGCCCCAAGGCTCACAAAAATCTGATGGTTAGAACCCATGCTATATCTCCACTTCCCATCACCCAGCGGCAGTCCAATATCTGGCACAGTTCTTCAACAAAACATTTTTCAAAATTACAACTCTCCCCAACACCATAGGTTAAATTATATGTAGTTATGCTCCTCAAGAGCGAGCTTCTCTAGCACAGCATTCTGAGAGGAGTGCAACTCCGAATTACTGCTATATCATACTAAAAAAAAATCAACTATCAAAGAAAGAGTTTTTATTTGATTTTTATGTTTATAATTTGTTTATTTCGGCTGCACTATTGGGGCAAGCCTAGTTTTTTCTTCTATACCAAACGCTCAACTCCTGCTTTACGACCCAATACGCTGGGCTACAACCGCGAGCCAACAAGCACCAAGCGCAAAATACTATTCAAACTAAAGCAGGAGGCTACCCGTGTGTCAATCTACCCAGGATCATATACCCTTGAACGACCATCTGCAACCACGTTGTCACAACCGGCAATATGGCGTATGTCCAGGTTATATACCAATAACCTTAGTGACCACCTGGTCAGCCTCATATTCCGATTGTGAAACTGGTCCAAGAACTTGAGAGGGTGATGATCTGGGTAAACTACAACGACCGGACCATAGGCTGGAACATAGACCTCGAAATACCCCAGCGCAAGCACAACCGCCAGCAGCTCCTCGACAACAGAGCAGCTCCCTGGGCCGAATTGTACTTCTCCGAGCAGAAACTAACAGGATGCTCCAGCCCATCATCGTCCTTTTCCACAAGGATGGCACCAGCCCCCACACCACTAGCCTCCGTTGCTAGTTTGAAAGGTAGGCTAAAATCAGGGGCCCTGAGGATCGGGTGAGTGCACAACAGGTGTTTTACTTCTCTAAACACCTTCTCACACTCAGGCGCCCATTTGAACTTCTTATCTTTCCAGTTATCCTCCACCTGAGCTTGACTGTCCCGTTCTCCTTCTCCACCTTGACTGCTAAACGTCATCACAGGCACAGTGAGAGGCTCAGGGGGGTGCCTCCCATACTCCTTCATGGGATTAACATGACTGGTGGGGAGGTGTGGTGGAGTGGTGTTGCCACTGGCCTGGTAATCCAAAGGTCCCGGGTTCAAATCCCGATGTATCAATGGGAAGATATTATTGGGATGGAATTTGTGCTGTACCTAGTATCAGTGCATTACCACAAGCCCACCGAAACGTCAATAAAATACCCTCATTGTTCCCTGATTAAATAGCACTGTATGAATATTCCCATATTCAAAATATGCTATAGGGGTGCAATGCCTGGTGAGTTATCTGCTCAACAGGTGGCGTTGTGTGTGTGTAAGTGTGAGAGTCCGAGTGTAGGGGTTGAGACAGTGAAGCACGGGAACGAGGTGGCTTCAGAGATGGGGTCGTTTCGGGCCATGAATGAGCACCGTGCCTCATGTGAAGGCAAGATGGCAGGTGCTCGTTGTACTCTACGTGCTTCACATGTCTCACTCCCTAGACTGGAACAAGACCTCACAGGCTTCACTGTTCATTGTAAAGCGGTGAATGTTAGGGCTCTCAGCCTATGCCCGAGAGGAAGTAAGTTGGAATATAGAAAAAAAAAAAAAAAAAAAAAAAAAAAAAAAACAGTGGAGTGGCTACCAAGTAATCCAGGTCTGATAGCTCCTCCACCACCATATAAGGACCAGCGTACTTCGCGGATAAGGGGTGACCTACAAGGGGCAGTAGAATCAACACTTGAGGACACACTTGAGCATAGAACAAGGTTTTTCTGTGTCCTCCCATACTTCTTCAACCACATGGAGAGGCCCTCTGACACGGTGTCCAAAGACGAGCTCATTAGGGCTGAATCCCAAACTCTCCCCAGGTACCTCCTGCACAGCAAACAAAACACATGGCAGGCCAAGATCCCAATCCTTCCCACTCTCAAAGCAACAACAACGAAGCACAGATTTCAAGGCTGAGCGCCATCGCTCTAACACACCCTGGCTCTCCGGATGATACGCAGATGACACAATCCCAACAATCCCATGCTGCGGCATTGCTTGAACAAAGAGGCTAGAAGTGAAGTTGGGTCCCTGGACTGACTGAATCCCCTGCGGGTAACCATACCGGGAAAAATACACTAGCAAGCTTCGGACCACCGTCTTCGCCGACCCATTTCTCATAGGGTACGCGTCAGGGTACCTTGTTGCCACATCTCCCGACTGTGCATCACTGTCCTCCTTCAACTCTTTCGTCTTTTTAAGCCCATCCTCTGCCTTTTCCACAACAGTTACTGGGTCTTCTTCAGACTCGATATTTGGTCCTAATACTGAGTCCCCGAGAAGGGCCGTTGATACTAAACTCTCAACCGCATCAACTTCCAACCCCTTCTCGGTACCCTTCCTCCGCTGATCTAAAGATTGTTGACCAGAATGTGACTCCCTGGATGCAGGATCTCCGGTGACAACACACGCCATAGGCTGCACCGGACACTTCTCAACCCACTCCTGCTCCTCCCTACTCACGTCGGCCGGCTTCTCGGCAACGACCAAGGGTGGAGCCTCAGAAGTAGGTCCCGCAAAGTCGTTGCCGAGAAGGAGGTCGACGCCCCCAACAGGTAACTTCTCCACAATTCCTACATCCAGGTCCCGAATCACACCATCAACTTCCACCTTCATTCTTACAAGCGGGTATGACCTTGTCGCATTAACTCCCTGAACCACAACCACCCGCGCCGTATTGACAGGTTTACCAGTAAAATTTCTCAACAGTGTTTGCGATGCCCCAGTGTCACGCAAAATTCTCACCTCATGTCTTCTACCCCCCCACTCCACACAACCGAGTCCCCTGTGGTCACTAAAGGCATCACGGACAGGGAATAAGCCTTCCGGATCCTTCTGCACTGGCAGTGTATTTACCTTGGAAGAAATGCCTCTAACAAACTCCGATGTCCTCTTGAACACTTCAATGCCGTGAGCAAAAGACACGGCTGCCGGAGGAGGTCGACTAGGGCACTCATTTGCCTTATGACCCTCCTGGTGGCACTTAAAACACATAAATTTCGGTTTCGGCTTATACTGTGATGTAAAAGGCCCCTGACTTTTCACATACGGTGTGGTGTAAGGTTTGGATTCAGTTTTAGTTTCATGGCTCTTCTGTTTAATTGTGTCATTGTTCCGGGGAGGGGGAGGATAACGGTCCTTAGCACTTACATCGTACTTCTGTGAGGACCCGCAACCCCGAATCAACGACAGCCGTCGATCAGCCATTTCTGCTGCTTCGACTAGAGTTCTTGGGTTTTTCTCCTTCAAGTTCAAAGTTAGATCACCGCCCGTGCTCTTAAAGAACTGCTCCAACATCATTAACTGCTTAATTTCATCAAATGTTGTGACCTTCTCAGATCGGAGCCAGATCCCCATAGCATCGGACAAGTCCCGGGCGTGTTCCAAAAAGGTGCGATCTCTTCTCTTAGTTACACCCCGGAACTTCAAACGGTACGTTTCTGGTTGCAGTTCGTAAGCCCTCAGGACAGCCTCCTTGAGATCCTCGTACACAATACATAACTCCAAAGGTAATGCATCGTAGGCTTTAAGACCCTTGCCTATTAATCTAGAGGATACAAGTACTGCCCATTTATTCTCTGGCCACTGGTGTTCCTGGCACTTCTTCTCAAAGCGTGTGAAAAATTCTGTTACACCACTCTCATCAAACACCGGAACCAGTTTCAATAAGTGCGAGAGAGACTGCTCATGAACACGGTTACCAGCCCCAAGTCGCTGTCCCGTTGCCTCTACTCGCGACTTCTCTACGTCCATGTCGGCACAGTACCTAGTCGACTCTAAATCAGCCTGCATTTTTGCTAGCTTGGCTCTATCTTCTATCTTGGCTAATTCAAATTGCTGCTGAAGCTCACATGCCCTTTGTTGCTGCTGAAGCTTAGCTAATTCGAGCTGAAGCAATAATTCTGGAGTTAACCCTTGAGGAGGTGAAGGTGCTACAATGTTTGAAATTACCGGTGTTCCCCCCCGGGGCAACCCACCCTGCCAGTCACCACCCAACTGCGGAAGTGTACCCGGGGTTGGCAAACTACTGGGATGGCTGGGAGTCGAGTGTAGGGGAAGCATGGCCGAAGGGCTCTGAGCACTCAACCCATCTCGCTCACCAGTCACCCTGCCCAGTACACACGTTATCAAGTTATCCCTGGTCATGCTGCTAGTAACCGCATGACCGATAGCTGTGGCCAGGCATTGAAGACCGTACCGATTCATACCCTCCAACCGCTCGGCAGTAACAGGCCATTGCAAAAATATCCTAGCATCCTCCTCACAGTTCACCCGATTAACCATATCATCATACTGCTGTTCCTCAGTTTCGACATTACGTACTGTGTCTCCATTCTCCTCTGATCCGGTATAAGACATGATGCTCACAAAAATTTCCCACCTCAATATTCAGAAAAGAAGTACCCCAAACTCTTATACCTCAATATACACACAAAAATTATCGGAAATACTCAAGGGCTATACTATGTTAAAAAAAAAAAAAAAAAAATTCTTGCTGATCCCCGCAAAATATTCTCCAAAACAACAAATGTTCCCTGCTAATAAATGTAGGTTCACCTAATCCTAGGTAAGGTCGCCATTTGTTACGACTGGGGTTCAAATATATCAGGGCTCTTATTCATTGGACTAGTAATGGCATAAATGTTACAACGGAAAGCGCTAGCTCCAACCTCTGATGTATATTCCCAGTGAACAAAGAACACAAATTTCTTTAAATGTTAGATGCTATAAAGATGCTCGTATCGGAAATGGAACCCAAAAAGGCAGGCAGCGGAACAATGCTCGTGCAGGCTATGCACACAAAACGGCAGAATATATATATAATGCCGTCGGAGCCAAGAATATCCTAAACACTACAACAATAATAATCGCCACGACAATGCAGTATTCCTATCAACAAAAAGAGCCTAAGTCGTTTGCAGAGCTGGGCACCACAAACAAAAAGTCAAGTCAGCAAACACAAATCAGCAAACCCAGAACATAACTTCAGCAAACACAAATGTGCAAACCTTGTGACATTTCTAGTCCTCAAATTCAGATATGCAAACGCAAACCGTTTTTAATTAATTTTAAATTTAAACTACAGAATCAAGGGTAAATCAATAAATTCAATCTCTAATGTCAATAAATATATATATTTACTTAAATATAATGTTGCCCAACTTCCATGGACCTCAAGGATATACATACAGGCTTTTAACACCTTACGAGCGGCCTATGCGGTTTATTTATATGTACCGCACAGCGGGGTGTTTTTAGCCAAAATAGGGCTGTTTACGTGATCATTTTCATGCCTAAATAAGACCCAGAACGTAAAACAAGTACCTATCCCTGAAAGGGCATAAACAGAGCTTTCGAATGACACCATAACGATCCTTTTATGATGGCTAGTTTTCTTGCAATAACCGTGCAACGCGAGTGCAAAAAGCATGTAATTCGGTACTTTCCCCATATAATTCAGTATGTAGCGAGTGAGAGAGGGAGGAGGGAGCTGAGATTCGTGTCCGTAGGTTCGCCGCGGTGGTCTGGAGCAGTCATACGCTCGCTAGTCTCCTGCCACCACTTGTCTCTCTCTCTCAGCAACATTACGTGCTGAAATTGCCACTCGAGTTATGTCGAGCGCCGCCACATTATTTAACTCGACTTATGTGGTGAGCCGCTAATTAAGGGTTAAAGCTTGGAAATTGCTGTAAATTGCCAAAACATTCCAGAACGTCACCCGCAGTGAAAGGGTTAATATATATAGCATAGGCCACTTAGTTTGTCCACATGGGCAGTAAAACGTTGGGGCAACTTGTTTATGGGGAGAGTGCTTCAGTAATAATCAGTATTCGCAATTCCGCACCATTCAGGAGGACGTACGCCGGATCACAGAGGTGCAAGGAGACGATTTATTCGTGGTCCCCCCTTTGGGAATGGCAATAGGCTATTTATGCCTAGATAGGTCTACTTTAGAAAGTAGCCTAGGCCTATTAATTTTAATGCTCAGAATAAAGGCCTAACTTCAGATCAAAATTTAATAAAATTTTATTGTAGGCTAAATTTAGTCTAGGCCTATATGATACTTTCAAAATTAACACTTTCTACTTGACACTAATAAAATGAGTGTGATTATAGGCCTAGGCCTATACATAGAAGTTAGAACATGCAATATTTAGCCTAGGCCTACATGCTTTGACGGAATTAGTGACTGATTATAGCCTAGACCTAGGTCTAGGCTATATATTAAAGTTAGAACATGCAATATTTAGCGTACATGCTGTGAGGCATTTTGATGGAATTAGTTATTATAGCCTAGACTATATATATATATATATAGAAGTTAGAACATGAAATATTTAGGCTACATGGTTTGAGGCATTTTGATGGAATTAGTGACTGATTATAGCCTAGGCTATATATTAAAGTTAGAACATGCTATATTTAGCCTACATGCTTTGAGGTATTTTGATGGAATTAGTGATTATAGCCTAGACCTAGGCTATATATATAGAAGTTAGAACATGCAATATTTAGCCTACATGCTTTGAGGCATTTTGATGGAATTAGTGATTGACTGATTATAGCCTAGACCTAGGCTAGCCTATATATATATAGAAGTTAGAAAATGCAATATTATTTAGCCTACTTGCGTTGAGGCATTTTGATAGGATTAGGGTAGCCTAGGCCTAGCCTAATAAAATTACTTATATTAGTAATTAGCCTATAGGCCTAGGCTATATTTAGAAGTTAGAACATGCAATATTTAGCCTACATGCTTTGAGGCATTTTGATGGGATTAGTGATTATAGACCTAGGCCTAGGCCTAGCCTATATAGAAGTTAGACTTAGCCTAGGCCTACATGCTTTGAGGCATTTTGATGGGATTAGCCTATTAGCCTAATAACATTAGGCCTAGTTTAGGTTAAACATTAACAGGCTATCAATCAAATTAACGATAGCCTAACTTTATAATCTTAAATTAGGCTACATTATAAAGTTATAAAGCCCTTCTCCAGAGACATCATCTTGGTAATTACAGGCCCATAGAAGGTTTCTAGGTGGGGCCAGGGGTGGCTTAGGTCCTCGATTTCTGCATGCTCTGCAGCATCACTGTCGGATGATGGTGGTGAACTGCTCCCCATGCTGTTGGCATCTGCGGTAGGCATGATGGTAGTCTCCATGTTCACTTCAATAGGCCGAAAATATAAACAAAGTTGAAGTGCTAGCAGGTTGGAACTCTTGGACTGCTGTGTGTTGTAGGTGTTAGCTCGACGCTTGCTACTAAGTTTTTTTTTTTTTTTTTTTTTTTTTTTCTATATTCCAACTACTCCCTCTCGGGCATAGGCTGAGAGCCTGTACATGCCACCGCTCAACACGGTGAAGCCCGTGAGGTCTTGTTCCAGCCTGGGGAGTGAGACATGTGAAGCATCCATCATGGCTCGAAGCAGCTCCATCTCTGAAGCGGCCGGTTGCTTCGCTCAAGTGCTTCACCGTCTCACCCTCCAGACTCAGACCCTCACTCTCAGAACGCCACCTATTAAGCAGTGAACTCACTAGGCATTGTCCCCCTGTAACATATTTTGAATATGGGAATATTCATACAGTGTTATTTAATCAGGGAACAATGAGGGTATTTTTTTGGCATTTCGGTGGGCTTTGTGGTAATGCACTGATACTAGGTACAGCACAAATTCAATCCCAATAATATCTTCCCATTGACATATCGGGATTTGAACCCGGGTCCATTGGATTACCAATCCAGTGGCATGACCACTCCACCACACCTCCCCCAAAGTGAGTGAACAAACGTGAAGAGCCGATGTATAGGCCTAGATTCCAGAACACAGGTAGTTGGCTTGGTCACATGACTTTTTTTGGCTGGAGCTGCAGGAGCGGCCCAGGGCTGGCTGGCATTTTTATTTTGCGGACTCGAGGTTTGCAACATGGAGGTACTTTCCCGAGCTTCAAACCCGCAAATAGGCAGCCATTTTGGCGCCAACGCTAATTCGCCAACAAAATGACACTTCCGCCATGGCGGAATTGGCTATTTGCGGAATTGTTGGCTAAAGTGCCCAGCTCTGGTCGTTTGTGTCTCCATACATCAAACTAGGCTGCGAAATGCTTGTGTAATCATAAATGGGTATGCATAAAAAGAGTACTTGGTTTAATATACTTAATGTCTACTATGATTGATAAAGTCTAGCTAGAGTGAATGATACGAGATACTGGTGCGCATTGCATGCCGCATAGCCTAGTGCAAATATCAAGTCTGTGCGTCAAATATTACGTTATAGGGAAGGGTAGCTCTCTTGAGAAACCTTAATACCGAAGTATTAAGCATTCTCCTGGCGTACCTCAAAGACAAACAACGAGCTTAGAACAGTGCAGAATGGTATAGGCAAAAAGCCCTCATTCGTGCATGCTCCACTCTCAATGGCACACAGACTAGAATTTACTCAATCAACTCCAGTTCTCAGGTATGTCGTGCAGCTTTTTCCTAAAGCCAGCACTCATAGGAAACAATACCTTATGATATCACACTCCTAGTCTAGCATTATCTAATCCAGCAGAACACTAATAATTATAGGAAGCGGCAATATGAAAGCCAACCAATGCTTCGTGATCCACTTAGCTTAACAACTAACATACATGGGTTATATCAGACCTTAACGCACAATACAACTGGCCAGCATAAGCTGATTTTGCAGAGTTAACCAGAGGGGGTATAATATTAATAAAAAGGTGGTGAAAGATATGAAAAAGAGAGAGGTAGGCAGAGGAAAAGATTCTCAGGTGCGGAATGGGGGACAGGTAACAAGGGAAAAAGATGGATGCGTTCTAGAAACCAGATCTGAGGGAGAGAGTGGCGAGGAACTGTATATATACTCGCACTAGCTCGAGGCGCGTGGGAAAAAAGCGGTTACAAGTCCTCTAGCCACTAGCAAGGGAGCTAGCAGCATGGTAAGGACCTCTCTCCACCAACCCCCACGAGGCAGCCAGCCGTGACTTCATCGAGCGGGACAAAAACACTGCGCGCTCCCTCTCACTCTGTTCTACTCTCTCTCTCTCTCTCCCAGATCCCATCATTACTAGTTAATGATAAAACATATACTTTACAATTAAATATATAAAGCCTTGACATGGGTGAAAACAGAGAGCCTTTCTGGACTGCCCATGACACAAGCTTTCATATGAAATAAAGCACACTCTAATACATAAACTGTAGCCCCATCCACTGCCCTGGCGATCCTAGCGAGTCACTGTAGGACAAGCCATGCGGTTCTAACGGAGTGGTTAACGTCACAATACCGAGTTATTGGATACCCCGTTATCGCAGATTTAACTCTGGAGGGTATAGGTGTTTTTTGTGCGCCGGCATTATAAGTTCGAGGGTTGGATCTAGTGTTACCATTGTGGCTGTGTGCCTTTCTAGTCCAAAGATTAAGAGCCCTTGTTTTATACGAGTCCCGGTCGTAACAAAGGGCGACCTTGCTTAGGATTTTGTGAACTTAGAGAAATATTGCAAGAGTGTTGTGGTCATTTGTTTTTGTTTAAAGGAATATAGTGGACACGTGGAATTTTTGTTGGCAAGTAGTATAACACTTAAGAGTCTTCGAGCATCTTGTATTTTTGAGTGAATAGTGCTGCATAAGAGTTTAGGTACTTCTTTTTTTTTTATAAATGTTCGAGAATTTTCGGTGGACACTATGTCGGACGACGGATCAGTGAGGACACAGTACGGGAAACAGAAACTGAGGTGCAGCAGCGGGCTTTATTAGATGACATTTGAGTTATAGCTAGTGAGGAGGATGCAAGGAAGTTTCTGGAGATACCTATTACTGCTGACCGGGTGTCGGGGACTGATCGGTATGGTGTCCAGTGTTTGGCCACGGTCATGGGGCATGTGGGCACTAGCAGCATGTCGAGAGGTGACCTGGTGGTCTGTGTGCTCGGCGGGGTGCGTGGGGCTTCGGGTGGAGCGGGAGCTGGGGCACCTTCGGCCCAGCCCCCATTCCACTCGACTCCTACCATGGCCCCCTCCGGGGCCGGGTACGCAGGCCGATAGTCATTGGCAGCGTGGTTTGCCCCTGGGTGGATCACAGGATGGGTCTCCAATTGTTGCATCTCTTCCTCCTCAAGGTTTGACTCCAGAGATGCTCTTCCAGCTTGAGATGGCTAAGATGCAGCAGCAGCGGGAATCTGAGCAGCAACAGCGAGAGTTTGAGATGGCTAAGATTCAGGCTGAGGAGAGAAGGGCCAGATATGAGGCTGAGCAATGAGAGCATGAATCTGAGCTTGGGATTCAGTCTGAGGAGAGAAATGCCCTGTACTGTGCAGACATAGATCTTGAGAAGTCGCGGGTGGAGTCGACAGGGCAGCGTCTCCGTTATGGGAATCGAGGTCTTGATCAGTCTTTATCGCACCTGCTCAAGTTGGTCCCTGTATTTGATGAGTTGGGTGTCACCGAAATGTTTATGAGTTTCGAGAAGAAGTGGCGGGAGCACCAATGGCCCGAGGTTAAGTGGGCAGCCCTTGTTTCCTCTAGATTGGTTGGCAAAGGAGTCAGGGCATATGATGCGTTGCCCTTGGAGTCGTGCATCGATTATGAGGTATTGAAGGAGGCTGTCCTGCGGGCATATGAGTTACAACCAGAGACTACAGATTGAAGTTCCGGGGTGTAACGAAGGGTCGTGAGTGCACCTTTCTTGAGCATGCCCGGGATCTGTCCGATGCATTTAGAAACTGGCTGCATTCTGAGAAGGCATCGACGTTTGAGGAGTTGAAACAGCTGATGCTTCTAGAATTTTTTTTTTTTAAGTGTACGGGCAGCGATCTGACGTTGAATCTTAAAGAAAAGAACCCGAAAACTCTTCAGGAGGCAGCTGAAATGGCTGACCTTTGGATGTCACTGATTCATGGGTGCGGGTCTGCACAACGGAACGATGCAGGTAACAAGGGGCACAACACTCCACCCCCCCGAGTCAGTGATACACCATATAACCATTACAACAAGAGCAACGATACTAAGTCTGACCATAAACCTAATACCGTCCCATTTAAGAAGGGTCAGGGCCCTTTCCCACCTCAAGGGAAGCCCAAGGGGGAATTAGAGTGTTTTCATTTTCATGAGAAGAGGCATTTTGCAAGAGCCTGTCCAAGCAAGCCCCCTAATGCAGCTGTGTCATTGGCTCGCAACATTGGGGTGTCCCCGAAGTCGTCTGAGTTTGCCCGGGGTATAATGTCAGAGGCTGGGACACCACCAGTGGAGAAGAATCCGGAAGGCTCGAACCCTGTCCGCGATGTCTGTTGTGACCATCGAGGGCATGGCTGCGTAAGGTGGGCTGGTAAGAAGCATGGAGTTGAGCTGTTGCGAGACACGGGTGCCTCTCAGACTTTGTTGAAGAACTTTACTGGAAGACCAATAAACGCGGCACGGGTGGTTGTGGTGCAAGGTATCAATGCTAGCAGGTCATACCCGTTGGTCCGGATGGAACTGGAGGTGGATGGT
Source organism: Paralithodes platypus (assembly GCA_032716605.1). Lineage (NCBI taxonomy): Eukaryota > Metazoa > Arthropoda > Malacostraca > Decapoda > Lithodidae > Paralithodes > Paralithodes platypus. Next base: position 38,349,591 of record CM064546.1, read on the forward strand.
GTGACACGAGAGTTGGATGTGGGTATTGTGGAGAACTTGCCTGGTGGGGGCGTCCACCTCCTTCTCGGCAACGACTTCGTGGTGCCTACTTCTGAGGTTTCACCCTTACTCGTTGCCGAGAAGCCGGCCGACGTGAGTAGGGAGGAACAGGAGTTGGAAGAGAAGTGTCAAGTTCAACCTATGGCGTGCGTTGTTACTGGACCTCTTGCATCCAAAGTGTCACAGCTTATTCCTCAGTCTTCTGATCAACGGAGGAACGGTCGGAAGAAGACGGCTAATGTTGGTAAAAGTTTGGAGAGTTTAGTATCAGCAGCGCTTCATGGCGACTCAGTATTGGCACCATTGTTGGAGTCTGGAGAAGCCCCAGGACCTGTCACAGCTAGTGAGGAGGTAGGGCAGGAAGAGACAGCAACGTTACACACAGAGAGAAAAAAGGGTTGCTCAGTTTGATATTGGGGGAGGACTTGGGTTGCTTCGGAAGCATCTAGACAGGTTGGTTCCCTCAGATATTTGTAAACTGCAGTTGGAGGATCCGGAAGTTCAGAAGTGTGGTAATGGTGCTGTCGAGATCAAACACGAGGACGGGGAAACATGTCATGTGAACCTGTTGGAGGAGTTTGTGAGGCAACCACCTGAGCAGCCTACTGTCCCTGCGTTGGTCTGCAGCGGCCAAGGTGGAGAAGGAGAGGGGGGCAGTAGGGCACAGGTGGAGGAGAGTAGGGATTGTCATGTCTCGGCGGAGCAGTGGGCGGGGGACACGAGTCTGGTGACTGGAAGCGCTAGAGCACCTGCCTGAGCAGCAGTGTGCAGCGCTCCAGCACCAGCTCGGTTCATACCCCACTGGTCGTGCCGAGTCCCCGAGCCTCACAACTCAGGCGGTGCAAGATGTTCCGCGGGCAGGTCACATGAATGTTGGGAGACCGTTAGCCTCGTTGTTTCGGTGGTTCAAGGTGGGCGACGAGGCTTGGACATGGTTGTCAGGGGTCAAGGTCGACCCATGGCTGCCAAGGGTGGTGGTCAAAAGGAGGACTTTGAGCAGATTGGTGAGATTGGCTGTGTAGTGGATGTGCCCGGTCGTCGCATAGCCTCCCAATGCTGCTCTAGTCGAATGCAACAGCCCTACCATAGACCGACTGTATCTGGCCATGTCGCTAAAAGCGGTGATGCTGCGCAGGCAGATGTAGTCGTAAGGAATGCGGGGTTGCGCATGTACGGTATCGGCGGGGAAGCCTTAGCAATAATGAACTATGGGAGTGACTGCACAGGTGGTACTGATTGTCCCTCTCATGACCTGGCTGTTCTAGGGACGAAGGTGGAGAGGGAGGGAGACTACAGGTTAGAAGCTGCGGTCTCGGCTGGGAGGGCACTAGGATTGTTGTTATGAGAGATAAGTTGTTTACTAGGCTGTGGCAGTGCATCCGCATGTTTGTTGCTTCTCCGGGCCTGATGTACGGGGTAGAATCCGACATGCAGGCTGGAGATAGTGCAAGGCTCAGTTTAATTCCCTACCGTATAAATCCTGCTCGACAGCCTGTGGTGCAAGCAGAGCTGGATTGCATGTCGACGGGGGGTCTGAGGGATGGGGAATGTCGTGAGTGGTCGTTGCCTGTAACTTTGCAACCTGTGTTGAGTGGCAAGATCAGTGTGTGTGTGTTGATTGCGAGAGTGTGTGTGCATTATCCCTGACAGACGCCTATACCTTATCGAGAGTTGACGACACCATAGACCGCCTCGGGGCTGCATCGCCTATCACGAAGGTAGAACTAGCGAAAGGTTATTGGCAGGCCCCGTTGACGGAAAGAGCGAAGAGAAGTGCCAGTCTTGTGACGAACTTGGAAGTTTATCAGTGTCAGGTGTTGTGCTGCCGGAACACAAGTTGGATGTGTGGCATGCTAAGGGCACTGATAATGTTTTGGCTGATTGTTTGTCACGGGAGGGTTTGGTTGCAGGAGAACCCTAGCCATTCAGTCAGTGTGTGTTGAGAGTGGAGTAAAAACTAGGCTTGCCCCTGTAAGTGCAGCCGCCAAAAACATATTAAAAATTAAAATTCTATAAAAACTCTTTCTTTAATAGTTAAAATGTTTAAGTATGTTATAGCTGAAGTTCTGAGTCGAACCTGTACTTCTCTCAGAAGGCTGGGCTAGTAGAAGCTCGCTCTAGGAGCATAACAGTATGTATTAAGCTATTGTGTTGGGAGGGGTTGTAATTTTGTTTTTTGATGAGAACTGAGCTTTGCCTTCTTTGTTGCGAAGTGGTTAGGGGTGGCGAGTCTTATCGGGGTTCTGCTTGTCAGATATAGAGCTCATGGTTGAGTGTCTAATATCTTAGGTGGGGTGTGACGCCTGCAGCTCGGCAGAACGCCACGTGGGCTCAGCCGCTCGCTTGGCCACTCGCTAACGCTCGCCAGGGCAGTGAATTTGGCTACAGTCTATCTACAATGTTGTACTTTCTCTCTTGTGAATCATCATGGCACAGGCAGTACAGAAGTGGTCTTTATTTTCGCCTGTGACAATGCATTATATTTTATATCGTCAGTTATAAGTTTAATGTATAAGACTGAATGATACAGCTAGAGAGTGTGAGTGAGTAAGTGCAGGAGGCTGAGTGTGTGCGCGTAGTGTTACACGTTGTCTCGGTGACGTCATGCCATGGCCGGGCCCTCTGAGTGGCTGGCTGCCGCATCACCCTCCCGCCGCATCAGGAAGTGGTTCCCCCCCCCCCCCCCCCCGCATTCCCTGCTGCCTTGTGCCTTCCTTGCTCAGAGCTTGCCTGACCAGCATACCCTTCACATGTCCTTGCTACCTGTCCCCCGACTTCTACCTATAGAACACTTTCTCTCTCTCTCAACTTCTTACCTCTCATTCTTTCAATCTATTTAATATCATAACTCCCCTTTGGTTCTCCACGATTTCATACATCGGCCATCGTATTATATGCTGAAGCTCTCAGATATTACATGTTTAGTTAGGCATTTTGGAGGGGTTACCATTTTGTCTGTAGAGGTTCGACACACTCACGGTGTCTCCCACCCTTTTTCTTGGTTGTCTGCTGGGCTATTTAATGCTAGACTGGGGTGAGGCCATTGTTGTTGTGATTTCCGATGTGTACTAGGGTTTGTTGAACCTGTATAATCGCAACGGATACGTTGGAAGCCTAGGTTGTCTTTCTGACTGTGTACCTTGCGAGTTTAGCACTCTGTTGCGAGTGAGGGCTTTTGCCTCTGCCACCCAACACTGTGCTAACTCGTTTTGCTTTGACTTTGAGAGGGTCGCCAGGAGAGAACCAGATACTAGCGATCTGGATCTCTCAAGAGAGCACCCCGTCATTTTAACGTAATTTGGCCGCACAGTCTTAAGGGCCTCGCTAGGCTAAGAGCCGCTTGCTCAGCCATTGTTTCCTAGCCTACTACATTCCAGCTAGACTTTATTCGCCTAGCAGACACCCGATTAAGATTATAAACTCCTTATGTTATGTATGCACCATTTTTATTCACGTTGATAGTAAGCCTTGGTTGTTGTTGAGTAGCACAACCTGAGCAGGCTTTTACGTTGCCTGAGGAAGTACTTCTTTTGTTGTTGAAGATTATACGATTGCACCGTTATTATTATTCCCGTGCCAGTTAACCCTTTATGTCCATACCTTTGCCATATCTTGTTCCTGCTTTATACAACAGTTCAAAATCCGATTCGATCATATTAAGCAGCATCAGACTTTCTTCAGAAGATTCCTGCTCGATGCTTTAGGACTTTCGTTCACCTTCTTTAACCCTCTCATGACCATATGACGCAGAGGTTGCCAGATTAGCAATAAGAAATAGAGTTCTCTCACTCTTATAATTACCTCTCCAAAATGAGTTTTCTGCCCACAGCTAACTCAAAGACAACTGTAGAGGTTAAAGTAACTAAACTAATGGTTTCTAAATACCCCTGATGGTAACAAAGAATTTAAATTATCCCTAATAGGCTCAAAATTGCGTCAAGAAGGTGAGAGGGTTAATATAGGAGTGACAGTTTATTATTGTTTAGAGTAACTTTAATTATACCTTCTTGTTTGCATTAAATCATTCCAGTGATTTAATTAAGCTCTCTATCCTTTTCCTTGTGTACATCATTAACGTAATTGTATGTTGTGATCAGGCTGTATCAGAGATCATCAGCCTGTAGTAGTAGTAGTGCATTTATACCGAGTTATAGGATACCCCGTTATCGCAGATTTAACTCTGGAGGGTATAGGTGTTTTTTGTGCGCCGGCATTATAAGTTCGAGGGTTAGATCTAGTGTTACCGTTGTGGCTGTGTGCCTTTCTAGTCCAATGATTAAGAGCCCTTGTTTTATACGAGTCCCGGTCGGTCGTAACAAGACTTTAAGTGAATTTGAGCTCGATGTCTTGTGCCTGACAGACTTGGTTGTGTGAACCCGACATCCAGATTATTCGCAGTGCTTTGCCCAAATCATACTCCATAATTAGCACACCTAGACCTTCTGCAGACCACCCTGGTGGAGGCGTAGCGCTTATTTATTCTCTTGCGATCACAAGTATTTCTCGCTCAGTCTTTCCTGTCCCATCTTCTTTTGAACTCCTGGAAGTAGTAATTAAGCATCGTCAGCAAACCTTTAGAATTGCAACTATCTATCGACCAGGTCATCGAGGCCTAACCGTTACATTATGATTCAAATACTTGTCTTCAATTGAATTGTCACACTAATCTAGGATTATTGTTATTCATATAGCCTGCATTCATTGTTCATAAATTTAGTCAGTATCAAATAATCAACAGCCTTCATGATCCATTGCAAACCATCTCCTTATCCTTAAGGTCAACCACAGCCTCCTTACCTCATCACGGAGGCTTAGTTTAGCTTGGTAAGGTATGTAATTACCCCTTTCTATACCGGCGACGTCTTTTAATTTAATTCTGGCTCTTACTAATCAATTTTATTCACTTTAGGAAGGATCCTTTGCAATTATAAGTCTTCGAATTATCTCAATTAACCCTTTTAATTGCCACAGATCCTTTCTAAGCTGCATAAAATAGTCTAAATAATGTTTAAATAAAATTTTATTAACACATGTCGCAGGTACAGAAGGAGTTAATTACCTTACCTCATACCTCACATTTCAGAGTACTTTGGAGTGCTTTTGCATATCAGTGTACTCTATAATCATTGTAATCATAATGACTATGATTCATAAGGTGATAGCAAACAAGCTACATAGGTGTCTACAGACTCTACACGAGACACTTTTGCACCATTGCAGCCAAGGGAAGGGAACTGTCAATAAACAGACGACAGTATGGAGGAGCTGTACGCTACGCCACCTATTGCAGAGTTCCCGCCAATCTGTAAATAATGGCCAACTACTATTAACACGGCTGAATATCCCAGGCGCCAGTCTAGTGTATTCTTAGTGTATGGTGGCCACCCACACTTTCACGCATGGTGTAAACAGGCCATTAGGGAGAAGGGGGTCCAGAAAAAACGGTCTGTCTCCCTATAAGAAGGTACATACGGGCCAGGCTGTCAAACCAGAGACTTGGCCAAAATAATAATTCCTGTATTCATGTCAATATTGTTCGATATACAGAGTTAAAGTTATGTTCTATAGCTGCCTATAATGGCTCTTAAGTGATTAAATGGCCAAAATAATGCACATTCATTCAATTGTTCCTGCATTCCCTCTCACACTCAATCCATTCCCAGTTTGACATCCTGATTGAGCCTAGTCACAGATACTAGTACAAAGTAGACACACTACAGGTATGCTGAAAGAATACCACCAAAAGGTCTATAACAAATAAATACCTGGATATCGGCGGCAAGAGCTTCAGTCTCGTCATCACTGCCTCCGCCTCCTAGTAAGTCGTCAGCAGCAGCACCACCACCACCTTCTCCTCCTGTGGCGTCTGCAAGGATGGCTACTTCCCTGCAGGTTACTGCACCTGGGGAGAAGGGTAGATATATACATTAGGGGGTAGTACTCGCTTTTTATGGACCCCTTTCTCCCTCAGGTTTATCATATTAGTTTTAAGATCTCAAGAATTTAGTTTCATTAGTTTGGCGATTTTGAGACCTTTCGCCCCATTTCTTTGTCAATATTAAGACCTTTCATGCCATTTAGGTGTCTATTTTTTCCTGGCGAGCGATAGCGAGATCGTAATTTCAGAAGGAACCGACCTCCGGCTGGGAAATTTTTCTACCGAAAAATGTAAACATTAATTTGAAAGGGGGTCTAGGGGGTGTTTTCTTTAAGCTTGATGGAGGTCTAACGAGGAAACTCACAAATATATAAATAAAAACATAGGCCAAAAATCGAGCACTAGCCCCTAAATACACAATTTTATATCTTACAAATTCAAGCAATGAGATATTCCTTTTCTACTTTCCACATAGCGATTTTGATAAGTGATTTTGTCTTTTTACTGAGTTCGTCAACGTTTTGGTTTGTTTATTTTGCAAGTTTTACACTATTATTTCTGAGGTGGTCTAAATAATTATATATAGGTAGGTGGTGACAAAATTGTGTTAGTAGTGTCACCACTCACGATGGATTTCTCACCAAGAGATTACAATAAATGTTCCCTTTTCATACCACCCATTTACCCCTTCTATACCGGCGACGCCTTTTTTTATTATATTATAGCTACATTTAGACAATTTTATGAAGCTTAGGAAGGATATAAGGTAGAAAAATGTATTAATTTAGATAGTTTGTGGCCTTTTAAATGAGAGTAGACGTCCTTCATAAGTTGTACACAACCGTCTAATAGTTGCCAGAATATATTGAAAAGTAAATCACCGGTACAGAAGGGGTTAAAGAGTGTAGCCCAAAATCTGACTTACAAGGAGCAAGGCATTAACATGGCTCTGGGTCCAGATTATTGGAATCTGCAAGGTTCTGATATGGAGATATAAAGTGAACGAGAGGAGTGATATTATAATGTAAAACTTGCAAAATAAACAAACCAAAACTTTGATGAACAAATTAAAAAGACAAAACAACTTATCAAAATCGCTATGTAAAATCACTATTTAAAAAAAAAAAAAAAAAAAACTTCACACCCGAAGACTTCAGGAAATATTTAACTTTTGAAATAAGTATTTAGTCCAGATTTCATCTCCCTCTAAAACAAACAACAACCATTGGAAGCGTCACACACAAACATCTTGGGTTAACCACCAGGTGGAGAATGGTCACTCGGTAGCCCAACCAGACTATTTTCTAGGAAAAAAAAATATACCAAGATTATACGTTTTATACTATTATTAGTCATGAGTATGATTTTATAAACTTTTTCGTTTGTTTAATTCATAAAATATTCGCTCTTTGTGAATAATAAAATTTATTTCTCTGAATATCTCATACCTTTGTATGATATATTTTATCTTTTCAGTTGCTTCATTCAGAGGTTTATGAAGTAAATAATTAATTCACTGTAAGTGTCTTAGAAGTGTTTGACATATATAACGTTTAAACCTCACGTACAGTAGACAATTATATTAGTTCATAAAATAAGATGGGCTTTTTCAAGACAACGTCTCGGGTTTTACTTTTACCGTACAATAACTTCTGCCCATAAACACTAGTCTGATTGTTTACAGAGAGAAGGGGGAGAGGTGGCGAGGCTCGGTGAAGCGGAAAGTGTATCTTACGTCGTCCAATGATGAATTATGAGGGACTGCCTTATCCTCAATATATATTTCCCCATCTATGTTCAGTGATTTTAACAATTAATAGTCAAACTTACTGACAGTAGTTTATTTGACTGTCATTAATTCTACTATATTCTACTGTCTTACCATCGTTAATGCCACCGCCCAGATCTGCAGGAACGACGTTGGCCTTATTGCCGTCCCTCTTAGCGACCGCTTTATCCACATTGAGTTGTTGCCCCTTGATGGTGTGGGGTGTCACTGTACAAAAATAACATAAACACAGAATGCATATAAATTATTACGTTCTCTCCACCAACCAACTTTACTCCTAAACTCTATCAATGAAAGTAACAAACACATGTGGCAGTCCGGGGATTCGAACCCAGGACGCTCACACCGAAAATCAGCACACTGCACCACACTGCGCCCCGCAGACAGTTTTGAATCCTGCATACCAATCTTAGCATGTACATTCACTCCAACTGCAACTATCGGAGGCTATGCATGGGTGAATGGTAAAGAGTAATTAATGGGGCCAGAAAGTTAAAACAAAATCCTGTCTACCTGTCCTTTTAGCTGATAATGTACCCCCCGCCCCCCTCCCCCTGGGGGTAAAGGGGCCTTCATTTAATAGTGGAGGAAAAAAATAATATGCCTCAGCATCATACTGCGTATCGTAAAAGGAGACTAATAGGGGGGGATGGCGATAGACTTGTGGACCAACAGCCATTACTATACAGTAAATGTTTTATCTTAGCACTGTCTTGGTATGGCACTGCCGAAGCTGGTGGAGTGCGGATAGGTGCCACAGGGGACTGAGTCTTACCTGGGCGCTGTTTGGCACCACTCCTGTGTCGGCAAGTGTTTGCATGTTGCGGCAGGACTTTATTGCTCTATAATCCAATTGCCTAATATACAGTAAAGTCTTGTTATGGTGCTGTCTTTTTTTAACACTGCTGGTGTGGTTGCAGATACTGCAGGTGGACTCTGTTGAGTCTTGCTGAGGCACGGTTGGCACTATACCAACATCAGCCACAGTGATGACTTGGTGGGGCAGTGCTGTGGCAGGACTCTATTGTACTACAGTAGGCCTACACTCCAACTACTGAAAGGCAACCGCGTACGAGCCGTTACAATGCAGTTAATGGAAAAATTAGGTTATACCATTGTATGTATGTATGTATTAAAGGAACCCACACTACCTGGTAGGTAAGGGTTAGTTTTGTATCCCATTTACTGGGTAATAGGAACCCGCACTAGCTGGTAGGTAAGGGTTAGTTTTGTATTCTACCTGCAGTACTGTTCTAGGTCTAAGTTAGGTTGGTTTAGTTTGGGTTGTTTGGTTAGGTTAATACTCATACTATGTCTCAAGAAACAATAATCATTAATAAAATGCTAAGCACACTTTTGGGTGTTATTTAATGTAAGTGACCGGGTAGACCGCAGGCTAAAGTGTGAATGTCCCAGCAGACTGCACACTAAAGCAGCACCCAATATTTTCTCGCCACTGTAATACAGTATAAGGTCCTCTTCTGCCAAAGGTATAGCAGCTTAAATTTACCAATCCTTTCATAATTTTATGTAACGCACATATATTTCTCCTTTTCTCTTGTACATTATATGTTACTCTTTCCCACATAGCGATTTTGATAATTGTGTTGCCTTTATATTGTCTTTGTCCAAGTTTTGGTTTGTTTAGTTTGCAAGTCTTACATTTTAATTTTATTGAATCTGTTGTATATTTTATCTCATTCTTCTCTTTATCTCTTTAATTTACATTTTCTCCCAATAACTCGCATAGTACTTTTTTAACTGCATCGCCGTTGCCGAATTCCATAAATCCGAAACCTCTATGTAGACCTCTTGTGATCGGGGATAATATTAACAGCAATGACCTAGCCGAATTTCCGGAAATGAGTCTCCAAGCCGTCCTCAGTTATATTCTGAAAGAGAATAATAGATTACCTCACTTTCTTCAAATACTGAATGAATATGGTTTTGTTCCGGCCAATGAAAGGAATGGGGATGCCACAATAGTTTTATTTCAACCGTTTTGACCTGTATACAATTATGTATATGATAATATATCACCAAATAAGCATACACACAATACAATAGATAAAGTAATACAATCATCATATAATCAATAACTCTGTGAATTAGAGTAATCATGAACGGAATCTTCAAAGCTAAAACAACCACTTTTTAACTATGGCGAATCGAGACCTTTCAATTCTAGCAATATCATGTACCATTCAGTAGCAGACAACAGTACGTGGTACACCCTGTATGACAAACAACCTAGACACACAATTTGTGTTTTGACATTACAATTATCGACTCTTACTGCTTAATTCCATGTGTGTGTCGTTAGGTAGTGTTGCAAGCATATCTGTTTATAACTCTACCATCTTATTAATTTGTATAATCAATAGAATAATAACTGTATAATCACAGCTCTTTCCTTGAAATGAAGAATGTAATCTAGTGTATATCAGTATCATTCTAACATTGTTAATTTAATATAATTCATTAACATGCACATTCAAACGTTTGGGTAAAGTAGAATTTAGACAAATGTACTACAAACGATAATTATAGACTTACAACGTTAGCCCCTCTTCCATCAGGCGGAATATAAACGGCTTAATCACCAGGTAATTCAGTCGTCAAACCAGTATTGGGTCGAACACACACCTCACCACACTGTTGGCAATATTTATATTGTATCAATTAAATGTATTAACTTTACTCTACTATTCCGTCATAAGAAAATATACCGTGAAACAAATATCCCATTGATCCATATATACACGTAGTTAATAACCCCATACAGTACACTATAATTATATGATCTTATTAACACTGTTTACATTATCTTTAAACATAATCCAATGAATCGTAAATACATGCTAATTGATGTCTTGAAATATATTATCCCCATCAACAAATATTCATCGAACTATACCTTCAAGAAGCAGTCACCTTTCACTTTGAGTTCTTGATACTAACTGATGGATAAACTAAGCAATTACAAATGCGAACATTTTCAAGGCAGAGGGTTCTGCCTGTCCTAGTGTGATGTAATATTTATTACACGTCAGCACTTCCGTATCAGGCTTACAATATATGCATTAAACTTTATATCATTGACATTATTCCCTTACATCTATAATATATATTATTATTATTAAAATAGGGATTCGCACCAGGCCTAAAAAGACTGTGGCACCAAAATAAACTTTGTGTAAAAAAACATCAGAGTTGTTGTGGGGCTGGGCGCAATACGGAGTAGAGGATAAGAAGACTAGGAAACACTAATTAAAGAAGCTGAAGGAGACGGGTATGGAGGAGAAACGGCATAAGATGTGGGAGGGAGAAAGTGGGGGACTCTCCAAGCATATCGGCTAAGACAGGGGGGGGTGATTAAGGGAGTATATGAAGGGGAATGCTTGCCGTCTAGCGTTGGAAAAACGCGGACAGTCTATCAGGAGATGCTGGACAGACACTGGATTATGGCAGCAAGGACAGAGCGTGGGGACATCACAGGACATCAAATGACCATGCGTGAGCCTGGTGTGGCCGAGCCGAAGACGGGCTAGAGCGGTCTCCCATCGACGATTGCGATGAGAGGAAGACTTCCAAGGTAGGACGGAAGGTTTGACAGAACGCAGTTTGACATTAGACACCCTCATGGAGGTTCACTCGTCCTGCCAGCGCTGACGTAGTAATTGAGTAACATACGGGAACTAATCAGTTGCAGGAATACGCCGTGGCACGAGTCGGTTAGAGGTAATAGCAGAGCGGGCGAAAAAATCAACTCGCTCATTGCCAGGCACTCCAACATGACTCGGGACCCAACAGAAAGACAGGGACTTTAATTTAGTAGCGATGCGAAACAACCATTCCTGAATCTCCAGCACTAAGGGGTTAACAGCGGGAATAGACTGAATGCTCTGAAGAGCACTAAGGGAGTCACTGAAAATTACAAAGGTATGCAGGTGTGAACAAAAAATAGTACGTAGGTCAAATAAATTTGCAAATAACTCGGCCATAAAGACACTAGCACATGATTGGATGTGACGTTGGAAGGTCCGGTCCGGGAACACAACCGCAAACCCTGTACCGGCGGAGGTCTTGGAACCATCAGTGTACACTGGAACGGCTGAAGAATGGTGTAGCATATGTTCCGCAAACTGAGCATAAAGCAACTGTGGGGATGAAGAGGCCTTGGAGGGGGGGAGGGCAGCTGTACAAACGGTAGGGCGAGGGAGTAGCCATGGGGGGAACTCTGACTGTCGGAGGGGTAGCACTGATGGAATGGGAAAAGAGAAGGAGGCTAGTAAAGCAGAGACCCGACCGGGGAACGAAGTAGCAGACGATGATGGGGCTAAGCTGGAAGCTGTGGGAGGAAAACCAGCCGAACTGTGTTGCAGAAGGCGAAGATTATATCGAAGGGTCAGTTTATCCCGCCTGAATGATAGCGGCGGGACACCTGATTCAGCATAAAGGCTAATAACCAGAGTAGAGCGAAAAGCCCCCAGCGACAAGCGCAGACCGTGATGGTTAAGGGAGTCTAGGCGCTTAAGGTTTGTATGTGCAGCGGAGGCATATACCTGGCAGCCATAATAGATCTTGGATAGAATAAGTGTTGTTTGGAGGCGCAGAAGAGTCGTCTGGTCCGCACCCCAAGACGAGTGGCTAAGGGTTTGTAAGAGTTGAAGCCGTCGGGTGGTGGCGGTCAGTAACGAAGTAATGTGCGGGTACCATGCCAACCGAGTATCGAAAATGAGACCTAAGAATGGAGCTCAGGACCTGTAAGGCAGAGGGCGGTTATACAACGTAAGAACAGGTTGCGGGACTGTGTGGCATTTTGTGAAGATGACGGCACAAGATTTCGAGGGCAAAAACCGAAAACCATGGGTTGTAGCCCACTGCGCAGCTGCATCGATGGCCTTCTGCATGAGATCTTTTAGGGCTGCAATATCCGAACCCACAGCATAAATAGCGAAGTCGTCCACATACAAAGAAGCACGGACACCAAGAGGGAGAGAAGAAATAATACCATTAATAGCTAGGATAAAAAGGATGGTACTTTAAACACAACCCTGTGAGACACCTTCGTGTTGGGGGTATGTTCGTGAGAATGTATTCTGAAGCTTGACTCGGAAAGTACGATCACGGAGAAAGTTCTTCAAGAATACTGCCATGTTGCCAGACACACCAGAACGTAAAAGGGTATGAAGGATGTTGTATTTCCAGGCGGTATCATAAGCTTTTTCAAGATCGAAGAATACAGCTAAAACTGACTTACTGTCCGAAAATGTGTCGCGGATAGACGTCGCCAATCTCAATAATGGGTCCAAAGTACTACGGCCCTTGCGAAAGCCATATTGAAAAGGTGACAGGATGCCTCTTGATTCTAATAGCCACATTAAGCGGGAGTGAACCATGCGTTCTAATAATTTGCCTACACAACTGACAAGGGCAATTGGACAGTAATCTGCTGGTACATGGCCCGACTTACCCGGCTTAAGGAATGGGAGAAGGATGGCATGTCTCCACTCAGCCGGAAAAAAACCTGTCGACCACAGACGGTTGTAGATGGATAAGAGAAAGTCAAGCGCAGGTGGAGATAAGTGTTTCAGCATCAAGTAATGGACTCCGTCAGGGCCTTCACATGTATCCTTACAGGCTCCCAGGCTAGACTCAAGCTCAGCCCGGGAGAAGGGGGCATTGAAAAACTGATCAGACGATAAGGCGAAGTAATGTCGCTTAAGTTCAGAACGGCGCTTATGCATCTGGAAGGAGGGCGGGAGATGGGAGCCAGTGCTAACATCACTGAAATGTTGTCCCAACATATTGGCCACCAGAGACGGGTCGCCCACAACGCCAGTGTTGGTATGGAGGACTGGGGCCGGCGTAGGCGCATGTTTCCCTGCAATCTTGCTGACACGAGCCCAGACTTGCGTAACGGGTGTATCTGCGTTGATAGTAGAGGCATATGACATCCAGCTAGATTTTTTTGCAGAGCGGATTGTACGACGGAAGACGGCATTAGCCTGTTTGATAAGAGTATACGCATCCCGCTCATATGGAGAGCCTTTTTTCCGACGGAAACTCTAACACTTTGCTCTTTTATTGCGTAAAGCTGAAGTGCACTGAGCAGTCCACCACGGTACACACTTAAAAGACATACTCAGAGTGGTGCGCGGCATACAAGTATAGGCAGCATGGAGCACAAACATCAAGAAACTGGTAAGCATGGCACCAGGATCCGGGAAAGCAGGGGTTGGATTAGGCGGAACGGCGAGATCAGCGAAAGATGTCCAGTAGGCACGATCGAAACGCCAACGGGGAGGGTGCGGCATTGGGGAGTAAGACGTAGGGGAGAGGACAATCGGGAAGTGGTCAGTCGCACAGGAATCATCAAAGACCTTCCAAGTAAAATCCAAGGATAGGGTAGGGGAACACAGAGACAAGTCAATACATGAGAAGGTACGGGCGCCGCTATCAAAATGCGTAGAGGAACCAGTGTTTAAAATAAATAAATCGTTCGTACAAATCAGAGCCTCAAGGGAACGACCTTGTGTATTAACGGTAGTCACCCCACAGGGAATGTCTGCAATTAAAATCACCTAAAAGGAGGAAAGGTGGAGGTAATAGAGAAATTATCCTGTTTAATTCTGGAACATCGATCGGGATCGAGGGGTAAAGGTATATGGAAACTACTGTAAGCCAGCGTGAAAGGAACACTGGCAAGCGTGCATTTAAGAGAGGTATGGATAGTTAACGGAGACACTGGGACATCATGATGTACGAGGAGGCAAGTATTATACTGGGATTGGGGAGAACTTCTATAGGTGTAAAAAGGTATGGGCGGGGGGGGCATTAGATAAACACGATTTTTGTAAGCTAATAAGAAGTGGGCTAAACCTAGAGATAAGGTAAAGAAGATCAACACAATGTGCTGTAAAACTACGAATGTTCCATTGTAAAATGCATATTAAAAAGACAAAAAAGGTCAAAAAGAATACGCGTACAAGAGGGAAGAAAATATGTATACTATATACAACATATTTACAAAATACAGTTAACACCGTGGGTGGAAATAATAGCAGGAATTGGAGAAGACGTTGAAGTGGAAGACTGGACACCGGGGGGCATAGGGAGGTCTGAGAAAGAGGAGAGGAAGGAGGAGGGCCGGAAGAGGTAGTAAGGACAGGTGGGAAGAGAAGGAGGGGGTAAGGTCAGGAGAAGGAAGAAGGGGAGGGTCAGGAGGAGGGGATGGAGGAAGAGGACGGGGCAGAGAAGAGGGGGTAGGATTAACTTTGTCATGAACGGTTGAAGGCGGTGGGTGGGAAGAACGGATAAATTCATCAATCTTAGGTAGGGTTTCTTAGGAGAAATCGAGGGACGCAGTGACGGGAGGAGGAGGAGACTAGACGGAGGGAGGAAAAAGGGAAACAGATGGAGAAGTAGGGGACTTCTTCTTCTCGCAGGGGCTTGAGCTCCGCACGTCACGGAGACTACCCTTACGTTTAAAAGAGGAAGCGAGAGAGGAAGAACTGAGCGCAGGAGCCCGTTTGGTAGAGGAGAAGGGAAGTTTAGAGGGAGTAGGAGATTTGGGGCGACTAGAAGAGGAAGATGACGGAGATCGGGGGGAGGCTTGGAACGGTGAGTGCGTTGAGGGAGACTAGAAGAGGAGGAACAAGGAAGAGAGCAAGATGAAGGGGCAGAAGTAGGAGGAGAAGGACTGAGAACAGAGGAAGTGTTAGACAAAGGTACAGAAAAGGAAGAGATGGAAGGACGAACGGAGGAGACAGAAGAGGAGGAAGGAGAAAATCTTGGAGAACCACTGGTAGAAGGAAGAGAGGCAGATGACGAAACTGGTGTGACTTGGGGGGCAGGAAGGGGGACGAAGGGAGCGGAGGCGGTGGAAGGAACTGAGGAACCAGAAAAAATGGGGAGCGTGGTAGAGGGAGGCGAAGAAGAGGAGTGAGGAGACAGAGTCTTGGAAAATGACTGAGGAGTGAAGCCCAAGCGACGAGCCTCTTGGCGGGCTGCGGTGAGCATAAGGCCGTGTTTCGCTTTGATGACCGCAACTTCAGACTCTAACAGATGAACGGGGCAAATCTTAAGAGTCGGCCGAATGAGACCCGCGGAAATTAAGGCAGAACTGGGACGTTGACTGACATTCTCCAATGGCATGTCCGGACTGCGCACAGCGCGGGCAGAGTGTGCTCTCAGCGGCTGTACGGCAGAACTTCGCCGGGTGGCCGAAACGCCAGCAGCTGCGACACTGGAGTGCACGAGGAAGAGATGCAGTCACGGGGAGGCGTGTACCACCGACAATAACATGGGCAGGAAGGGAAAGTCCATCAAAAGAGATCTTGGCAATGTTTGCGGATTTCTTTTTGCTGCTTTCAGTGTCCATACAACCCTCTTCCCCTGTTGTACCCTCTCCCGCACTTCTTCATCCATATTCCCATCTTTACTCGGCACACTGCTCAAATACATATATGAACTGATATTCTCCATAGCCTGACCATTCAACCTCACTTCACAATCTGTGGCTGCACCCATTTTATAGACCATAACCTTGCTCATCCCCGCATTTACCTTCAGATTCCGTTTTCACACATTGTTCCAAACATATTTACCAGATCTATAACTCCCATTCACTATTGCTCATCAGAACTGTATCATCGGCAAACAGCAGTACAGGTAGCTTCCACTTGTTTCCCTCCCTCATCAGCAGTAGGCCTACACCAACATCCAATGGTCTTCCTTGAATTTCTTTCACGACTCCATCCATAATTATATATCGAACAACCATGGGGACATCACACACCCTTGTTTCAACCCAACATTCATATCAAAGAACTCGCTCTGCTCATTTTCCACACGTATGTCTGAATGTCGCTTATTATCTGTAGCCCCAGTAAAATTGTATAAGAACACAATTTGAGGAGGATTACTATATTGAATCAAATTGCTTTGTTGTCCTATTCTACTATAAACTATCTCTTTTAATGACAGACCACCTAGTAAAGACCGCAAGGTCTGTATGGTCTGAGTATCTGTGTAACTCTGCGTGTAATTCTCCACAATATATATCCAGGGTTCACGTCTTGGCAAATATACATTGATCTCAAGACCGCAAGTATACCAAAGCCAATGCTATTCTCCATTTCAGAGCGACTTTAGAGCCTTACGGAAATTACCACAAAGCTTTCTACTCCAAATCTGAGTCACCTCTATTTCGAGCTCTGGCTGATCTGATGTTTGTGAGAGTGTCCGTTCGGGATGGACTCGAATATGCCCTGGAGAAGAAGTAAGTTTATTCTCATGATTTCACTTTATGAGTGATAGCACCCCTTTAGCCTATTATGTACGCTGACATCCTTATTATTATTGCTCATTAAATTGCTACATACTATCTCAATTTATCCTTTTAGCTACCATATAAACATTTTAAGTTTCTTAAAATCGTCTAAATATAGCAGACGTCATCGGTACTGTAAGGGTTATTTCTTGCATCAAGATGATTCCTTTTCATATTTATTTGGCTAACATGGGAGCATGTGGTGGTTTAGGATCCACGTTTACTTTACATTTGTATATGTTGCAATGCTGAGGTTATTCCATTCTTTAGTCATATAAGACATTTATACACAATGTTGTTATTGCAACAAGTTTATCTTTATCATGATAATTTCAGCCAGGCTCATATTGAACCCTGTAACTACCTACACCTGATGATAGGCAAGTACTATACGGAGAGAGACGGATCCACCCGATTGTATGTATCGAAAGATAACATCATCGTGTACCTGATGGCTTGGCCCATCCCCCACGACGCCCCCTTCAAACAAGCCTCTGACAAGATAGCTTAAGCTGTTGTAGAAGTAAGTTATATTTGGTTAACTCTTTCATTCGGATTGGGACAAAATCCACATAAGTTGGCATATGTTTGTCGATTTCGATTATGGGTGGAAAATATATCCAAGTGCTATTCCAAACCTGCACACTATTATTTGGTATCCTGGATATACTATACGTCATCGTGGTGAATGAGGGATGTGGGTATAACAGAATGGTAAGATAAACACCTTCGTGAGTATTAACCTTATGACATCGTTATGGGTAGGCCAGAAATCGTGACACCTATCCTCTGTAACTCAAAAAGGGTTGGAGCAAATCGACGCCTACTCTCTGGTCAGCTGACTCTTCCCAAATGGTAGAAATATTAGCTCGACTGCTCTAGCCATTTATGAGCTAGGCTATAGAGGTTAGTGGTAAAAATATTTAGCCTAATTATACGAATTCAAAAAAATTACCATCACTTCACCCATACTTACTGTAGCTTGTACAGTATATGCTATACAAATTCAACTTATCAATAAGCTTCGCAAATACAGCAAGGATACTGTTTCCAAACATAAAGGTGGCTGTTTATAGGAACTCCGAACATTTGACAAATTTATAAGAATGCCATTTGAGTAGCAGCACTTTATTTCGCAGATAGTTTCTTCAGGTCACTAACGTTAGTGATCCGAAAAAGCTATCCTCAAATCGATGCTAATAAAGTGCTCCTTCTCGCATGGTGTTATTATTCATAAAGCTTGCTATTATCATTTTCCAGGCAGCCCTGTACGACCAGCGGAAAGGCGAAGAAACCGCGAAGATCGAACGGGCCGCCAGACTGAAGAAACAAGCTGAGTGGAAAGCCCAACAGAAGCAGGGGGACCAATCAGTAGACTAAACGATGTCTACCAGCAGTAGCCCTGTAGTCAGTCTCACCATCGTACACTTTCAGGGATCTATCTTGTTGTTGGTGGTGGGCATAGCAGTAGGAGGCGTTGCTCTGGCTTTTGAGAACTGCCTTTTTAAACTAGCCATAACAAAACATACAGTACCCAGCTTAGTTAGTTAAAATAGGACTTCAGAGGCTATCAACCATTCTGGACTATTAAGCTAGCACACTGTAAGTTGTGATGCTTCTGCATAGTAGCCACGTGCGGGCATTCGCGCGCGTCGGCTGCCCAGCCGTTTAGAAACCGGCTGGCGGCAGCCGGCCGGCTGGCTTTTCCTTAGTATATATCCTACGACAATGTAACTAATGTCTGGGATATTCATATGTTGTTTCACAGCTTGTAGCTGCCCTTATTCTTAACCAACGCATCTTAGTATATTTTATTCTCGATAGTTGATTGTTTCATTATAATATAGAAGATGTAAGTTTAGTGAGAGTGGGAGGAGACGAGCGGGAGAGAGAGACCGGCTGGGGGACGTTGCTTCGCGCGGAGAGTCTAGCTTGGGACGAGCCTGATGTGCCACATGCATTTGTTCGCAACGTTAGGCTTAGTTTCGACTCACGCACGGGGTAGACGATTTTGACCCGGCAACTGTGTTGAGTGTTGCCAAGCCTGGGATGTATTCTGCATGTCTAGGGCGGGGTCCAGACAGATTCAAGACTCAGAGCTCACCTCACTGTCGTACCCTTCGGATCCCCTTGATATCTATCCCTCTCAACCCCACTTAGAAACTTTCTCTCTTACTTTGTATACCTTCCTTCCACTACTTCACCAATCTATTTAATTATCCCATCCCCTTGATAGACCTTATATCTATTATTGTATCAACGACGAGCTCTCAGATAACTAGATAGGATTTTGGGCCTTATGCAGAGACGTAATTGTTAATGAGACCTAGGAAGCTTTTTTGTTGTCTCATATTTGGTGGTTTCATGCTTGCTAGTGTGTTCTTGTGTCAGGTTAGCAGGGGCTAGACCGGAGGGGGGGCTTTTTGCGATCCTTTAAGTAAAGTCTGCTGGTGCGAGTCCTGTGGACCCGCACCACTTTACTAGGATACCCGTGGGAGTCTGGGGGCATTTTCTTGTCTGTGTCCCTGTGTATCTAGTGTTGTGTTGTGTGAGGGCCCTTGCCTAGTCCACTCAGCACTGCGCTAGCACGTCTTGCTTTTGTTTTAGGGTCGCCAGGAGAGAGTCAGATACTTGCGATCTGAGTCTCTCAAGAGAGCACCCTTTCAATTAGAGTAATTTGGCGCACAAACTTGGGAACGTCCCTAGGCTAGAGCAGGTGGCTCAGCCCGGGTATCCGAAGCCTATATCCTTCCGGCTAGACCTCGGCCACCTGGCAGATTAACAGCTAGGGGTTTAGTATCTCTGTATGCTTGTTATTGTGCCACAGTTTACTGTTTTTGTGAGCATTGTGAGTCAGGGTGTGGCTTAGAGACTCTGTCCGAGCAGGCTTGCCTGACTAAGAGTGAGAAGCACACCTGTATGTGGTTATGTTGCGAGTTGCTGCCTTTATTTAATTATACCTATGCCATTATACACTGTATAATAATAATAATAATAAGCATGTTACTTATTTCTCATAAGCGCCAATTTTTCCGAAGAATTCACTAGCGCTCGAAAAGAGAAAGAAAAAAAGAAAAAAAATCAATGCATCAAAAGAAGGCTTATATACAACACACATTTAACAATCACTAGCAGTGGCAAAATAGCCTAAACTCTATAGCCATCTGTCATGACACCTCTCTCAAGATCATAGCTTCTCTCAAAGAGAAAAGTCTTAAGTTGTCTCTTGAAGCATTCAACAGAACTCAGTTGTCTCATGGACAGCGGCAACCTGTTATACAACCTCGGAGCCATGTAAAAGAATGACCTCTCAAAGAAAGAAGACTGCTGGAAAGCCCTTGGTTCATCAAGACGAAAAGGGTCATTGTCATGACGCACAACTACACCATGGTGTGCCGGTGGGCGCCTGAGCAGCTCCGCAAGGTACCTAGGCTCACCAAATTTGAGAACCTTAAAAGTCACCAAACACAACTTAAATTCTATTCTTGCTCTTACTGGCAGCCAGTGCAGTTCTATGTGAAGAGATGTAGTAGGAGTTCTAGGTGGAACACCAAAAATTAGTCTTGCGGCCCTGTTAAGAACAGACTGAACTCTCTTCAAAATATAATTTGGAAGACCCACCAACAGGGCATTGCAATAATCAACACGAGAGAAGACCAATGAGTGAACCAACGTCAGGAGGCAACGTCTGGTTATAAACGGCTTCACCAAATAGAGATTTCTGATGTGCAAGTAACAACTTTTAACTATCTGGTTTACATGCTCTTTGAAATCTAATCGGGAGTTCACATATACACCCAGATTTCGAACAGAGTTGGCCGGTCGCAGCTGAGATCCACCCACATTGATGGAGAGGGCACCTACTATATCATCAGCTCTTCTATTTCCTCGGATGATGAGAATATCAGTTTTACCATCATTTAGTTTAAGTTTTCTCGCTCTCATCCACTTCTTGATATCAGACATCAACAATTCCATCTTACTCGTATATCAACTATATTTGTGATTCTTACATAAATCTGGGTGTCATCTGCATAAAAGTGAAAGGTGACATTATGTGCACGAAGCAGAAGAGACAAACTGCTAATATAAATTATAAATAGGATAGGACCTAAAACTGATCCCTGCAGAACACCATACTGCAGGGGTGTCGAGTCCGAGACCACTTGATTTACCATCACACTCTGGGATCTACCTGACAAGTACGACCCAAGAAGCAAGAGAGCGGAGTCACGCACACCACAATCATAAAGATCACTCAATAACAACTCGTGATCCACTGTGTCAAAAGCCGCAGAGAGATCAAGCAAGACCAATAGTGAGGCCACACCATTGCAAATGTTCTCAACTAGATCATTATGTACTCTAATCAATGCTGTTTCAGTTGAATGATGCTGTCGGTAAGCAGACTGAAAAATTGGGATAGTTTCATTCTGCTGAAGTAGTGGTTGTAATTGGTCAAGTATTGCACGCTCTAATATCTTTGATATGAAGGACAGGTTGGAGACAGGACGATAGTTCAACATGTTCTCAACATCAAGTCCAGGTTTCTTTAGAGTAGGTCGGAGTAGTGCATGCTTTTCAGAATGTGGGAAGCTACCTTCAGAGAAGCACTTATTAATTATTTTGGAAATAAACTCAACTGTGTGATCATAGACTCTTGGTAGCTTGGAAACATTTATGGGATCCAACGGGCAAAATGTTTTATTGAGGTTTCTTATGTAGGACGAGATCATGTCCACCTCTACTGAGTGAAAGGATGAGAGAACATTATTAGGAATGTGTCGGGGTTGGAGTACAACTGAAAGTTCTTCACCAACAGAAGCATCGTCCAGTTCCTGTCTTATGCGAGTTATCTTGCCAGAAAAAATACCACAAAGTTGGCAGCCAACTCCGCATCAGGTACAGAAGGTCTTAAGCTGACTCTTGTTTTTCCAAGTAAACTGTTTACAATTGAAGCCAACCTCCTCTGGTCGTTACCACATGAGTCAACTTTTCCCTGATAATACACTTTCTTTTCATCTTTGATTTTGTGGACCACAGCTCTTCTGGCTGACAGATATTGCAACCATGTAGAGTCTGTTTTATTTTTCCGCCATTCACGTTCAGCTCTTCTACGCGCTCTTCTAAGAAATTTAACTCGAGTGCTATACCAGGGCGAATCATCTCGTACTATGATTTTCTTCTCTACTTCTGGACAGTGATGATCGAACACTAATTTAAGTGCATTTCCATGTACCTCCACCAGCTCATCTGAAGTAAGGTTGGAAGTATCAATACTTCCCAAGTACTGTTTTACTTCACTGCTAGCCAAATTTAGGTCTGCATTTTTATAATTTCTAAATCTGATTACTTTTTCATGTGTGAGTGGCTTAGGGAAATCAAAGCTGAAAGTAATCAAAGCATGATCAGAGGTATTAGGGTCAGCATTCTCAACATCAACATCCAGAACACCACCACAACCCACAGGAGAGAAAACCAAGTCAAGGGTGTGTCCTAAGATATGAGTTGGGTGGGACACATGGTTTACAAAATTGTTCTGATCAGTCAACTCAGGAGAGAATGGCTTCAGATGAGGGCTGTCAACCCAGTAATTAAAATCTCCACATATCAAAAGTCTTCCGGTTTTAGCAGAAAATTCCTCGAGAAACTGCCCAAACTCTTCCATAAAACCCCTATCTGTGCCACAATGGCCAGGCCTATAGACAACTGCCATTCTTAGAATTTGTTGATGGAGTTTTATTTCCACTTCCAACAGTTCATAATAAAGAGGGGCTGGGTTATGGCTTATTTGCAAGATATTCACCAGAGATGTGGAGTAGACAACTGCCACTCCACCACCCGGATGATCTCCCCTAGGCCTAGGAACATTTATTATGGAATGGGTTTTAGGCAATGCCGCCTGGATAATATTCAGATCGGACTCGAACAACCAGGTCTCAGTGAGACATAATACATCAAGGTTACGTTCATCCAAGATCTCGCACATATGATCCATTTTGTTACGCAAGGAACGAACATTCAACAGACCCAGTTTCAACCGGCTCCCATGTGCATTTTTCAGTTTTTTGAACCTACAAAATTGTTGTTCTCAATAACTTTATTTCTCTGAGCTGTCATTACAGGACAATTTCTACTTGAGGCAAAATGATTTGGCGGCTCCGTAACTGATGTGGAGCTCATACAATTTATACATTTGGGGGAAGTCTTGTTGGTGCAGTCTTTTGAGTTATGAGTACCAGCACAGAAGTTGCATTTTGGATCCTCATTTTTCCGATAACACCTGTCACTGGTATGACCAAAGCCCTGGCAATGGTAACATTGTGTTACCCAGAAGCGATCGTATGCACGACATCTCACAAGTCCAACATACACAGAATTGCCATCATCCACAATGGAAGAGCGTATTTCAGGTGACATTTTTACTACCGCAATCTTAGTGTGTGCATCACTCTTTTGCTTAGTGAATAGCAAATTCATAGCTAAGCCATCGTCGACCAGGGACTTTATTCTTGGGTTCTTGTTGAGGATGCTGGGAATGATCTCATTATCCTCAGCGTCATTAGCAATGCCTACCAGAGTCATTTTTGGCATCATCTTCTTTGGTTCGGAGACACTGAAGGCACTGTCCACCCCCAAACACTGATTGATGGCCCTTCCTGCATCTTCTTTGGCTTTCTTGGATGGAAGTCGTACCACCAGTACATCTGACTCAGTTCTAGTTAACTTGTTAACCGAAGCCAAAGCAGTCTCGATTGCCTTTGTATCTGGTGGGCTTACTGGCTCGGAGGATCGGTCTTTTGGCTTCACTACCAGGACCTGATGGTCCCAGACAGTTTTTTTCTTTCCACCATCTACCACCTCAGTGGTGCGTTTGGTCGGCTCCTTTTTGGTCTCCGCTGATTCCCTCACTACCTTTTCCTTGCTCTTCAAAACCTGCACTACATTCTTCTCAAACTCTCTTTTCTCTTTTTCCACCTGCTCCTTCATGATTTCTTCCAATGTATCCACCTTAGCATTCCCCACCCTTGTCCACTCATCTTTCTCCTCACTTATTACTCCCTTTACTTTCTCACTTAAGTGGCCCTCATACTCCTTTAGCTGCTCCTTGAGTGCCATGTTCTCTGCCTCCAGCTCATCTACTTTCCTTATCACTGCATCTAGGTTAGCAATTAATGGCCCATCTACAGTTGCTACGGAACTGGCTCCACATATTTCTGTCAGTGACTCCACCTTCACACCTATATCTCTCCTCCAATTCTCCATAACTCCCTTCCATCTTAACAGACCCATCATCTGTCTCTTCACTACAGTCAATTGATCCTCCACTTCACTACCCTCTGCCAGAAATCCCTCAAATTCATAGCTCTCTTCATCTCCCAATAAGCTCTGCCTCCGTTTGCCTTGGCCGGCCATTGTTTATATTTATGTAGCCTACAATTAAAAATATACAAAACACTTAATAAAATTAGAGTAAAATTAAACTACTACCTGGGATAAACCCAGGTAGCGCCGCCCCCGTTTGTGTCACCCTATCTTGAAATAAGAATAAATGGAAAAAATAAATAGAAATGGGTGTTTGCGAGGTCACCACGAGCAGGTGGGGTACGACTTGATTACCTTCCAAAGAAGGTAACCCAACCGAGGTGTCGCAAGTACTAGGCAAAGATGAAATGTGAAAACTTTAACCGTGTTTTGGGCCTTCAGCAGTAGCAGATAAGTCACTCGGAAAACTAAACCCCATTGGTTACGATACTGCCACTGCGCAAAGTATGGCCTATCACTAGTATTTATTCCTGCTTATGAGTTAAGAGTTCTCTAAATCCGTAACGTACTTTCTTTGCTAAACATCAGATCCTACAGTAGCCGCATGCAGTTTAGAAACCCGCATCTTGTCTACCGGTACGATGTTTTGAGGACTGTTTGCTTTCACCTTCTTTCACGCAGGGGTAATTAGTTGTATTAATTAACGTAACGTTAAATGTACTTTCTTCTAGTTTGTTATTAACCCCTTCAGACTCATATGACACAGAGGTTGCCAGATTAGCAATAAGAAATAGAGTTCTCTTACTCTTATAATTACCTCTCCACAATTAGTTTTCTGCCCACAGCTAACTCAAAGACAACTGCAGAGGTTGAAGTAACTAAACTAAAGGTTTCTAAATACCCCTGATGGTAACAAAGGCTTTAAAGTATCCCTAATTGGCTCAAAATCGCGTCATATGTCGGAGAGGGTTAAATTGTTTCTGCAATTTAATTCCGTTATCTATCTTTTCCTTGAAGCTTTAAGTCAACTTAATTGTGTGATCTTTTATATAGCCTGCTTGACTATCACCAGTCTATAGTGCGTGCAGCCTGTAACCGAGTCATAGGATACCTCGTTGTCCAGGCAGGACTCTTGACGGTTTAGGGTGGTTTGTTGCCTGGGTTTATAGATAAGGGTTGGATCTAGCGTTTTCCGTTGTTGCCGCATACCTAGTCCAATAGAAAGAGCCCAGTGTTTATATATCCCAGGACGTAACAAATGGCGACCTTGCATAGGATTTACTGAACAGAGGAATATAGTGGTCATTTGTTTTGAGATTCCTTATGATTAGAGGAATACAGTGGACATAGTTTTTTTTTTTTTTTAGCAACCAATATAACACATTAAAGACTTTAAATAACATTAGTATATACATACTTCCATAGGAGATAAGGCACATTCTATAACCGTGATAATTACTGCAGTACACAAACATGTCTAATACATCAGAACACAGTGATGGGTCAGGTAACGATACGGGCTCGAAGGGAGAAAGACCTGTGGAGTGGCTAGTCGATAGCGAGGAGGGTGCTAGAAGATTTTTAGAGGTGCCCCTTACCGCTGCCAGGGTGTTGAAGCTGAATAAGTATGGCTTTAAGTGTGTGGCAGGTCTTCAGGGTCACCAGGGTTTAAGTGGCATGAGGAAAGATCAGCTGAGAACTTTGATATTGGGTTTAGAAGAGAGAGACCTGGGTGGAGAGGCGACTGGGGGCCCCGGTCCCCAGCCCCCCCTCCACTCTACCCCCGTATCAAATTTAGTACATACCCCCAAGTTGATGGTCAATGGCAGCGTGGAATTCAATCACAGGGACCCTCTCCATTAAATGCACCTTCCCCTCCTCAAGGGTTGACTCCAGATTTGTTGTTTCGGCTTGAGATGGCCAAGGTTGAGGCTACCGAAAGACAGGCTAGAGCTCAGGTTGAGGCTACCGAAAGACAGGCTAGAGCTCAGGTTGAGGCTGCCGAGAGACAGGCTAGTGTGCAGGCTGAGGTTGCTAGAGCTCAGGCTGAGGCCGCAGAGAGAACAGCTATACGAGAGGCTGAACTGCAGGCAGAGTCTACTAGGTATCGGGCTGACAGGGAGCTGGAGATCTCTCGAGTGGAGGTAACAGGGCGAAATATTGGGGGAGGTAACAGACATCGCGACCAATCATTGTCGCACCTGCTTAAACTAGTTCCTGTGTTCGATGAATCATGTGTGACTGAGTTTTTTATGCGATTTGAGAAGAAGTGTCAGGAATACCAGTGGCCTCAGGAAAAGTGGGCAGCATTAGTTTCATCAAGACTCCTAGGAAAGGGGCTAAAAGCGTATGATGCACTACCTTTAGAGTCCTGTGTAGTTTATGATGAGCTAAAGAAGGCTGTGCAACGGTCCTATGAGTTACAACCAGAAACTTACCGCTTGAAGTTTCGGGGTGTTACTAAGGGCAAGGATAGTACCTTCCTAGAACACGCCCGGGACTTGTCTGATGCACTACGACATTGGCTGTGTTCTGAGAGGGCAGCTACTTTTGAGGAGTTGAGTGAGCTGGTTCTCTTGGAGCAGTTCTTTAAGTGCACAGGTGGGGACTTAACATTAAATATAAAGGGAAAAATTCCTAGAACTCTCCAGGAGGCAGCAGAAATGGCTGACCTCCGACTGTCATTAATTCGAGGGTGCGGAGCAGCAGCTAGGAGTGAGTCGGGTGCAAAGGATCGTACCCCTCCCCCTCCCAAGAATTTTGATACACATAAATACACATAACCATCTAGCACTGACAATAAAACTGAACATAAACCAAATACCGTCCCGTATAAGAAGTCTAATGGTACCTCCCACTCCCAAGGGAAACCAAAGAGTAAAGAGTGCTTTGCATGTCACAAGGAGGGTCACTTTGCAAATGCTTGTCCGAACAAGCCACCAAACAAGGTTGTATCATTGGCCCGCAGCATAGGGGTGTCGCCTATATCTTCTGAGTTTGCCAAGGGTAGTTCGTCAGAGGTTGGGACACAGCCTGTGTTCAAGAGTCCGGAAGGCTTGAACCCTGTCCGCGACGTCTTTGGGGGTCATAGAGGGCATGGTTTTGTGAGGTGGGCTGGCGAAAGGCGAGGAGTTCAGCTATTGCGTGATACTGGGGCTTCTCAGACCTTGCTAAGGAACTTTACTGGTAGACCGATTAACGCTGCTCGGGTGGTGGTAGTTCAGGGGATCAATGCTACGAAGTCCTACCCGCTGGTGCGGATGGAGCTGGAGGTGGATGGTGTGGCGAAGGAGCTGGATGTCGGAATTGTAGAGAACTTGCCTGTTGGGGGCGTCGACCTCCTCCTCGGCAACGACTTTGCGGTGCCTGCTTCTAAGGTTTCACCCTTGGTCGTTGCCGAGAAGGCGGCCGACGTTAGTAGGGAGGAACAGGAGTGGGTTGAGAAGTGTAGCGTACAAACCATGGCGTGTGTTGTGACGCGTTCTCAGACATCCGGAGCCTTGCAGCCACCACCTCAGTCTATCAAACCGCGGAGGAAAGGTCACAAGAAAACGGGAAGTGTTGGTCAATTGGAGAGTTTTGAGCCGGCAGTGTTTCTTGGCGACTCATTATTGGCACCTATGTTAGAGTCTGGGGAGGCCCCGGGGCCTGTTACCGCTAGTGCAGGTGCAGGGCAGGAAGAGACTCTGCGACAGCATCGTTATGCGCAGCGTGAGGAAAGGATGGCTCAGCGGGACATTGGAGGTGGAAATAAATTATTTAAGATGAACTTGGATAATCTCGCACCTGCTGATATATGTTCCTTGCAGCTGGAAGATCCTGAAGTCAGGGCGTGTGGTAATGGTGCTGTCGAGCTGGAGAGCGATGGGAATGCGCAGCCTGGTGATTTTTTCTTGTCCGAGGGGATCTTGTATCGGAGACATCAGGATCCCAAGAAAAAGTGGGATGGCGGGTCAGGATTAGTGGACCAGTTAGTAGTACCGAGGGTGTGCCGTGAGAGCTTATTGAGATTAGCTCATGATGTGCCTTTGGCAGGGCACCTGGGGGCACGTAAGACGGAGGCAGCTCTGAGCAAGCTTTTCTGGTGGCCTGGGTTAAAGGCGAGTGTCGTGTCATGGGTGTCACAGTGTCACACTTGTCAAGTTGTTGGGAAACCCAATCAGGTCATCCCGAGAGGCCCGTTACAACCCATCCCTGTCATTGGGCCGCCCTTCAGCAAAGTAGTTATCGATATGGTTGGCCCATTGCCCCCCACTAGTGCCGGCAATAAATGTTTACTAACTGTAATGGATGTAGCAACACGGTATCCAGATGCTTACCCCATGCGCAACGGGATGGCTAAGACTGTTGTCAAAAACCTGCTTGTCCATTTCTCTCGTTATGGCTACCCTCAGGAGATTCAGTCTGATCAGGGATCCAATTTTACTTCTGCTCTGTTTAAGCAGACCATGCAGCAACATGGGATAGTGTCTGTGGTGTCATCTGCCTACCATCCCGAGAGTCAGGGAGTTTTGGAAAGGTGGCACTCGACTCTCAAGAGTATGTTGCGGTGTTATTGCATGGAAAATGGGAAGGACTGGGATCTAGGTCTCCCATACGTTTTTTTTGCTGCGAGAGAAGTACCTGGGGAGAGCTTGGGATTTAGCCCGAACGAGTTGGTTTTTGGACACAGGGTCAGGGGGCCCCTCCACATAGTCAAGGGGATCTGGGAGGGAGTCACAAAGCCATGCTCGCTTCTAAAGTATGTTGTTGAAAGCCGTGAGAGAATGCTAAAGAGCTTGGAGGTAGCAGGTCGGAACCTTAAGAGTTCACAAGCTCAGATGAAGGACAGATACGACCAGAAGGTGAAGCTGAGGGAGTTTGAAGTAGATCAGGAGGTACTGATACTACTGCCTCTGGTGGGACACCCCTTGTCTGCCAAGTATTCTGGTCCGTATCGGGTTGTAAGGAAGGTTTCTGATCTCGACTATTTAGTAGCTACTCCTGATCGTAAGAAAAAGAACCAACTCTGCCATGTAAATCTGATGAAAGAGTATGTGAGGCGCCCCTCCGAGCCTCTCACTGTCCCAGTGTTGGTCTGCAGTGATCGTGGTGGAGAAGGAGGAAGGGACAGTCAAGCTGCGGGGGAGGATAATTGGGATTGTCATGTTTCCGCGGATCAGTGGGCGGGGAATTCTAGACAAGTGGCTCACGAGTTGATATTGCACCTGCCTGAGCAACAGCGTGTAGCTGTGCAGCACTTGTTTGATTCAAACCCAGCTGTTTTCGCGGAGCATCCTGGCCTCACTACTCAAGCGGTGCACGATGTCGATGTTGGGGACCACCCGCCCTTTAAATCAGTGCCATACCGTGTTCCCCCTATTAAATTACCACCACTTAGGGAAGAGCTGGACTATATGCTGAAACGTGGGCTGATTTCTGAGGGTGCAGTAAGGTGGACTTCCCCAGTCACACTGCAGCCCAAACCAGATGGCAAGGTGCGGTTTTGTATAGATTTCCGCAGGTTGAATGGTTTAACACCCACAAATGCCTACCCTCTCCCTCGCGTGGACGACAGTGTGGATAAGATAGGAAAAGCGAAGTTCCTCACTTAGATAGACCTTGTTAAGGGTTATTGGCAAGTGCCCTTGTCTGAGCGAGCGCGAGAGGTGTGTGGGTTTGTGGTGGACGGTGCCACATATCGTTGCCATGTTATGCCGTACGGGCTGAAAAATTCCCCTGCAACGTTTCAGAAATTAATGAACGACATTGTAGCCGACATTCCCAACTGTACGGTGTACCTAGATGATGTCATAATATACGACGAGGATTTTATCAGTCACTGTGCTCACATCGGACAGCTTTTTAAGAAACTGAATGAAGCAGGTTTGGTGGTAAACCTGGGTAAGTGCGATTTTGTCAAAGCCACAGTTTTGTACCTGGGGTTCGAGGTGGGGAAGGGTCAGGTGTGCCCTCCACAGACAAAGATTAAAGCCATCGATCAGTTTCCCCAGCCTACGACTAAGAAACAAATCATGCGGTTTCTAGGTATGATAGGCTATTATCGTCGCTTCATCAAAGGCTATTCGACTGTACTTGCACCTTTAACTGACTTATTATCTAAGGACAAGAAGTTCCGGTGGTCTCCTGAGTGTGCAGAGGCGTTTTCCTTGGTGAAACACCTGTTATGTACCCACCCCATACTCAGGGCCCCGGACTTCAGCAGACCTTTTCAGCTGGCGACTGATGCCAGTGGCGTAGGGGCTGGGGCTGTCTTGTTACAGACAGATGATGAAGGTATCGAACATCCAGTGAGTTTTTACAGTAAAAATTCAATAGTGCACAAAGGAATTACTCTGTAATTGAAAAAGAACTCCTGGCGACAGTGCTGGCGCTCAGGCACTTCGATGTATATGTTCCTGCTTTCGGACCAGTCGTAGTGGTTTATACCGATCATCACCCTCTGAAATTCTTGAATCAGTTTCATAACCGGAATATGAGGCTGACTAGGTGGTCACTCATGCTTCAGGAGTATAATCTGGACATACGCCATATTGCCGGTTCTGATAACGTGATAGCGGATTGTCTATCAAGGGTGGATGATGTTGGTTAGACTGCCACAGGATTGAGGGTTGAGTGTGGAGGAAAATAGGCTGTCACTGTAGTTCAGCCGAAAAAAACAAATTAAAAAAGCAAAAACCTTACAAAAACTCTATATTTTTTTTATAACTTGTAGAATTTTGTATAAGATGTTGTAGCAGTATCTAAGTTGAATGTTTTCGCTTATTGTCGCTAAGTTAGTTGAACTTGCTCGGTGGAGCGCGACAGTCTTTATTTTTTTTATATATATTGCCTTGTGTCGCAACAGTGTGTGGTACTATGAGAAGCTTTCTGTTAGATATGAAGAACTTAGTCAAGGGTCTTATATCTTGGGGGAGGTGTGACGCTTCTGCATAGTAGCCACGTGCGGGCATGCATGCGCGTCGGCTGCCCAGCCGTTTAGAAACCGGCTGGCGGCAGCCGGCCGGCCGGCCGGCCGGCTTTTCCTTAGTATATATCCTACGACAATGTAACTAATGTCTGGGATATTCTTGTGTTGTTTCACAGCTTGTAGCTGCCCTTATTCTTAACCAACGCATCTTAGTATATTTTATTCTCGATAGTTGATTGTTTCATTATAATATATAAGATGTAAGTTTAGTGAGAGTGGGAGGAGACGAGCGGGAGAGAGAGAGACCGGCTGGGGGACGTTGCTTCGCGCGGAGAGTCTAGCTTGGGACGAGCCTGATGTGCCACATGCATTTGTTCGCAACGTTAGGCTTAGTTTCGACTCACGCACGGGGTAGACGATTTTGACCCGGCAACTGTGTTGAGTGTTGCCAAGCCTGGGATGTATTCTGCATGTCTAGGGCGGGGTCCAGACAGATTCAAGACTCAGAGCTCACCTCACTGTCGTACCCTTCGGACCCCCTTGATATCTATCCCTCTCAACCCCACTTAGAAACTTTCTCTCTTACTTTGTATACCTTCCTTCCACTACTTCACCAATCTATTTAATTATCCCATCCCCTTGATAGACCTTATATCTATTATTGTATCAACGACGAGCTCTCAGATAACTAGATAGGATTTTGGGCCTTATGCAGAGACGTAATTGTTAATGAGACCTAGGAAGCTTTTTTGTTGTCTCATATTTGGTGGTTTCATGCTTGCTAGTGTGTTCTTGTGTCAGGTTAGCAGGGGCTAGATCGGAGGGGGGGCTTCTTGCGATCCTTTAAGTAAAGTCTGCTGGTGCGAGTCCTGTGGACCCGCACGACTTTACTAGGATACCCGTGGGAGTCTGGGGGCATTTTCTTGTCTGTGTCCCTGTGTGTCTAGTGTTGTGTTGTGTGAGGGCCCTTGCCTAGTCCACTCAGCACTGCGCTAGCACGTCTTGCTTTTGTTTTAGGGTCGCCAGGAGAGAGTCAAATACTTGCGATCTGAGTCTCTCAAGAGAGCACCCTTTCAATTAGAGTAATTTGGCGCACAGACTTGGGAACGTCCCTAGGCTAGAGCAGGTGGCTCAGCCCGGGTATCCGAAGCCTATATCCTTCCGGCTAGACCTCGGCCACCTGGCAGATTAACAGCTAGGGGTTTAGTATCTCTGTATGCTTGTTACTGTGCCACAGTTTACTGTTTTTGTGAGCATTGTGAGTCAGGGTGTGGCTTAGAGAGACTGTCCGAGCAGGCTTGCCTGACTAAGAGTGAGAAGCACACCTGTATGTGGTTATGTTGCGAGTTGCTGCCTTTATTTAATTATACCTATGCCATTATACACTGTATGGCCTATCACTAGTATTTATTCCTGCTTATGAGTTAAGAGTTCTCTAAATCCGTAACGTACTTTCTTTGCTAAGCATCAGATCCTACAGTAGCCGCATGCAGTTTAGAAACCCGCATCTTGTCTACCGGTACGATGTTTTGAGGACTGTTTGCTTTCACCTTCTTTCACGCAGGGGTGATTAGTTGTATTAATTAACGTAACGTTAAATGTACTTTCTTCTAGTTTGTTATTAAATTGTTTCTGCAATTTAATTCTGTTATCTATCTTTTCCTTGAAGCTTTAAGTCAACTTAATTGTGTGATCTTTTATATAGCCTGCTTGACTATCACCAGTCTATAGTGCGTGCAGCCTGTAACCGAGTCATAGGATACCTCGTTGTCCAGGCAGGACTCTTGACGGTTTAGGGTAGTTTGTTGCCTGGGTTTATAGATAAGGGTTGGATCTAGCGTTTTCCGTTGTTGCTTGTTGCCGCATACCTAGTCCAATAGAAAGAGCCCAGTGTTTATATATCCCAGGACGTAACCAAGTGAAGATTAGCTTAGTTATTAAACTAGGACTTCATAGAGTAGGAGTAAAAATGCCATTTCCGTTTTTACATCCGTAGACTTTATTGGAAAAAAAAACTGCCATTTTCGTTTTTACACCCGTAGACTTTATTGAAAAAGCCACTGCCATTTCCGTTTTTACATCCGTAGACTTTATTGAAAAAGCCCCTGCCAGAAAAAAAACTCTGCCATTTTCGTTTTTAAATCCATAGACTTTATTGAAAAAGTCCCTGCCAGAAAAAAATGGGTCCAAAATGGCGACGGTTGTCCGGTAGTGACCAGTTAGGGGTAACCTGAGAAGTGTCCAAAAATGGCGACGGTTGTCCGGTAGTGGTGGAAAAGGTGACCTACCTGAGTGGGAGGGGCATCTGATAAATCAGTCTTCGTGGGAATTATAAAAGGCAAATACTGTCACAACTTCATACATCCTTACTATTTTAAATATGACCGTCTCTCTCTCTCTCTTTCTTGCTCGCTCTCTCTCTTTCTTGCTCGCTCGCTCTCTCTCTATCTCTCTCATTGTACACACACACACGGTGCCCCGCCCACTCCTCTGGACCTCATTCGTGATCAAGTGTCAAGATAAACCTAGCCTAGCCTAACTCTTTCTCTCTCTCTGCCTAGCCTAATCTAACCTAACCTAACCTAACCTAACCTAACCTAACCTAACCTAACCTAGTCTAGCCTAACCTAACCTAGCCTAACCCTTTCTCTCTCTCTCTCTGTATCTCTCTCTTTCATCATATTTTTCCACGCTATTCTTAGAGTTCAGATTTCAAGATACCAAGCCACCTGATTTCACCCATCTCCGTACCAAAAATACTTTTGGGTCACCTGCTCCCATAAATCAGTCTACTATCTATATCTCTATCTCTATCTATATAGGTCTGACAGCGACCCTTTCTTTCATCATATTTTTTCCACGCTATTCTTAGAGTTCAGATTTCAAGATACCAAGCCACCTGATTTCACCCATCTCTGTACCAAAAATACTTTTGGGTCAGCTGCTCCCA
Organism: Paralithodes platypus; assembly: GCA_032716605.1. Classification (NCBI taxonomy): domain Eukaryota; kingdom Metazoa; phylum Arthropoda; class Malacostraca; order Decapoda; family Lithodidae; genus Paralithodes; species Paralithodes platypus. The sequence goes on from CM064546.1 coordinate 38,383,760, forward strand.
TAAATCAATCGACTATCTATATCGCTATCTATATCGGTCTGATAGCGACCCCTCAGTAGTTTCTCTCTCTCTCTCTCTCTCTCTCTCTCTTTCATCATATTTTTTCCAACCACCTAACCTAACCTTGCCTAGGAGAGAACATGTGACTACCTGTTATATATAGTCATGCAGCCCACCCCGTGTGAACCCTAAAACATATATATATATATATATATATATGCATTCAAACCTCGTAAAGGTATCGGTTAAATAGAAACCAACATGACGGAAGCATTTACCTCCGATGCTCTTGACATATTCAAACACCCCGCTCGCATAATAGTAGCGGGATACAGCAATTCCGGCAAATCAGAACTCGTCAAGAAACTTATATCCAAGCATCATAATAAATTTAAAAAGATTGTTATATGCGGTCTTCCCTCGCACCACCTACAGCATGATAAAGAAATAGGACCTAAGGTAACCGTATCTCCAGAAATAGTGAACCCTATAAGCGATGAGGATATTTACGATCAAAGAGGAACCTTATTCATCCTTGACGATCTATTTATCGAAGCTGTAAAGAATAAAGTAGTCGTTGACGCTTTTACCCGCGGTCGGCATAATAACATTTCATGCATCTTCATTACCCAAAACCTATACATGGGCAGTAAACATGCGAGGAATATTAGTCTCAACTGTTCTCACTTCCTATTACTGAGACAACGTGACTTATTGCAAATACAACTACTTGGAAGGCAAATATTCGGCAAAGACCGAGCCAGCAATTTTGTTGAAATATACAAATCTGCCGTTTTCTCTAAACCCTATGGCTATCTCCTCGTTGACTTAGGTATAAATACTCCCGAAGCCCTGCAATTCCGCACAAATATAGTGGGTGAACCACCCTGTGAACGTGTATTCCAATGGTGAGTTCTAAGCATCAAGAGCTATTAAATGTTCTCTACGGTCATCACGACCAGCCATACGGACTGTCTTCTCAAAAGAAACTATGGGATAAGGCTCGAAACATTGATCCTTCCATAAAACTGCAAGATGTGACAGGATTTCTCAGGACCAGCAAAACCTACACTCTACATAAGCTACAGACAAAGAAATTCCCCCGCCAGAAAGTTCTCTCCCCCAAGCCCCAGATCATCATGGCTGCCGACTTAGCCGACGTGCGTCATTTAAAGAAAGACAACGACAATATATCGTACCTGTTAGTATGCGTGGACGTCTTTTCCCGTTTCATGCAGGTAGTACCCTGTCACAGGAAAGATGCGACTTCCATGCTAATGGCTGTTAAGAGGGTTATGGAAACAGATGAATCCAGGGGTGTGAGAAGATTGAACACTGATCTAGGCACCGAGTTTTATAATAAAAAAGTGAAGGAATATCTAACATCCCGCAAGATTAAGCTATATAGCGTTCATTCTAGTGAGATTAAAGCTTCCATCGCCGAACGAGCCATTCGCACATTAAAATCCCGCATGTACCGCTTTATTACACTGCGGAATTCCCCCCGATATATTAACCACCTCCAGGACATGGTCAGTGCCTACAATAATTCCCCCCACTCTGGACTAAAAAAGGGACAAACCCCCACAATCGTACATAATTTAACTCGACCATCCGACACTGCACGGCAATTCCATCTAATGTATAAAAAAACCAGAAACCCCTCAGACGCATTAGTACCGAGCTAGCTGTTGGAGAGATTGTACGTCTCGTGGGTAGCACTCGTTCATCCGCTTTCCATAAGGGATACACCCAGCAGAACACCCACGAGCTATTCCAAATTCGAGAAATAAAACCCCAACATAAACCAAAAACCTATCTCCTGGAAGACCTATCCGGCGAGCCCATAGAGGGCATCTTCTACGGGTCAGAACTGGTGGCAAGTTCCTTGCCCGAGTCATTCGATATTAATATCCTGAGGACGGGGAAAAACAATATTTTGTACATTGGGTTGGATATCCTACCTCCTTTGACAGCTGGATTAATGTCTCTGACCTCGTGCAAAGATGAACAGTAAGCTTCCCCTACTCGGTGTACATAAAAAGTTTGTACGGGTACTTAAAAAACTTAACCCCAAAGGAAAGGAAGAACCTCATTAAACAACTAGGACGCGAGCATTTAAATTGTATTTCTGAGATATTCTCCAACTTTCTAAAGAAACATCTCGCCCTGAATAGTAAAATTATAAGAAAGCTACAACACTATCGTGAAGATATACGAGCCGTTGCCAGGAAGAAAACATCTCTGACCAAAAAGAGATTAATTCTAACTAGTAAGGCTGGGGGTAATATATTAGCCGCCCTTCTCCCTGCAGTTGCCGGTCTACTTTCAAAACTGTTCTCATAATGCGTAGCTATTATCTCCTCCCCGAAGCCACAGCCAAGCGTGTTTTACCAAGCATCGAGGGTTCCCCTACACCGCCCTCCCCCTCCCCCTCCCCCTCCCCCGGACAACATGTTCCAGCAAGCTCGCCCTCCCACCTCCCCCCACAGCCCCCTCCTAAGACCCTCCCGAGGAAAAAGAGAAAGAAATCAACACCGTGTTCACATAATAACAAGAAATCAACGATGGCTATGCGCAAAACCAAACTCCCACCTGGGCTGGTCTATCAGAGTAAGAACTGAGTGATCTCTGCCATACCCATAGCTTACTCTGACTGTTCCTTTTACTTATATATTTTCTTGATCTCGAGTGACTGTGTCTCTTCCGTGGATTGACCTCCCAATCTACCATGATTGGAAGCCAAAGCGTCACATTTTTCCTTTGCCCCTCAACTTTCTCTTCATAATTGCTGAGGGGCACAGGGCCCTGGGTGGGGCTTTGGTTTCCCGGGCGTTTCCGCGCCCTCCTGAGCTCCCCACCATGGAGTGGCTTCGGTCACCCAGGCTTTGTTGTGGTCGGCAGGGAGGGTTCTTTGGGGGCGCTCGATTATGGCCTTGGCCTTATTCGGGGCCTTGGAGCTGTTCGGCCAGGCAGCTTGAGGAACAACAACAACAACTCCCACCACCCATGCTAATGAAAGCCACTTCTGTAATGGGGAATGCTTCCAAAAATCCCAGTCTAGCACATTTTATGCCTGCCCACGTAAAATATAATGAAACACCATATGCTTTAGGGCTTCTGGAGCGAGTTAAAAACAACCCATTACTTAGATGGGACAAGAATGGATGGCTACTGGACTCGGCTAGCAACAACAACGTTCTAGACATCGTGGGGGTACTCTCGTCTAAGGGGGCTACACCGTCCAAAGCCCAGCGTGATGACGTAGATCTAATTATTAGAGCAACGGGTCTTCATCCCTCTCATATTGTAAACACTCAGATCAAAAAGCAATACGGTGGAGGTATAAATAGTCTACTCTCGTCTAAAATACCCGCACTGACAACCCACGGGTGGGTCTCCTATTGAACCATCGTGAGCCCCACTTCCCGTGGGTTGCCCATTAAACTAATAGCTGGCAACCCCACGCCAACCGCTCGTGGTGGTATTAAAACCGGCCGAGACAGCCCAGACCCGTCATACTCTCTTACCCCAACAGTGGCCAACTACGACAGTTCCAGACGACAAGACCTCCGCCCACCGCAATAGCTTCCTAGACGGTCAATCAACACCTCGAGAAATGGACGTAGTGGACACCCCCTCACGTTGGGGGAGAGTGGTAATGGCTTCATCGATTGTGACTGGCGGTGGGGCTCAGGACATTGCCCAGCCCGAATGCGAGGAGGAGGAGTGTCCTTCCCTCTACTCTTTCTTGGATGAAGGGGAAGCCCGTGGAGAAAGTGATGCTTACTCGCTCAGCTACGAGGAAGGGGTTCCCGGTGACTCCCGCTATCGTAACGATAAAAGCATCATTGCCGGTGTTCACAGCTGCACGGCCTGTCGGGAGACCTCCGGCTTCACTGCGCTTCTACACCAAACGTATCCATATAGTAACCTATACGCTGAAAGAGTGTCTATTTATCGGCTAAACCGATGCTGCTGGAAAGACAGGGGTGTGCCTGGGAGTGTTATAATTCGCGAGTCCCCTGATCCTAGTCTTCCCCATGTTGCTTGTGTTCTAGCTCAATACGCCCCCGGTAAGATGCTGGAGCTGAATGAGATTAACCAGAAGTACCTACTCAGTTCTCGCGACGTCCAATTCATTCAAGGGTTAAAGCAGGACCACCACCAGGATCGTGTTAAAATGTTTAATGTCTATGTTACTAAACTCGTCGATTGGGCTATTCAACATGAGATGACACGTATTGTATTCCCCTTCAAATGCGGTGCTGTGGGCCTCCCCTCTCACGTATGGGCACAGGATTACCTGCCTATCCTAAACCATGCAGCCGGGAATCTTAGGACCCGCAATATATCCTGTGTCATCTTGGACAAGTGGTGGATGAGGTAACCACTGTGAATGACAACGCAGGGTTCACCCCGGGTCAAAAATGCCCACACTTGGAGGAGAAGGAGGGCAAATCGATCAACACAAACCCCAGGGAGGCGAGTGAGAAGAAGCTAAGGAACAGCGACGTGGATGAAGACTACGATGTTGTGACGCAAGACCCTCTCAATTCCTAATAATGCGTGTATAATCTCTGTTAATGACTCTCTCTCTCTGTAAATAAATACCTAAGCATTACCTATCGTGTATTACTCTCCCATCCTTGTAGGTAGCTATAAATATAAGAAACGAGCCAACTTCGCATTAGTCCCTTCCTGTTCCAAGATGGAGTCGCACCATATCTACGTTACAAGCGCTGCAGACAGTGTCATATATCCCAATAGTAGCAGTAGTTTTACGAACAACTTACAAACCTTAACGTTACACAAGGACGTGGAATACGAAGTTGGCCTGTTAAATGTGTTACTCCCTCAACGTTACTATACTATTAAGAGAGACGAAGCAGAATGCGCCATACATATAGAGTACGGGCAGCTTACTTCTTCAGGCGCTATTGAAAAGTGTAAGGTGCAAAGTGTAAGTGTAAGACTATTTGGGAAAATATCTTGAGTCCGGACATTGAATACCTTATCGAGCGGGTTAATAATAAAATAGGGGCTATACTAAGGGGTCTCCTTAACCGCGACAGAACCTACGTCGGATATCCCCATGATGAAGCCTACCCCGGGCTTCCTAACACTAGCGCCTTTGACCGCCTAGCCAACCCATCTCAAATACTCTCCCTCGGTCGTATGAACCTGAGCCAACACGTTACGGTACGCTGCTTCCGCGACCCCCATCCGATCATCTCATACGTGAAGATACAGCTCGAAGAGCGGGTAGCCCGACTTCTCGGCTTAAGCCCCTTAGAAGCCTATGACGTGTTTACCTCCCCCCGAGATGCTCTCAGCGAAGGAGACGATGCATTTCTATATAATACTAGCCCGTTTCCTGTCTTAAGGAACGGCGATGCTCAGTGCGTGCTCATATACAGTGACCTGGTCAACCCTTCGAGATTCGCCGGGGTAAATGTAAATATTCTCGACGCCTTTTCCCTCTCCGATGGGCTATCGAAAGGTGTGCATCCTATCGTCTATAAACCACTCAAACCTAAAATTATAGATACCATTTCCATTAAAATCACAGACCAGAAGGGTCGCCCCATGTATTTTGAAGAGTGTCAGCACGTGACGTGCTTACTTCACATTCGCGCTGTCAGACTATATTAATAGCTCGTCGAGCCTCGTGTCAACAGTCTTTTCCCTAACAGCATGCGAGTTACATTCATCCCCCCCTCCGTGGGGGAGTATCGCTCTCTTTTCGCTCGTGGGGAGAGAGTATCTCACAGGGGTGGCGTCAACGATATTACCACCCTCACCTACGAGCCCAGCTACCGTCGGGGCGGGGGTCTGTTCTCTACATTAGCGGGTCTCGCTAAAAGAGCCTTCCCGTTTCTAGTACGAAATGTCATAGTTACTTCCGCGCGCGAGTTTGGAAACAATGTCATGGAGGATATCTCTCAGGGTCATAACCTAAGGCAGTCCCTAAAAAGACACGGTCTGAACGCTCTGAAGAACGCTGCCGTAAAGGTGGCGAGGGGAGGTGGTAGAAATAGGAAGAGGGTAAAGGTTAAAAGGAAAATTAAAAAGAAGACAATGAAGGGGTGCTATAAGAAGGACATATTTTCCTCGCTGTAAATCGGTATCGGGCTAGCGTCGAGATGGCGAGCATCGCGACCGCGGAGGGAGCTGTGGGTCAGCAGGCCCCCGTAGGTCAATACGCTGATGGCGTCAGTGAATTTTTTCCCCGTCCCAACAAGACCCGACTTTTGGAAGCCACCATAGCCTCCCGGCAAGATGCCGACGTGTTGCCTAGCAATCTAGGTTTCAACATGAAGTTAACTGACCGATACGTTGATTTCCTCATCCCTGGGACTCCGGGGAGCTTTATTGACTTGGGTCAATTGGTCATACACACCACTCTGCGGCTAACCCAAGAGGATAATGCGACCCCCCTCGGGGACGACGTGAATATTGAGCTCTCGAATAACACGGCCCACAGTCTTTTCAAATCCGTGCAGTGTTTTCTCGGAGACGTGCCCGTCGAAACCAATGTTCTCTACGGTTACAGCTCCTACGTTAAAGCCCTCACCACCTTGACACCCGGCAAAATTAACACAATTGGGGCCTTGGCTAATTTCGCGTGCCCCCCCAATGGTTTCACCCGGAAGATAGAGGACAGTTACTTTACCCCCGCTCGAAAGGACTTCTCTAAACAACTCAAGACCCACGGTCTGGAGCTATGCGCTCCTTTATTCCTCGACATTAGTTCGCTAGACCGTTATCTACCCGACGGTATTCCCGTACGACTCCGCCTCGAACTGGCGAGTAACGATTGGCTAATGAACGTACCCAGTAATGGAGATAAGGCACGACTCCACGTAGATTCTACCAAATTGCTTTATACGAGGTTATTCCCCTACCCCAACGCCTTACACGCTCTAAACTCCTCGTTGAGCGGCGGGTCAGTTATAAAATCCACATTCACCAAAACTCTCTTTAAAACCTACGTGCTGGCCAAGGATCAGACCTCCGCCACTTATGACCAGCCATGGGGTAACGTCATCCCTGAAAAGCTAACGATGGTCATGATGGGCATGTCTGCCCAAGCGGGCGATTATACACTTAACCCCCTGTATCTAACACACAGGAACTTAAGTAGGGCTAGCGTGACGGCTAACGGTCGCGTGGTCTATAACGTGTCCAGCGGTTTCCCCCACGCCTGTTCCGAGCTGTATTACCGTACGCTGGATGCTCTGGGTCTCCACCGAGAGCATTCAATTACTAAAGAGGCTTTTGCCAATGGGGCCACGGTTTGCTGCTTTGATTTGAGAGCTGAAAACCTGAATGATAATATGCCCGTGGAAATGAATGGGGGACTTCGACTCAACCTAAATATGAGCAAAGGCCAGGATAGTAATTGCCTAGTTTTATTATTCGGTGAGACGGTTGGTATATTAACTATAAACGCTGACAGAAGACTGCAGTGTGACGTGCGGGCCTGATGGGATAGGGATGAACAACTTTGAAATTGAAAGGGGGGTAAGGGGGAGTCTAGGAAAGGAGGCGGTGTTTCTGGGGGTACTATTAGCGGACGAGGTCGAGACATTACTCAGAGGACACGCGGGGAAACCCGCTGTGTGTATAATCAACACTGCCGAGTTGGTCTAAAAAAAATATGGGACACTGGCTCTACCGCGATGCTCATAGAATAGTATGTCTGGATAGCTACAGCCTAGAACCTCAAGTATATTCTGATTATTTTAAACGACTCGAGAGACCCGGGGTCCCCATATTTAAAAATGCATTTAGACTCCAGGGAACCCGTAGCGACGTGTGCGGGGCCTATGCCATGTATTTTACTTATCACATCACCCATGCGGGGCCCGGAGAGACGTTAGGGAAGATACGCAACGAGTTCTCCAAGACCGACTACTCTGGGAATGATGAGCGAGTCTTGCGTTTTGCATATAACAAGTTTAGCATGCCCACCTGTCAACAGACCTTCAACACGTGCCCGTAAGTACACAGAAGACTCTAGTATCTCTCTCCTGCTTATATTCATTAAATCTCACTCTTAACCCGTTGAGACCCAGCGTCGCACGTGTTGCGTCGGCAGTCTTTGATCACCAACTCCCAGCGACGCATCACGTGCGTCCGACATATAAAAAACACTTACGTGGCTCGTAAGGTAGGAAATGGCGGGAGAATAGGAGGGGGCGGTACCGTAGTGTGTGGGGGAGCCGGGCCAGTAGGTGTGAGCGGGCCGAGACAGCCGCGCGGCTGGTGGTGGTGGGCTTAGTGGGGATAGTTTACACCCCTAGTTTACCGCCACTTTGAACCTTCATTACTCCGGTCGTATGGGAGCTAGAGGCTTGAGATTTATGTGAGATACTCCTTAGGATGTATGCCGTACAATGCCATACTCAGTTTTTACCCTAGTGCTCCCGGGCGGGTGGTCATGCGGGGGAGACGAACTATTGAAACCCCCCGCCCCCCAAATGACCGAAATGAGTTTTTTTTTATTTGTGTGTTCATTTCTCACCATTCTCTTCCATTTTGGCTCAACAAATTTTTTTGAAGCTCCCCCCCCCCCAACCCCCCACCGGCCCCTTCCCCCCCAAAAAAATGTCAGAGGTGATTTTTTTTTTTTTTTTTTTTCATTTCTCATCCTTGTCTTCCATTCTAGCAAACAAAAAAAATAAGTGAAAATGGCTTGGGACTGGGGTGAACAAAATATTATAACTAGCCGGGGCTCAACGGGTTAAGGTATATGAATTGAGGGGTAATTATTCTACCGTATTACCGTTCTCTCTAACCCTAATTTTCTCCACTCTAGATCGTGAACCACCCCGCCCCGCCCGCCCGCCCCCGGTTCACTATAGTCACTCGCTCGCCGCTGAGGATGCCGTGACTATACCGTCACCCGGCCTATCGCAACTTTACAATAGCACCATGGGTCGTGAATGAAACTTCTTAACTTTATGGGAGAATTTCCTTAATGTATTTCTGTACATTGTCTAGTTAGCATTTTAATATTCTTAAGTACCATACTTTCTAGTGAAGATATATTTGTAACTCTGTTATTTAACATAAAATTAAATAAACAATTAAAATGGGCTCTGTGTTTCATTATCAATGCACTTATATTACTTATACATAAAGGAAGTGTATAAAAACATGTGTGGAGACACTAATTCAATATTTATTATGCATTGTTTATACAGTATAAATACAATATCACCATTTGATACCAATATATATTTTAATTTTGGTGACACTAACTTAATATTAATCATGATTTATTTTCTTAATTTATTATTTACATAGGCTACATACATACATATATTTACAAAACAGCATACTGTATATCACTGTGGGTATTCCACCTTTGTCATTCATGTTGGTGGTACCCTAACCCGTCAACCACCGCATTCAGACCTCATGACCTATGAGTTACCTGCCAAGAAAGCTAGCGCGGCTAACGTCTCATTATCACTATCATTCTGGAAATATTCCAGTTGAGCCGCTTCTGTTGCTAACATTTGATACTCTTCGTCCCGAGCGACGGCTGCTACTATCCTTTCATCCTCTTCCTCCTCACACTCCCCTCCCCATTCATTAACACCTTGAGGGGGGAAGTAGCGCTCAACTAGAACATCTCGCTCAGCCCACAGTTCATATGTTTTTTCCTCCAATTCACCATCAACTTGCCTACCCATTACCTCGGCCAGTCTCACACCTACAGCCTCCCTTTCTCTTTCATTACCGTTATCTTGACTCTGATTCTCCTCTCGCAATATGTCTTTTGACTCTGATTCTCCCACCGCAATATGTCTTGAACTGGCCCCGTGGCTTGATTTAGGTTATCGGGGTGACCGTAAGACCGTGACTCCAAGGCATTTATGTAGTATCTTTTGTTCTCTACGATAGATATACCCCTTTTGGGATATTTCACAGTGCTCATTCTAGAACTCCGCACTGTGAATCCATGATAGTCAAAAGTGAATGGTCTCTTCTCGAATAGGGCGTCCTTGTACCGTTGGTGCGTTATCTTTCTCTTAATGGACTTGGGGACACCCTTAGCCGAACTCAACCGGTCGCCGTCTGTCAAAAGGATAGAGTAGCACTTGGGTCGCACACCTACAAACTCGGAAATGACCCGTTCCCCAACTTCTGACTTGAGGAGGCCGAGTTTACCCTTGTTGACCGTGCTGTAAAGAGGGTGAGAGGGGGAAAAGTTACTTGTATCCATGTAGCTTTTTAGTGGTTCTTTGGCATACTCGGCAAATAGGTCGGGTGTTTCAATGACCATTATTAAAGAATCTGTATCGCAGTACACTAGTTTCACTCTGTCACCGTAGTTAGCCTTCATTTCATTGTAAAAAAAATCATAGAGACGTACTTTGGACAGCTCGAGGATATAGTACCCAATGTAGTTTGGATGATTCACCATGGTGGATTTTTTATTCCGAACCACCACTACTCGCTCCGGGTTAAGAGGCATAACGCGTTTAAAATATGGGCTCCGCACCAATTTCATGAAACTATCGCGGTCACCTACAATTTCAACATCTTCATCATACTTTGCCAAGTTCATTAGACAGCGTCCAAAAATGCTATTGGAAATACACTATCGCGTTCTTCTTGATTGGACACGTAGCGTTTTTTCTGGCTTCTATATTTCCTCTGATAAAATCAGCGAGAATAGGTTCCTGTTTGAACGTATACACTGTACGAACCCTTTTGACAACAAGCCCGAGTTGGATCAGTAGTTTCAAAAGTGGTAATGCGAAGAGCATATTTTCTTGAGCCGCGTGTGTCCCTATTAGTTTCACGTTCTTGCTAGGTGCTGCACGGTTTTCTTCCGCGTACAAGTCCCGGGTGGTTTGTGATACATCTCGGTTTGTTATATTTTGCTGCCGGATGATCAATGGGAGATCGTATGTCTTCTCGATGACTTCTCGTGAGATGGCCTCAGTGTCACACAGAATGAGGTACCCGTCATCACCGTCGGATACATGCTGGCTTAAGTCGACATTTAGGAATGTCTCAAGTTCAGTTTCATTGAGTTCTCGCATTTCCCCACAAGGCAGTTTCTCTTCCATTACGGTCGGGTACAGACTATTAAAATCTACGTACGCGAGGAATGTACTCTTATCACTGTTGGAATTGAACTCTGGATTTGTGTAAATGTTGTTGGCTCGCACGTAACGACGCACAACACTTGTGAACCCCCCACGTACATTATTCTGAATGCGTTGGTAAATTTCAGGGTTACTGAGTACTTTCAATTCCTTCTGTGTTGTCAACAAAAAAGAGTCATAGGCGAACCCGGGGAGGGAGACTTAGTTCACGGGGTCTAATCGCCACTGTTTTTTTAGGATGCCACGCCACTCGAGGAAGAAGTCACACAAGATTCCCACGTCTACTCTGACGTAGAGGATTAGATAATCCTTGAGGGTTTTGCATCCAGACTCTTTCCAAACAGTCTGAGCATGCTCATAGTCACTCGGTGGAAGTTCAATCTGGTGGAGGTGGTTAAAAAATGCTTCACGAGGGGGGAGTTGAGTTTCAGAAAGACGCTGCTGCGAGTCCAGGTAATCATAGCACATCACTTGTTTACCCTTGATTAGTAAGGGTAAAGCACGGGGGGGCACATCCTTCAGCATGCTAAGCACGTATCTAGGCTCATTCTCACTGTTTATAAATTGCTGGGCTAAATCAGCGAGCGAACCCGACATGAACGCATAACTATCAATAAATCTGAGATCGTCAATAATAACTTCATGGTATTTTTGAGCAGAATGCTTGGGAATTATTTTTATTTTTTTCACGGGGGTTGTTAGTTCATGTAATATGAGTGACAGGTCATAGTTTGCATTATGAGCGATGAGGGTGAGTTGGAGCTTTTGGTTTTTCATTAAAAGATTACACTTACGGCAATATGCACCTATGTAGTTCATGCCCGGTTTCTTGTGATCATGGTGTTTACTTCCATTTCCTTTGCCATTTGGAAATGCTTGTTGGCAAAGTTCGCAGTGACTTTGATTCTTATGGTGTAATAGATCTTGCTCACTCATTTTTATCTTGTGGTACCCATTACAAAATTTCCACTTTCATTGTCTCAATAAAGTGGTTCACAGCATTATTTCCACAGTACGATCCACATTCAACTGTCTCCCCTGCCCTATTTACAATTATATAAGCATAGGCTATGGCGAAATGTTGTCGTTGAACGCACTTGGCTGCGTCTATAGGGGGCTTTACTAGCATGCTTTCAAAGTCATAAAAGGCGATGTAAGACGGTTCATATGCCTTACCCGGATTCATGAATTTTAATGTAGCCCCGGGTGGGGGGAATTTTAGCTTGGTGAGACTTACTGGACATGTTTCTCTGTGTTCTCCCAACTCTCTTTCATTGTTGCACGGGTACAGACATATATTGCAAAACTTCTTAGGTAGCCGTGAATGTGTGAACAGGTTCATGTACTTGTTAAAGTCTTTAATGAATGCTAAATGTCGATTCCCCAACAGCAAACTATGAACAACTTCCTTGTGTTTGGCCCCCTTTCACACTAGGACAATTTCACCTCTCTTAGCTGCCACTTTTTCGAGACTGTAAATACGAATGCAGATATTATTGAGGGTCTCAAGTTGTCGAAGCCCCTCCCAGGCTACGGTGCCTTCAATGTTACCCATATTCACATATTGACGGCAAATATTTTCCCATTGTCCTCTGATGGGGTTGTCCACGTTAGTTTGTAGGTACTGGTACGCTGTAATGACCTAGAGAACGCAATCTGTGGGGCCCGACGGATTAATGATCTGTCTTTTTCCTGGAATACCCTTGGGGTAGGGTACATACTCCCTGAGTCTGGAATTCAGCTGTACTAAGCCGAAGAAAAACCTAACATTCACTATTTCATCTAGCACAAAGCCACTACCCTCTTCCTCTAACATTTCATGTTCGAAACGTGTGGTAAAATATTCAATCAAGCAGTCGATATAATTTTCAATTTCGTCAAAACTAATGATCTGTATTTCACTACGCATAAATTTGTCTTTGTAGGTAGGATCATCGCTATCGGGATTTTGTGCGATTAAACGAAGGGTCATGTCCACGTATGATTTTAGAGCAGGGGGTTTAGCTTTGGGGTAACGATTGAATACGGACTCTATGATCGAAGCCATGTGGCCCCTTTTGTTTGCAAAAAAAATATGTATATCATCTGCATCACACGGGGGCACGGAAAGTTCAATTTGAATCATGGCATTGTCAAAGTAGTCTACTATTTCCCGGACATGTGGGGAGGTTTCTCCTTCCGAGTCAGAGCCAGAGTCTGAGGAAGAACAGGGGAGATGACGGCGGGGGGGGGGGGGGGGGGGGCTTAACACTAGGACCCGGTTGTGGTGAATTACCCCCGTCTGGTTTAGGTGAAACGTTGCCGATCCCCCTTCCTTTTTTCCCTCTGTGCTGGTGTTGTTGTTGATGCTGTGTAGTACCACTAGGTCCGGGCTGGGGTGCACTGGGTCCTGGTGCATTACAGCTGGACCCTGGTTGTGGTGAATTGGAGATATCTGCAAGAGAAAGAAAATATAAGGCTTTACATCACAATTACAGTTAAACACATTTATTTTTGTGAAGCGTTCATTTAAGGTATATATATTTATTGTCCGCTTGTAAGAGGACAGCATAGTTGATAATTTCACTATACTATGCACATATACATACACGTGTGTATATAGATATATTTTCCTCCTATTGATATATTCAAGAATACTCACTAGGTGGGGTTATTCTCTTTCTCTTTTGACTTCCTAGTGTAGTACCACTAGGTCCGGGTTGGGGTGCACTGCCCCCTGGAGCATTACAACTGGAGCCTGGTTTTGGTGGGTTGGGGGTATCTGTGAGAGAAAGAAAATATAAGGTTTTACATCACAAATACAGTTCAGATCATGTATTTTAGTGAGACATTCATTTCGGGTAATTTTATATATGTATATACAGGTATATATTATTATGTATGTAGTCCACTTGCAAGATAACAGAATGGTTGGAATAGTTTAACATTTCATTATACCGTGCGCACATATACACACATGTACACACCCATGCACACACACATACATACAGTACATACATACAGTACATACACACATTTCACATGCGTACACATGTGTATACTGATATATTTTCAGGGGGGGGGGGGGGGGCTGTTTGGTTGTGATATTACCTGAGACTGATCTGTAATTGGAGTGAAATAGGGTTTTTAGGCGAATAAACACTAATGCATCGTATAATAATAGCACCCACAATAATAATAAATAATAATAAAAAGGGGACTAAGGGTACTATACGAATAATATAATAACTATAATATTTGGATATATACCGGGTTCACATTAATTTAAACAAATCATATCATGGGGTTCACATGTAAATGTTTTATATATACCGGTACGGTATAGAACAAGTAGAGTATAACGCTTACCCTTAGATAGAGATATTCCTTTGTAACCAATGCCAATGCCGTTTGGGATGCATTTTTGACGGTGTCTCTCCATGTTGTCTAGGGGTTGATATCCCTCGCACCAGGAACATCTGATACATACTGTAGATGCCCCCGTGTGGAGGGTACCCCACACTGGGAACATCTAACTAGGTCGCTCATTTGTTCTGTTCTGTGTGCATGAGGTAGGTCAGGCTGTCTTTATGTATGGGAAGGCGAGAGGATGCCTATTGCTCTTTAAGACATTATTTTTTTAGAACTTGGGTGGTGGAGGGAGAATCGATGAGGAGATACATAAAAAAGGTTAAGCTCATTAAGAATAGTGACCCCACTATAAATATGGAAATAAGATAAGTTGAGGTAAATATTGGTTTATGGGTGCAGGCAGGTCGAAAGTATTTTGGTACGGAGGGGGGCGGTGTCAGGAGATATAAAGGTTGGTATCTTTAAATCTGAACTCTAAGAACAGTAGGATACTTGAGAGAGAGAGAGAGAGAGAGAGAGAGAGCGAGAACGAGAACGAGAACGAGAGAGAGAGATGGATTTTGAGATGGATCTTGAATTTATGCAAATTAACCACTTTCCCAGTGTCCAAAAGTTGGAGACTTTTTATATGTTCATCAGAGGGACCTAATAAACAAGTTAAAGCCAAAAAACCTTCTATTGCAATTTGTTCTAGGTCCAGTTAAATGATTGCTAGATTTACTGGACTAATATCTCTATCTCCATCTATATAGGTCTGACAGCGACCCTTTCTTTCATCATATTTTCTCCACGCTCTTCTTAGAGTTCAGATTTCAAGATACCAAGCCACCTGATTTCACCCATCTCTGTACCAAAAATACTTTTGGGTCAGCTGCTCCCATAAATCAATCGACTATCTATATCTATATCGCTATCTATATCGGTCTGACAGCGACCCCTCAGTAGTTTCTCTCTCTCTCTTTCATCATATTTTTTCCAACCACCTAACCTAACCTTGCCTAGGCGAGAACATGTGACTACCTGTTATATATAGTCATGCAGCCCACCCCGTGTGAACCCTAAAACATATATAAACACCCCATATATATGCATAAAAACTACCTAAAAATATCCTCTCTCCCTCCCGTACATAAACACAACCTGACGGCCACCGTCCAAAGCTTCAATTTACAGATAACTTTTTTCTGGTTGCTCCTAGACCCTATAAATGTATTACAAACAACGTTTTTTGGCTTTAACTTGTTTATTAGGTCCCTCTGATGAACATATAAAAAGTCTCCAACTTTTGGACACCTGGAAAGTGGTTAATTTACAGCCGAAAAACCTTACAGACAGGCTGAACTGTCTCTTTCACAAGGGGTGACACAGGCACTTTGTGCTTGTATGGGTTTTTTGACCTGTTGTCCCTCATTTTTATAAAAAAAACAAAAACAAAACCATGACGTAGTATGACGTCATTCAGAGCCAATTATGTAATTCATGATAGGAGTTCGTATTCACTTGGATCATCGGTGCTTGCATCAAAGTTGCTATTTTGACAGAGTCCTTTACATTGACCACATGCACTGGAACATTCAAGCTCATTCCGTTTGCAACTACAGCGTTGAGTGTCACAGTTGCCCTTACACTGACATCTGACCAATTTCAGTAGTGAATCAGGAGCCACTGGCGAATCCATCGTCTTCGGTTCAAGCTGTCCCTTCCGCAGACACCAGCCCCATTTCTCGGGGTCCACACAGTTCCCCATCCATTCCTGGACCTGACAATAAACTCGGAACGAGTGGTATTTGGCTGCATCGGTTGTTGGGGGAAGGCTGTGAACTTCAACGGTAGTTGAACTTTTTGCCACCTTGTTGCAAAACTTTGTCTTTCGCAGTCCGTCAAGGGTGTCATTTCCTTTTCCCCCGTACAAATAAACCAAGGCCTTTTCACCAGCTGATGATATCGCGTCTTTACTTCCACTTTGGCAACAGAATGCTTCTATACATTTCAAGAAACCGTTGTCTTCCCTCACTTTCCTCAAGGCAGCCCCTTTACCAATACCATACAGTCGTGAGGTTGTGTCACATCCACAGAGTGCATGGACAACTGGCAGGACACGACAGATGCTTTCACCGAGAGCTTCTGCTACTGAGTTAATATGCCAACATTTCCCACCTTCCTTGCTCGACTTGAAGTACAAATCATTCATCCCTCGTTCCGCATAATGACACAACAGCACCAACAAGTCTGTGTCCTCACCTATCACATATGTCACGGTTTCCCTTGCATGCTCAATTCCCTTCTTCGCAATCATGACATCTGCATCTGCTGGCGCATTGACACAGTCAATTCCATTTGCCTTGAATGTTTCACACAATAAGTCAATGAAGTTTTGCTTATTGTCCGAGTTTGACAAGAAGTTTTCCTTTTTTGACCGAAGGGGCATGGTTGGAGTGAACATCACCTTTTGACCAAAGACTCCTTTTGATCGTCGATTGTGTGTCATGTCCTTGGTAGTAGGTCCTGATTTATAACCGTCGAATACAACCACCGGGTTGAGAAAGTTTTTGGAAACATGCTTCATGTACATGCTTGCAATGTCCTCAAATGTGTCACCCTTCTTCCATGGAATCCTTTGCAATAAGGAACCACCATCCAGAACATGGGTCACAGTCCTTTCTTCCTCAAATGATTCCAATGACGACTTGGGAACAACAGCAGCTATCTCATCTCCTAGCTGTGGTTTATTGGCTTCCCTGAGCCTCCCCCGCTTATCGAACAGAGCAGTAGGGTAGCTAGACAACTCATACGCAAAGACCTCTTCAACACCTAAGTCCCTGTTATTAGCAAAGATGAGGAGCCTCTGGAAAAGGAGCTGTGGGTCGATTGGTACTTTTCAGCACTGATTGTAACCTTTGCACCCAACGACTCAACTTGATCTTTCTTCCTAAATGAAAAGTCAAAAGCATTGCTACCTTCCATCTTCTGCACAATGTTCATACCAACCTCATACAGTAAATGAGGATTGGCCAAGGCTGGTCCTGTCACACCGTTGGCAATATTCCTGAGTTCATTTGATTCTTGAAATGGATCATAATCCTTGAAGAATGCGAGAACCTTCTCTGTGTCCTTCCTATCTCGTTCACGCCTTGCTTCAGTCATTTCTTTGTGCTGCTCAGAGGTGTGGAAATGCTTCTCTGTCAGTTCTTGCATAACTTCACTCACCTCAGCGCAGGCTGGCATAGCAAGTAACCAGCGCAGGCGTTGCGTTTCCTCCATGCCCCTACCACGTGTCAATCCACCATTCGTTTTCAAAGAGCGCATCAAAACCTGCTCTATAACCAAGTCGCTTGGCAGTCCTGCCCACAGCCGATCACTTCGGCGGATCACAAATAGACCGGAGTTCAATTGACAGAACATGTCTGGGTTGAGCTGCTCAAGTTCAATCATGTCTTGAATGTACACATGGGCTGACTACAATGGCCCTTGGTCTGGTAAGTTGCACGATACTTTGTCCAATTGATGCAACTTCAAGATCACATGACTTGCCACTGAACGTCTCTTGCAGCAATATACGAAGGGACTGCGGAACGTACGCCACATTCTTTTCCAGCGACCGGAGTTCAGAAGGATCTGGATAGAAATCTCTACAAGTATCAATGTTCTTTATATCTGCTTTGATCAACCGTGCCGCAGCCCTGACTATCTTTCTTTGTTCTGCTTCCTCATCATCAGTCTGTGGTGAGTCTTTGAATTGTTGCAAAATCTTTGCAGCACTTTCTTTGACAGTTACAACATCGCTGCGTCCATGCACGTTACTAATAACCAGTTCATCCCCAAAATATGAAATAAGTTTCTGTTTCATGTATTTTACACTACACGCTTCAACATCAGGGCACAACTGGGACATTCTATCAACGAGATCAACCACTGTAGTCTGTTCATCATCATTGCCACTGACTAGGTCCTCGATTGCGAGTAGAAATGCTTCCTCTCGTGAGGCATCTACTTTGCGATTCTTGCTAGGAGGTTCACTGTCTGCGGAATCACGATATTTGGAGGGGATCTGCCTATGTGTCTGGAAATTTGAGCTGCACTGCTTGTGATATATTGCGTCAGCTGCTGGAAGATCGCGTGCAAAGTTAATTCGGCCTCTAACAGTGTCAGCCCACTCATCAGCCCTGGCATCACATGCAGAAAGTATTGTCCTTTGAAAGTTGAAGGTGCGTACTGGATACACTTCTTCTGAATCATGCTTTGTGTCCAAATAGATTTTTGTACCACAAAAAAAGCAGTTCTCTGTAAAACAAAAGTCTGGTGTCTGAGAACGAAGAGCAGGTTTTTCAGGACGTTTCTTCTGCTTCCCAGGAATTCTATTTGGCTTCGTATTGACATGCTTCTTTCGGCAATCAATGTGCACCGTTTGGCCCTCGGACACGGTAATTGATGGCGTTCCACGTTCAGTACTGGCCTTGTTGATAGTATCTGCTCCCTTCGCCCTCAGCTTGACTGTTTCTCCTTCGTCTAACGTGTTTGAGCAAATGCCGCAGGGATTATGCACCACCTCTTCTTCCATGGCTTCGGTAGATGTCGCACCAATCTGTTGAAACAAGATGATGGGATTAGTATAGGCCTAGGCAAAATGTAATAGACAATAATGTGCAGTAAAGGTAGGGCTTGACCTAGAACAAATTGCAATAGAAGGTTTTTTGGCTGTAAGTTTTTTTGGCTGTAAATTAACCACTTAACAGGTGTCCAAAAGTTGGAGACTTTTTATATGTTCATCAGAGGGACCTAATAAACAAGTTAAAGCCAAAAAACGTTGTTTGTAATACATTTATAGGGTCTAGGAGCAACCAGAAAAAAGTTATCTGTAAATTGAAGCTTTGGACGGCGGCCATCTTGAATTTATGCAAATTAACCACTTTCCCGGTGTCCAAAAGTTGGAGACTTTTTATATGTTCATCAGAGGGACCTAATAAACAAGTTAAAGCCAAAAAACCTTCTATTGCAATTTGTTCTAAGTCCAGCCCTACTTTGACTGGTCTATATAGATAGTAGACTGATTTATGGGAGCAGGTGACCCAAAAGTATTTTTGGTACGGAGATGGGTGAAATCAGGTGGCTTGAAATCTGAACTCTAAGAATAGCGTGGAAAAATATGATGAAAGAGAGAGAAAGGGTTAGGCTAGACTAGGTTAGGTTAGATTAGGCTAGGCTAGGTTAGGGAGAGAGAGAGAAAGAGTTAGGCTAGGTTTATCTTGATCACGAATGAGGTCCAGAGGAGTGGGCGGGGCACCGTGTGTGTGTGAGAGTGTGAGAGAGAGTGACAATGAGAGAGATAGAAAGATAGAGAGAGAGAGAGCGAGCAAGAAAGAGAGCGAGAGACGGTCATATTTAAAATAGTAAGGATGTATGAAAGTTGTGACAGTATTTGCCTTTTATAATTCCCACGAGGACTGATTTATCAGATGCCCCTCCCACTCAGGTAGGTCACCTTTTCCACCACTACCGGACAACCGTCGCCATTTTTGGACACTTCTCAGGTTACTCCTAACTGGTCACTACCGGACAACCGTCGCCATTTTGGACCCATTTTTTTCTGGCAGGGGCTTTTTCAATAAAGTCTATGGATGTAAAAACAAATGGCATTTTTTTTTTCTGGCTGGGGCTTTTTCAATAAAGTCTACGGATATAAAAACGGAGATGGCAGTGGCTTTTCACTAAAGTCCACGGGTGTAAAAACGAAAATGGCAGTGGGTTTTTTCTCAATAAAGTCTACGGATGTAAAAACGGAAATGGCATTTTTACTCCTACTTCAGAGGCTATCAACCCTTCTGGAGTATTAAACAAGCACACTATAAGTCAAGATTAGCGTCAGGACTGGAGCCCCTTTCGAGAACTCCAGTCCCTTGTAGGAGTACCCAGCGAAATTTCTTTCCCTGTCTCGTTCATGGAGTATAAATTAAACAAATTGTATCATTACTTCCAACGATTATGCCTAGCCTTACTATGTCACACACTAAAGTACACCTCTGCTGTTTCATAAGATGAGACTATGAATGCTATTATTTATTTTCCCTTTATTTATTTACACTTTTATCTTGAAACTCGCCCCTCTTACGTATCTTCTTAAGTGACTAAGCGTCATTACGTTTCGTTCCGTTCTGTATTAATGTGTCAAATGTTGAATAGGGGAACATTTTTGTATATCTCACTCAAAAATAAGAAATCATCTGTAAATATTGCTGATACCAATTATTGATCAAAATATAATTTGTGTCGAAACATCACTTATTTGGCCGACAATACATGCGATATAGACACATTTTATGTCAGTAATTGCTAGATAAAACAACTAGATGGATAAATACGCATCAATTTTCCTCCTCTCTCCAAAGTATACATTGAGTAACTCTTTCACGATCCGAACACGCGTATATATTACGTGTTCTGGTTATTATTAGACAATTTTATTCAGATTAGGAAGGGTAGATGGAAGTCAGTGGGTTGAGACCAAAAATAATCTATTAAGGAGAAGTGACTCTGCTTTTGGTTGTAGTCCCCTGATACTTACCCCATCTAACGCCAAGCACCAACTAATAGAGAACGGTGAATTTCGAACAGTAACTATACAGTTTATACCCCTCGCTAGAGAATGTACCGTTCTTTAGAAAAAGGTTTTATTCGAGATATAACTAAATAGTTTATACTATTTATAGGCCACCGCTTGCAGTACTCAATATTTCTTCATTTTTCACAATAGCTTGTATAGGCCTATATCTCAATAGTAGGCTACTGTTGTCACTCATGTTTTAATTGTGATCCCCATTTTGTCATTATCGTCTTGCCTTATAGTCCATATGCTACTACAACTAAATAATTATATTGTGCTACATTCCATGTATCCAATTAACATTTTTGCAGCAACTTTTCCTTTTTCTGTATAAAATACTTAATCTAATATAATACCTGTGTTATATGTGTAGGTTACTCAACGTCTATATCTTGTATTGGTTTTATTTCTTACATTTAAATTTGTTTCAGTACCTGTATGGATTTAAGCCATATGGTCCCCATAGTGTTAGTACGTTTACTGAGTAAATAAACAAACACACACACAATGTGAATCATATAGTTCCTCATATTACGTGCACTGTTTAATTGGTGAGGAGGAAATAAAGACATAACGGTACGCAATTATTTCTCACGAAGGTAGGCTATATGCGAGAAAATTCATACCAGTGACTGTCTCTCGAGTAATTTATGTTTCTGCAGCTCCATCCATACACGTCATACACATCCCTTCAGCAACAACAATAATACCAAAAGTGTGGAACATATCTTTTGTTTCATGTTGTATACGCGTTTATAAATATATTTTCTCTCGTTAGTAAAAGTTTACTATTCAGGTCGACCACTGAGCACAATACAATGCTAGGGGGAATTTCTCCACTACCGTCTATTGCTTCTCTGTGTATTCATGAATAATATTCCAAAAGCAAGTAATTCCAACCTCACACTCCACACAAACTAAGAACATAAAATTGAGGGTATGTCTTACATTAAAGATAACCGATCAGGTGAATGGCATATAATACAACGTGAGTAGATTACTCCATTTATTTATATTATTTAAAACATCTGTAAATTGTTGAGCATCAGAAGTCAGACGGTCAGCCCCGCTATACTGGTCATCTTCAAAGTGGCTGCTTCACACAACACGGGACTTGTTCAGTTGATCAGGTGTTTTCGTCTTCAGATTGATGATGTCAAGGTTTTTGAGCCATAACAAACATCTGTAATGATACAAATGCCAGCATTCATGGTTCAGCTATTTACCGAGATGATGTCTCTCGAATCTTTTATTCAGTTCAGCCATGATATATACTTGTATACTATATACTGTACACTCATAGATACGCTCTACTTATGACTAAGCACTTCAGCTTACCTTTGGGAAAGAAGTGATATATGAATTTCTTATGCTTCCGCTTGTATTTTCCACAAACTACACAGCTGTGACCGTGTTGTTTTGGTGCCATGTTTGTATCTGCCGCCACACCATCTTGCAGCTCCCTGTGACAATTGTAAGTGTGCAGACGATGCACCACCGATGGCAGAGCCATCTTCAGGGGTGCTTGGTCAAGACTAGGGATCAATTGGGAGCTCGTTTAAGACCTTTCTCCTTATTATATTCTTTTTGGTTGAGACCGTCTTTACCCTTTTAATTACCACCTATCTTCCCGAATCTGTATAAAATGTATACCCCTGATGCCGCCTTCCTGAGATGTGTGTGTTGCCAGGCTTCACTAACTGGAGAACTTGCGAGTTTCGACTACACTAAAGCCAGTGTCACAGGAGCGTTTTTCCGGCATTAGTTTCATTCAATT
This sequence comes from Paralithodes platypus, assembly GCA_032716605.1. Lineage (NCBI taxonomy): Eukaryota > Metazoa > Arthropoda > Malacostraca > Decapoda > Lithodidae > Paralithodes > Paralithodes platypus. The sequence goes on from CM064546.1 coordinate 38,406,618, forward strand.
GTGGTCTGGCATCTTGTATATAAGTTATGTGTTATTCCAGTCTCTTAACACTATATACATTCAGCCAACCTTTCGATTCCAATGCCAAAATACTAATAACTAGTATGAGAAAAAAAAATTGCTCATCGAAAATTGGCGGAAAAGGTACTCATGTGACACTGCCTTTAACTCAATAAACATTTCTAAAAATCCAGCCTTTCGGAATCTCTCATAAGCAGAGATTATATACTATACTAGGAGATGGGAAACCTGCTATCTAATGTACTAATAATATCGTGCTCCTAAAGGTTGCCAAATGCCACCACAAAATAACGCCATCTGTTGTTGCTATCCAGAACTAATAGTGAAAAATCTACGGGATCGCACTTCATTCATTAGTGCACTCCACAGTATCCTACTGTATAGTAATCACAAATTTGACGTAATGGCAAGACCTACATTATGTAGCCTCTAATTTATCCTGTTACAACATCTATGTACTGTCGCCGTCAATAGTTTCCTGGACACCCATCTGACAATGACTGGTGATTTGTTTTGTTAACAGTGTTGCCCCCCCCCCCCCCCCCCTCCCCATCTACCCACTCTGTTAGTCATGTCCCTCCCCCTCTTTCTCCCTCGTCGGGCAACTGTAAGCACCTCCCTCTCCACCACCACCGGACTCCACACACAGCACATCCACACCATTATGCTGACTCTCTCTCTCTCTCACATACAACTGATAATTGTAATTATTCAGCAACATGATTACGTTATATATTTTAGGATCATATTTACACTATTAAAACGTAGAAATGTATATGTTTCGTATTCGTTAACAGATTTAATATACCAATAATATTGCATTCCCTTGGCCATATAGTGAGATTTGTTGACCAAATGTGTGTTCATGTATTTTCAACGATCAGTGTAGTATCTGAGGCAGACGTCAGTGAACACAAATTAGTGAATATAAGAACATGAAGCTTTGAATATTTTTAGACAGCTGGCTATATTTGTAAAGAATGTCAAACGAAGCCGAATTACTTCATACAATGCTAGCTTGGTATTGCTCGTCAACAATTTGTTTACACCTAGATAGACTTCTTAAAACACTTGGCTGAATGGGGCCGAATGGATAGAATCCCGAAACAGAGAGTAATGTGTATTCTCTCCTTAAAGAAGCTTCTAAAACTCATAGTAGTTATAATTAATTAATATTTCGGAGATAGTAATGTGAGGGATGTGTTGGTGGACGAAGCGAGGGGGCGGAGCTTACAGTAGGAGACGACGTAGGAGAATGAAGGGGAGAGGGATGAGAAACCATACAGAGGGGGTGGATGGGGAAGAAGGGGGGGGGGGGGGGCAACAGTGTTTCCAAAACAAATTATGACTCCTTGTGAGTTGGGTGTCCAGGAAATTATTGACGGCGACAGTACATAAGTAATGTTTTCTGACATGAACGAACTATATACAGTATATATTATTCTGCAAAAAAACATTATTATATAGGCTACTTAAAACCATTGTTTGAGTTCACTTCACCAACTAAAATAAATAGATGCATAAATTGCTATTTAAGTATTAGCCTACATAAATTGCATTCCATGCAATAATGCACGCTAACCATATGGCCTTAGCTGTATATACATATCAAGGACAAATAAAAACAACATACTCAATATACTTTATTTCATCCTGTTTTTCGATTAATATATATTTCATTCTTCGGGAAGGATGTAGTTTCCGGGTGTACGGTTGTCATGTTGTGCGCTCGCAGTTACTTTCCCGTCTATTTCGACGCTATATTTTCTGCTATTTGTCCCCTGTCATTACTACATGAATACTAGGTTAGGTTGTTTGGTTAGGCTAATGTATTTTTATATCCAAGGGCAGTCAAAATAGATGGGAACATGATGGGAAAGGTCCGACGCCACTACGCGTAGTGTAAACAAGGCTGGCGGTACGCCCGTACGCCCGCACTTAACATTCTTGCCCAGTCTTCCACTGGACAAAGGCAACCACAAATAAAATTGATCCATACATCATCAGAAAGGACAGCTATCCTACCTTATCCCAAACTAGATTGATTAGGTTATTCAATTGCCCTATGAATGACACAAGTGGAATATAAACGAAAGTCGGTATTCAGGGAAATGACATCACCGACCCTTTCTTTTATGATTTCTTAGCATAGGCTATGATATGGTTGGTTGTGGCTTGCTTATTGAAGTTATTTAAAGAATCAATCGTGTTATGATAGCGAAACGAATAGGGAACGAGTTGATTTGCGTCCGGAGCAAGTGAAAATCATTATTTACCAGCTGATTTACTTGAAATTATCAATCAATAGTACACATGTCACAGCAACAATGCTTTCAGACAATGCCAGTGGAAGAATGGAAGATTACTGATTGACTTAGAAAAAAAACATATTTGTCATTCACAAATCCAGTAGCTGTTTAGTGTTATTTTTCAAGCTGATCACTAGTTCGGCTTTTAAGATATTCAGGCATTCCTGGTAAAATTAGAAACTATCTCATAATAAATGCCACACAACAATTGTATACCATTGAATACATAAGCCTTATTTCTACTCCAACATCAATATATATTATTTTGCAATAGAAAGTCCATTATAACAATGGCAAACCCGATTGTCCTTGTCTGCAAAGGACCGAACACGCAAGTTTGTATTTCGTGTACCAGGAGGCAATAAGTTGTCAGGAACCAGACTCTATAGTCTACACAGTAATTGCCCTAGAGCTTGCCCTAAGGCCTACTAGACGCTAACGCCATCTGTTGTTGCTATCCGTCAGAATTTCTTCAAAAAGTGGTGGGGTTCGAAGTACTCGATAACGACAATAACTGATAGTTACCAGGGGTTGCTCATAAGGTTGCTTGAAGCTTTACCCATTCAGTACCGGTGACACCCTGTTCATTATATTCTGGCAACTGTTAGACGCTTGTATTCAGTAAAACAAAACAGGATATCAGCAATGAACAGGTTCGTACTATCTCTGTCACGGGTCCGACCGTGACTGTGATTATATACATACAGGGTTAGGTATATTTCTCGAGCGCGGGAAAAATAGAGGAGGTGGGAACAGCTGTAGTGAAAGAAAGGAAGAGAGAGAGATGAGAGGTGCGCGGGGTAGGCTGACCGTCGGCGTACATGTGTGCGTGTGTGCATTTTTCTTCTAGGCTTGTGTAGTGTTTACCGCTAGGCGCCTCGTGTGTGTGTGTGCGTTCGCGCTCGCAGGCGGGGTCAAGGTAGTGTCCAGGCTTCCTATTGGATCCAAATTCAAAATTAATTTGGGGGAGGGGGACCGAGGTTATAAAGGGGGCAGGGATGCCCAGGATAGTCCTTCTCGCCTGCCCGACCCCAACGAAACCAGTCACTATTTGTTGTGCACGCGATGAATGGGTCGGCGGGTCTGCGAGGGTACCTCGTGCCCTAAATCCTACCATAATCAGGCGAGTCCAATTCAGTTAGACAAGTGTCAACGTATGTCTGAATTCGGCGGGATGTGCGGTGGTGTGCGTGATGTGTGGTGGTGTGTTGTGCAGTCACCAAGACTGTGCCAGACCGTACACATGGCCAAGGTTGTGACGCCGAGCGAATTAGCTCATGCTATGGCCGGGAATGGCAGGTGTAAGCATGACCCCACAGAGGGCTTGCTAAAGGCTATAGGGATGCCCAGGGCGACGTAGTTCCCCTGCGGCGATATCTCACTGTTTAGCTATGCACGTGGCCAGGGGTGAGTGTTGGGTGTGCTACTGTGCACGTGTGTGTGTGCGGGTGTGGGTGAGTGACGCCGTAGCATCTCAACCCCACAGAGGGTGATGGCTACCGCTAGAGGATTGTCGGCTTGAAGGGCTTGTTGTACTGCCTTTTTGAGACTCTTTAATTCTTACTTGAATCTTACTTGAAGTCGTCTAGAGGTCCCGTCCTCACAGTCGTGGTCCGCCACCGCTGCGTCCGTCCCGTGCGTCCCTTCGAAGGAGGTCCGTCTGGTCCGGTATAGAGTTTAAGGCCGCCCGGAAGTTAGCAGTGTATCCAGACACTGGTGGTTCATCTGGGAGGGTCTTTAGAAACTTGTCTAATAACCCTTTGAACCTGTCTACCGGGCAACCTACTATGTCTCGCACTTCCTTGGGCAGCGAGTTGAAATTTGTTGGTCCATTGTGGCCTAGGCTGGACGCGAGGAGGGATCTCACTCGTTCTGGTTCCTGTGTTGGAAGGGATCTCCTCTCACACTTCCTTCCAGTCCGACCATTTTGTTTTTCCTGGAGTTCATTACCAGTTGGATCTGGAACCAGCTTCTCCAGGATTTTCCACACATAAATTGCGCAGTACCTGTCTCGCCTTCTCTGCTGAGAGTACAGCCCTAGCTTCTTGAGCCGGTCCCAGTAGCTAAGGTCCTTCATCCCCCGAATGTTTCTAGTGAAGGACCTCTGGACGGACTCAAGATCTCGTATGTACCCCTTTTTGTGTGGCGACCATAGTTGACTACAGTAGTCAAGGAAGGGTTGTACCATAGACCTCCAGAGAGTTAGCATTGTTTCTTGTTCCCTGGAGTTGAACGTCTGTAGGATCCATCCGGCCATTCCCTTGGCTTTCTTGACAGCTGCAGAAATGTGGTGTTGAAATGTGGCATCGTCGGACAATTGCACACCTAGGCATCTCACATGTGGCTTGGGGGTGATGTCGTGGCCGCCTGCAGTGAGTAGTTTGGTGGTGTCCTTGAGGGTTTGTTTCGGGCCACATCGTAACGCTTCAAACTTTTCTTCGTTGAAGGTCATGTTGTTTTCGTCTGCCCATTTGTAGATTTTGTCGAGGTCATCCTGGAGATTATGAGTATCCTCTTCATTTCTTACGACACGACTTATGTTCGTATCGTCAGCAAAGGAAGAGATAACTGATTGACCAACTCCATCATCAATGTCCCCTATCAGTATAAGGAAGAGCAGAGGTCCTAATACTGATCCCTGGGGTACTCCACTAATGACGTGGGACTTTTCAGATGTGTGGCCCTTAACAGCAACAGTCTGCGTTCTTGCGGAGAGGAAACTGTGCAGCTACACACCTATTTTGCCTTGGATGCCGAGTTTCTTAATCTTGTGAAGGAGGATGCCGTGATCCACCTTGTCGAATGCTTTAGCAAAGTCTAGAAACACGACATCCACATTTTCTCCCTCTGCAAGCCTGTGGAGTAGCCAGTCATGATGTGCCAGGAGCTTCGAAAGGCATGATCTGCCTTTCCGGAAGCCATGCTGGCTGGAGTTCATAAGGCCATTTTTCTCCAGGAAGTTGACAAGCTTGTTCCTCAGGACTTTTTCAAATATCTTGATGAGGTGGGATGTTAGAGCTACCGGTTGATAGTTCTTCGCCAGGCTCTTTTCACCACCCTTGTAGACTGGAGTAATGATGGCCTGTTTTAGTGAGGATGGAATTGTGCCTGTGTCCATTGAGTGTCTCCAAAGCTTGCAGATAGGAGGAATCAGGGCATCACAGCATTTAATCAGTAGTATGGCTGGTACTCCGTCAGGACCAGCAGCTGCATTCGTTCTCAGTTCTTTGATGGCTTTTCGTAGGTCTGCCTCAGTCAGTTCAATATCACTTAGTCGAGTCGGTTGTGGAGTGTCTTCCGTGAAGAAAGCTTTGGGGTCCTGGATTGCAGTTGCTGGCCGTGGTGTGCTGAAGACATTCTCGTACTGTGTTCGCAGGATCCGACATACATCTTTGGGGTCGTTTACAGCTTCACCATCCTCTGTTCTTAATGGCCCCACTTGCGTCTTAATTTTTGAGAAGCGCCTGCAGTAACTGTAAAAGAATTTGGGGTTCCGCTTGATGTTCAGTACTGCACGATCTTCCTCTCTTTGCTTTTGACGCTCATGGGATGCTTTAATTTGAGTTTCTATGCTTGCAATCTTGGTAGATAGTGCAAGCTTCCTCGTTTTGTTTTGGGTGTTATTGAGCTGTTTGTTGAGTGATGATCTTTTCTGCATTAGGATTTTTCGGTCCCTCGGGATTTTGAGGTGCCGAGCGTTGGAAGGTTTCCTCCTTTGGGGAATGTGATGCTGACACTCCTTCAGTAGGGTGCTGAGGATGGTGTCAAGCATGGCATTTGGATCCTTGTCATGGAGGATCAGGTCCCAATTTGTCTTGGAGAGGGAAGTTTGGAGATTTACCCAGTCAATTGCTTCACTGAAGAAGTTCAAATTTGAGAATGGGTTTGTTGGTTTTGTTGGCGGAGTTACAGTTTCAGCTTGAGCCCCAGCCTTCCTGTACATAGTGTGTATAGTTACAAGGCTGTGGTCAGAGAATATTGTCTTCTCCACTGAGTAGTCGGCAACTATATCCTGGTTGTTAGTGAAGAGGAGGTCGAGTGTGTTATTGACTCTGGTAGGCTTGGTTATCAGTTGTGTGAGGAAAAGCTTGTCAGAGAGTTTAAGGAGAAGCCTGGCTTGTGCTTGCTCCTCTCTGGTACCTCCTGAGACCTTTCCTTCTGGCCAATGGATGATAGGAAAGTTGAAGTCTCCGCAGATGATGATGTCTGGTGTTGGGGTTGGCATATCGTCGATTAGCTTGTCGATTCTGCTGTGTGAATTATTGTAACTTTCAAGGGTGCATGATGGGGGGCGATAGCAATTGAGAATAATTACATTGAGTGACTTAATGTGGAGAGCCAGCATTTCTACTTGAGTATCAGAGTAGACTAGTATTGGTTTTGTATCTGAGGCTAGGTCATTTCTTACATATGTGATGACTCCACCATGGCTTCTATTTTCACGATCTGCTCTGTAGGAGGTGTAATTTGCCACTATTATTTCTGCATCACTCACCTCACTTTTGAGATGAGTCTCTGTCAGGGCAATGAACATTAGGTCATTTTCTTCGGCAAGCTCAGCAATGAAGGGGATTTTGCTTTTATTTGTCTTAGGGAATAGACCTTGAATATTGCCCATCATTGCATTTTCTAGCATGATTTCATGGCATTTAGCCATGGAAACATGTGGGTATGTATTGGGACATTGTTGTGTTGATTGCCCATTAGGTGTGTGCTGATTATGGACGCTTGTGACTCCACGGCTTTCGTTAGCGTGTCGAGGGTCCTTTTCACCCCCACCATTAATTCTAAAAAAGCAGGGGCTGAATTTGTATCCTGGACAGCGTCAACTTTCTTCGAGGCCATGTGGGGCACTTGAGCGGTGGCAGGTACCAGTACTGGATTTACATTTTGCTTGGCTTGGTGTCTCTTTGTCCCTTTGATGTGAGGTAATTTACAGTTGCTATTCAAACATTCCTGCTTGGAGATGGACAACTCTCATTAGTCTAGCGAGTCACGTGTGTGTGGCGTGTGACGCCGTAGCATCTCAACCCCACAGAGGGTGATGGCTACCGCTAGAGGATTGACGGCTTGAAGGGCTTGTCGTACTGCCTTTTTGAGACTTTAATTAGACAACTCTCATTAGTCTAGCGAGTCACGTGTGTGTGGCGTGGAGGTGAGAGTGGAGAGAGAGAGAGAGTGATGAGTGTGATTGATGGGTACTGTGAGTGTGGGAAAATCTCGTGCCTATTCGATCATGCGGTCATTTGCTGGGCTAGACGTTATCAGTGTCACATTAGACTAAAGGGTTGGTTGATGTGAGATTTCGTATGACTAGCAGAAATCAGTATAATGATTTGGGGTAATCTTAGGGGTAGTTATAATACTGGGTAATTGTATTTAGGAAAGTGGATTAGATAAGTGGGTTAGCTTGAGTGGCTGAGTGTGTGAATGAAATTGTCTCTTTGATTAATGCAATTTCAGTGTCGCTATTCAATAAAACCATTTTTAGTAGGAATGTTTGTTTCTTTAATTCTTGCTAACTTTAAGAATATAATTATTATCAATATATACAGTATACCTATCATTACAATAAATCCGTGTACTCTAATATCCCGCAAGCTGGGAACTGCAATTTTCTTTTCAATATATATTACTGCATCGAGTCAGTATAGATATAAATGTATAGCATGTTCTGGGACTTTTGTTGTCTTAATTTCACAAGGGATATTTGTCTATTTTTGATCTAAAGTAACGACACTATCAACATATAGATTTATTTCCTAGGTAAGGGGCAAGTGTTACAGTAACCCAGTTATTAGTCACCCGGACGTGATCCATTACAATCTCACTTAACCCTTTTTACTACCACAGATTCTTTGTAAACTGCACAAATTGTCTAAGTGTAGCTATAATAAAATTAAAAGACGTCGCCGATACAGAAGGGGTTAACTTATGAATCCCAATAATTTAATGTATATGGCTCAAGCAGTTCTTCAAAATAGTTCCCCTGTACACCATTACTGTAGCTAAAAAAAAGTCCATATATTTTTGTCGACACCTGTACTTATAGTTTGTCATGCATTATAGTGCTTTCGGGAACAAACAAACAAACAATAAATATATACAGTATATATAAAATAATCACAAAACCGCCAGAAGTTTGTATATGTATATGGTTTACTAATTTCAACTGATTGGGGTCATTGAAGCTGATCTTCGAAATATTACAAAGGCAACATTATGTAACCTTACCATTGTGATACTTTTCGAACATCAATAACGAAATACGTAAAACTAAATCAATAATATTGTATACACTCTAGAGAATAAATCGTGGTCTTAAGATTTCGAAGCTATCTCGAACTGAGTAGACACTTTCTATTAATTCTTTATTCAGTATATGAATTTCAGGGATTCATTTGAAGAGTTTGAAGCTTCAGAGAAGGCCATAATCTGTGTCCTAGGTCATGGTGATATCAAGTTATAAATAGAGTACCCTAACACCCATTTCCTTAACCTTCGCTCATAGTGGGCTTTACATTGGATTTCCCACATGTTTACGTATATGGCCTACAGATCGTGAGGTTATAGGTAGACGATAGATTGTTTCAGTGTTGGCAAGTTAGTCACTCCGCAGCTGTGTTAGGCTAAGCAAAGCCATTCTGTCTCCTAATATTTCATCCACCACCAATTTGAGAATGGCCATTTATGTTATTTTGTAGCATTACTATTATAATGGTAGTCGTCTATTCTATAATCTACTATATGACTTCCTTTTATAACAAGTGACAACCATGGATACGACTAAGCTCTTTGAGTGCGGATGAATGTTTCTTATATTTGTTATTGATGTGGAATTATAATTGATTTTAAATATTTTTTTGAAAGCTGATCCCACAAGTATATATTCCTCAAACACAAAAATGTGTTTAGCTCGCGATGTTTTAGTTTACTTTTACTCTATTTTAGCACATTTTAATTGAGGGCATATTCATTAGGTTTATAAAACGTGATGTGTGTTCCTTCCTCGCAAGTATCTTTTTCTACCGGAGATACTCTTGTAATTTACTTACTGATAATAACCTCCGACATACTGTGACGTTAACCACTCCGTTAGAACCGCATGGCTTGTCCTATAGTGACTCGCTAGGATCGCCAGGGCAGTGGATGTGGCTACAGTTGATGTATTATTGTGTGCTTTATTTCATATGAAAGCTCGTGTCATGGGCAGTCCAGAAAGGCTCTTTGTTTTCGCCCATGTCAAGGCTTTATATATTTAATTGCAAAGTATATGTTTTATCATTAAGTAGTAATGATAGGATTTGAGAGAGAGAGAGAGTAGAACAGAGTGTGGGGAGGCGCACAGTGTTTTGCTATACTCGATGACGTCATAGATGGCTGGCCTCGTGGGGATTCGTTGAAGGAGTTTTTTACCATGCTTTGTGACTTCATGTTTGGCTAGCTTCTTTAGCATTGGCTGGATGACTTGTTACCGCTTTTTTCCCACGCGGCTCGAGCTAGTGCTAGTATATATACAGCTCCCTCGCCACTCTCTCCCTCAGATCTGGTTTCTAGAATGCATCCCTTTGATATCTGTCCCCCTCTCTGCACCTGAGAACCTTTTCCTCTGCCTATCTCTCTCATTTTCCATATCTTTCACCACCTTTTATTAATATTATACCCCCTCTGGTTAACTCTGCATAATCAGTTTCATGCTGGCCAGTTGTATTGTGCGTTAAGGTCTTATATAACCCATGTATGTTAGTTGTTAAGATAAGTTGATCACAAAGCATTGGTTGGCATTCATATTGTTCAGTACCGCTTCCTATAATTATTAGTGTTCTGCTGGATTAGATAATGCTAGACTGGGAGTCTGATACTATAAGGTATTGTTTCCGATGGGTGCTGGCTTTAGTTAAAAGCTGTACGACATACCTGAGAACTGGAGTTGATTGGGTAAATTCTAGTCTGTGTGCCATTGAGAATAGAGCATGCACGCATGAGGGCTTTTTGCCTATACCATTCTGCACTGTTCTAAGCTCGTTGTTTGTCTTTGAGGTACGCCAGGAGAACGCTTAATACTTCGGTATTAAGGTTTCTCAAGAGAGCTACCCTTCATTATAACGTAATATTTGACGCACAGACTTGAGATTTGCACTAGGCTATGCGGCATGCCATGCGCACCAGTATCTCGTATCATTGACTCTAGCTAGACTTTATCAGTCACAGGAGACATTAAGTATATTAAACCAATTACTCTTTTTATGCATATCCGTTTATGATTACACAAGCATTTCGCAGCCTAGTTTAATGTATTGAGACACTAACAACTTAGGCTCTTTTTGTTGATAGGAATACTGCATTGTCGTGGCGCTTATTATTATTGTTGTGGCGTTTAGGATATTCTTGGCTCCGACTGCATTATATCTCCTGCCTTTTTGTGTGCATAGCCTGCACGAGCATTGTTCCGCTGCCTGCCTTTTTGGGTTCCATTTCCGATTTGAGCATCTTGATAGCATCTAACATTTAAAGAAGATTCCTTGTTGGTGTTGAAGGACTTTAGTGCACTTTCTGTCATGCAGGAGTGCCTGACATTTATTGATTAAAGTAACGTAAGCTGTAACTTCTCTTACCACCTTACTTTGCATACCATAACCAAGCACCTTCGGTTATAGGTAGTAATAGGCTGTTTTCACATAACATTAAGCCTAGAGTAGACGCACATTTATTGAGAGTTTAGTAACCTATTATTGCATATAGAACTCTGGAGAGTATTTGTGTTCTTTGTTCACTGGGAATATACATCAGAGGTTGGATCTAGCGCTTTCCGTTGTAGCATTTATGCCATTACTAGTCCAATGAATAAGAACCCTGATATATTTTAGCCTCAGTCGTAACAATACTCACATCATTGGGTGTTGGAAAACACTATTTCTACCAATTGTCTCTAGATAAACCTGGCATATTCTTCCCTTTTCATCTTGTCAAGTTTTATCCACTCCTACTTCAAAGTTTTAAGTATTCCTCATGTAAGGGGAACTTTTAAGAATTAATGGTCGTTTCGACTTGATGCATTTCTCATGCATACTTTATGAAATGGATTTTGAAGATCGTAATTGTGGGCTACATTACACCCTTCTGATATAAGGCAATAGCCTTTTTGTGATGCCTTCCATTAATAATTTGTTTTGTATAACATAAGGAGAAAGTTAGATTCTAACCTTTATTTGTACATAAATGTCCTGGAAGATTGAGAATAATCAATGTACTGAGGGTTAAATGTTTTTCTTTTAAATGACTGGACTGAAGCGTGAAAATCGGAACTTCGTAAGAGGCCTTTCTTCATAACTATACCTCGCTCAGTCTTGGCAGGATTTGTGTTCAATAACTAGATACAGCTTTAGTTTTGCAAGATTTGCTTCATAAAATAAGTGAGGAATTAGGAACACCAGTTGCTTTCCATGAACACAATCTTAATTTCAACCACAATGCAGGGACTCTATAGGATAATCATTCCAGACCAGACCAGATGGCTGGAGTAGAGTAAGAGAGAAGAGCAATTGGACAAAGGAAGAGCAACTTTAGAAGTGAGAAGTACAGTAGAAGACTGAAAGTTCTCGGGTTCAACCAAGTTTAATTGGTCCTCGCTAATGTTCTTTAGCTCGACTAATTTTCCATTGACAAATTACTTCATCCCGTCCAAGTGTAACGCCCTTGCACCCTTAGGCAGCTTCATACCTTTGGTTTACTTGGTAGCCAACTTATATTTGTGGGTTGGCACTTCAGCAGTGTGTGGCTTTTATGGACCCTTCCTTACTAAGTAGGCTAAGGGTAGCCAAATAGGTTAGGTGAAATAACTGGTGTTTACTTCTCGACTGATAAGAGTATTTAGGGTTCATTCCAGCCACTCTTCAACCTTTCCGAAGGAAAAGGATGTTTCCCAAAGTGTCTAAGCGTGTCCTTCCTTTGCTGTGGCTATCAAATATTATACGGTGTCCTATGTTGATATCTTTGCAATCTAGTTTTCTCCTACCTGTAAGCCTGCTGCAGAAACTCCTGAAACTTTTATTGCATTTCCAAAGGCTAATTTCGAAAGTCTTATTATTATTTGTTTTCTTTTCTTTTAAGACCATTGATATACAATTTTGAATGGGGGGACTCATCCAAACCCTAATGCTCGGTGGAAAGATACTTTATGGGTTTGACATTTTACTGCAGTTTGACGAAAGTTACACAATTAAGAACTCTGCAAGTGTTCCTAAAAAAACCTGAACATTCAGAGGGGTCCTGCCGTATACTTTCTGGGTGCTGATCGCATAGCTATACTACATTTACTTCAGACCCCTGCATTTCGTGCATCAGTAGGGCAACAAAAACAAAATGGGTTCTCAAAGGAAAATAACTAAATAATGGTGGTAGTACTGACTTTGTGAGGGGAGGGGGGCAATCTCTCTTATTCGAAATTATCGCATAGGCCTATTGTAAAATGCTGTTGAGCATAACAAATAAAAACTAACTCGAAACTGTCTTCTTTGAAAATTAAACTGGATATAATTATTATAACCTCCAAGCTAGTAAATGTTTTATAAGGCATACTGCTATACCAATAAATCGCGGCTTCAAAGCCTAGATACAGGTATTTGTCGTGCAACCAGGGATTTCCGGTCCTTCGAGAGTCTAGGGATAACTCGCAACAACGCCACTCCGCTTCATCTCTCTCTCCAAAGCTCGTTCTCCCCTCGCAAAACTTTTGAATAGTAAATAGGAGGTGCCGTTGTAAAGGCTTGTCCCTGGTGACCGGTCAACTCGACCATTTCAACCAGTAGCTCTCAACCAGTACCAAATCAACCAATACGGTTAGGTTAGGTTAGGTTACTACTATATTTTGGCACTGGTATGGTTGGTCTGGGTTAATTTGGCACTGATTGAGAGCTACTGGTTGAGATGACATGGAACCCTTGTCCCTCAATACCTGACCTGGTTTCCAAGGGGTCAGCGTGCCTCGCATGGATCTATTGCATCGGTCTATACTAGTACTTTACTATACTTGAGGAAGGGGAAGACACGCAGACATTTCTCGCCACTTCACCCGGACCACATGAGCTCCACATCAGGGCTCTTATCGGGCAGGGCCGAAGGATGAGGCAAGAACTACTACACTGCAACACCCAACAAAGAAGTGGTCAGGGCGAAGAATGAGAGATCAGGTCGAAGGTAGAAAATCACATCGAGAAGCAAAAAATGCATTACCGAAGGGAATCAAGTCAGTCCGGCCACATCAGCAACCCAAGAGACAAAATGGGTCAGGAGTCAAACACCTAGCCAGGCCAGGGAGACGCGAGATATAGGCTGCCGGAGGACAGCCAATTGGGACAGAATAAGAATAGAAGGGGAAAAACATAGTAAGAGGAATGGCAAAACTACTCAAAATGACGACGAAAGCTCGAGGGGAGAGAGGAAGTGATAACACCACAACCATCCCCCATGAAGCCCCAGTCGCCGGCCCCGAAGCCCCCCAACCGCGCCAAGGAGAGTACAGTAGTATCAGGGGGGGGGGGGATCGCACATATAACAATGCACTATTGTCATGTTCAAGGAATTAGTCAATTTGTGAAGTCCGGGACGATCTGGTAAATGTTATTAAATTTTGTATGAATAAAGAAACTACAATACTGTATATATCAAATTTTATATTAAGCTAAATTTTCAATTTGACAAGATATCAACAGTACAGTAGTACAAAAAACATACAGTATTCACTGATGATAGTGCTATCGGGTAGGTACCTGTAAGCATAGCATGCCTCAAGTGACTCTTACCAATTACTACAATATCAAAACAACACCCAGCACACGGTATCACACACAAATACAGTCATCTCTCCCTTACTGCCCACCCCAAACCAGTTTCCAGAAGCATATCCATACTCATATCTCTCGCCATTACATCCAATCACTCGCAGACAACACGCAGCTGCATGCACAACCTCCCGAAATCCATCCTTCTAAATCCTCCCGAGAACAGAGTCCACCTGGCCAGGCTGAGATGTGGGCAGCATCCAGCTCTTCTGAGCTATCAAAAGAGACTGGATATCTCAGTCGTGGACACCTGCCCAGAACACGGCACCTCATACTATTATACATATCATAGAAGACTGCATTCTACACAATAACTTACGCCAATATAATCTACACCCCTCCACCACCACCTGTCATGACGGATATTTAAGGCCTCCTAGGTACCAGTATTCGTTATTGACCTGATGAACCTATCTGCGAAACGTTGTCAATAAAGTACTCTTCCTCAGATGGTGTTTTTTTATCCATTCTGTCCATTTTGTCATTCTATCCATTCTACACTCCTTGAGAGCCCTGTGGGAAAGCCCGATCGTAGCTATGGCTTTCCTAAGGGACTCGGGGCTATTAAGCTTAGGGAACGACAACAACAAAAACCTTTAGTCCAAAAACACACCCAAAACACCCATGGACTAAAAGCCTTTGGTCCAAAAATGCCAACGCCACAAGGCAGACCAACGTTGCATGTGCACATGTATAATATATGCTAGTCTATTTGCTGTAAGTTGGCGAGAAATAATTACCTCTATCTATGTAGGGCGATTTTAATTTAATTTTTTATTTCTTTGCCCTGAGGTGTTTTAATTTTTTTTTTTTTTTAGGCCTCAACTCTTAAGAGCCTTGCCGCAGTCCCCCAGTAAAAGCTCATAAGAGCCTTGTTGCACTTCCCGGGTTAAAGAATCCCGAATAGGCTCAAAATCGCGTCATATGTCGGAAGGGGTCAACTGGTTCATTGAGCCTTCAATGAGTGTTTGGTAAATTTTACTTTTAGCAATACTTGCTTGTTCAGGATCCATGGCGTATAGGCTGTGCATAACATACTGACAACATTTTGTGGAACTCTCACCAATATCCTCTCCTCGCTTCTTTTATTCTCTCCACTAGTGGATGGGGTTGGTCGAGTCAGAGGATTGTGAGGGCGGTTGTAGCTCGTGGATTGGCAACAATCTGAAATATAAGGGGGTGAATAATGCCTAGACCATGAATAGCAGGACATTACGTAACACTCTCCACCGCAGATATTTAGCAAGCAATCAACTAATTCACCTATAGTTCCTCAATTTTCAGACACCTTCGACCCACAGAGAATGGCAGGAAGTTGCAAAGGAGTTTGAGAGAAGATGGCAGTTGCCAAATTGCCTTGGGGCAATCGATGGAAAACATGTAGTGATTCGCCCTCCTCTTTATAGTGGATCATTCTATTTTAACTACAAAGTATACACACCATAGTAGTAATGGGAGTAGTTAATTTCAATTATGAGTTTCTTTATGTTGATGAGGGCACCAATGGCCGGGTGTCTGATGGAGGTGTCTGTGGTAATTGCTCCCTGAATCTCTGACCACAGCACATGCCTCCCAACTGACAAGCAGCTCCCAAATAGTGATACAGAGGCTCCTTTTGTATTTGTTGGTGACGATGCTTTTTCCCTTGAAAAGGTACCTCATTAAGCCATTTCCATACCGCAACCAGACTGAATATATTCATACAGATTGTCAAGAGCACGGCGGACTGTGGAAAATGCCTTTGGTATCATGAGTAATACATTTCAGATTTTCCAAACCCCTATTTATCTCTCGCCTACTAAAACAGAAAGTTGCATGGGCATGTACTGCATTGCATAACCTCCTACGGAAGCAGCATACAAGTGAATACAACCCCACTGGATCCTTGGATGCTGAGGATGAGGCCAATGGGACAATTATTGTACAAGGGGCATGGCGACATGGACCGCAACTGATGACTTTGGAGGCAGTGCCTAGGAACCACTCGAACGATGCTAAGGAAGTCCGAGACAAATATATGAAGTACTTCAAGGAGCTATACCATGGCAAAACACGATGGCTGGGCTAGAGTAAATTATAGGCCACATGAATTACATGAATCAGTAAGAGCATTTGGGATTTTGTGCATTTGGTTCATTGCAACATATCCTTCAATGATATGTACATTAAATTATGTAATCGTATTATATATGATCAGAAAGGAAACTAATTTATTTACACTATTTTTAATTCCATAAATCAGACTTGAATTTAGTTATCTTGTGAGCATATCCTTTATAATTAGGAAAGGATGATTGTAAATAGAAACATTTAAATTACAATAGATATTAAACGTTTTCTGAGACATTAATGCTATTATTCCAACTACTCCCTCTCGGGCATAGGCTGAGAGCCTGTACATTCCACCGCTCAACACGGTGAAGCCCGTGAGGTCTTGTTCCAGTCTGGCTCGAAGCAGCTCCATCTCTGAAGCGGCTGGTTGCTTCGTTCAAGTGCTTCACTGTCTCACCCTCCAGACTCAGACCCTCACTCTCAGAACGCCACCTATTGAGCAGTGAACTCACTAGGCATTGTCCCCCTGTAACATATTTTGAATATGGGAATATTCATACAGTGTTATTTAATCAGGGAACAATGAGGGTATTTTTTTGTTTGGCATTTCGGTGGGCTTTGTGCTAATGCACTGATACTAGTACAGCACAAATTCAATCCCAATAGTTTGTGTGTGGATAGGCTGGTTACGGTTCTCGAGTCACTTGCTCACTTTGCATCTAACAGGCACTGCCCGATTATGATTTCACAGCGTAAGAAATTAACTGAAAATACAAACTTCACCGATTCAAAAGCTCCTAACACTTCCTCGGAATCAATTAAGAGTGGGTTTGCTAAACATTCGTTCCCTTCGTAACAAAATGGATATCGAGACTTTAAGTGAATTTGAGCTCGATGTCTTGTGCCTGACAGACTTGTTGTGTGAACCCGACATCCAGATTATTCGCAGTGCTTTGCCCAAATCATACTCCATAATTAGCACGCCTAGACCTTCTGCAGGCCACCCTGGTGGAGGCGTAGCGCTTATTTATTCTCTCACAAGTATTTCTCGCTCAGTCTATGTTCCTGTCCCATCTTCTTTTGAACTCCTGGACGTAGTAATTAACCATCGTCAGCAAACCTTTAGAATTGCAACTATCTATCGACCAGGTCATCGAGGTACTGTCATCGAGGCCTAACCGTTACATTATGATTCAAATACTTGTCTTCAATTGAATTGTCACACTAATCTAGGATTATTGTTATTCATATAGCCTACATTCATTGTTCATAAATTTAGTCCGTATCAAATAATCATCAACAGCCTTCATGATCCATTGCAAATTCTCCTTATCCTTAAGGTCAACCACAGCCTCCTTACCTCATCACGGAGGCTTAGTTTAGCTTGGTAAGGTATGTAATTAACCCCTTCTATACCGGCGACGTCTTTTAATTTTATTCTCGCTCCTACTAATCAATTTTATTCACTTTAGGAAGGATCCTTTGCAATTATAAGTCTTCGAATTATCTCAATTAATCCTTTTAATTACCACAGATCCTTTCTAAGCTGCATAAAATAGTCTAAATAATGTTAAAATAAAATTTAATTAACACACGTCGCAGGTACAGAAGGAGTTAATTACCTTACCTCATACCTCACATTTCAGAGTACTTTGGAGTGCTTTTGCATATCAGTGTACTCTATAATCATTGTAATCATAATGCCTATGACTCATATGGTGATAGCAAACAAGCTACATAGGTGTCTACAGACTCTACACGAGACACTTTTGCACCATTGCAGCCAAGGGAAGGGAACTGTCAATAATTATGTTCTATCCATCAACCAACTCTACTCCTAAATCGATTAATGAAATATTACAAACACATGTGGCAGTCCGTGTATTCGAACCCAGGACGCTCACACCGAATATCAACACCTTATACATTGCACCACGAAGGCAGTTAAAGAATGGTGGACACTGCCTACGATTTATTATGCAACTTCGAATCCTGCATATCAATCTAAGCATGTACACACATCCCAACTGCAACTCACGTAGGCTATGCATATGTGAATGGAAAGAGCAATTAATGGGGCCTTAACCACTAGGGAAGGCCTCTCGATAAATTACTCCTGAACCAATATCAATAAACAGACGACAGTAGGGAGGAGCTGTACGCTACGCCACCACCTATTTGCAGGGCTCCCGCCAAATCTGTAAATAATGGACAACTACTATTAACACGGCTGTGGGGGCGCTCGGTTATGGCCTTGGCCTTGCTCGGGGCTGTTCGGCCAGGCAGCTTGGGGAACAACAACAACAACACCGCTGAATATCCCAGACGCCAGTCTACTGTATTCTTAGTCTATGGTGGCCACCTACACTTTCACGCATGATGTAAACGGGCCATTAGGGAGAAGGGGGTCCAGAAACAACGGTCTGTCTCCCTATAAGAAGCTATATACCTATAAGAAGCTACATACGGGCCAGGCTGTCAAACCAGAGACTTGGCCAAAATAATAATTCCTGCATTCATGTCAATATTGTTCGATATACAGAGTTAAAGTTATGTTCTATAGCTGCCTATATGGCTCTGTAAGGGATTCAATTGCCAAAATAATGCACATTCATTCAATTGTTCCTGCATTCCCTCTCACACTCAATCCATTCCCAGTTTGACATCCTGATTGAGCCTAGTCACAGATACTAGTACAAAGTAGACACACTACAGGTATGCTGAAAGAATACCACCAGAAGGTCTATAACAAATAAATACCTGGATATCGGCGGCAAGAGCTTCAGTCTCGTCGTCACTGCCTCCGCCTCCTAGTAAGTCGTCAGCAGCAGCACCACCACCACCTTCTCCTCCTGTGGCGTCTGCAAGGATGGCTACTTCCCTGCAGGTTACTGCACCTGGGGAGAAGGGTAGATATTTATACATTAAGGGGGTAGTACTCGCTTTTTATGGACCCCTTTCTCCTTCATGTTAGTTTTGAGATCTTAAGAATTTAGTTTCATTAGTTTGGCGATTTTGAGACCTTTCGCCCCATTTCTTTGTCAATATTAAGACCTTTCATGCCATTTAGGTGTCTATTTTTTCCTGGCGAGCGATAGCGAGCCTGTAATTTCAGAAGGAACCGACCTCCGGCTGGGAAATTTTTCTACCGAAAAATGTAAACATTAATTTGAAAGGGGGTCTAGGGAGTGTTTTCTTTAAGCTTGATGAAGGTCTAGCGAGGAAACTCAAAAATATATAAATAAATGAAAACATAGGCCAAAAATCGAGCACTAGCCCCTAAATACACAATTTTTTATCTTACAGATTCAAGCAATGAGATATTCCTTTTCTACTTTCCACATAGCGATTTTGATAAGTGATTTTGTCTTTTTACTGAGTTCGTCAACGTTTTGGTTTGTTTATTTTGCAAGTTTTACACAATTATTTCTGAGGTGGTCTTAATAATTATATATAGATAGGTGGTGACAAGAATTGTGTTAGTATTGTCACCACTCACGATGGATTTCTCACCAAGAGATCACAATAAATGTTCCCTTTTCATACCACCCATTTACCCCTTCTATAATGGCGACGCCTTTTTGTATTATATTATAGCTACATTTAGACAATTTTATGAAGCTTAGGAAGGATATAAGGTAGCAAAATGTATTAATTTAGATAGTTTGTGGCCTTTTAAATGAGAGTAGACGTCCTTCATAAGTTGTACACAACCGTCTAATAGTTGCCAGAATATATTGAAAAGTAAATCACCGGTACAGAAGGGGTTAAAGAGTGTAGCCCAAAATCTGACTTACAAGAAGCAAGGCATTAACATGGCTCTGGGTCCAGATTATTGGAATCTGCAAGGTTCTGACATGGGGATATAAAGTGAACGAGAGGAGTGATATTATTATGTAAAACTTGCAAAATAAACAAACCAAAACTTTGATGAACAAAGTAAAAATACAAAACAACTTGTAAAATCACTATTTAAAAAAAAATAAAAAAAACACTTTCACACCCAAAGACTTCAGGAAATGTTTAACTTTTGAAATAAGTATTTAGTCCAGATTTCATCTCCCTCTAAAACAAACAACAACAATTGGAAGAGTCACACAAGCATCTTGGGCTAACCACCAGGTGGGGAATGGTCACACGGTAACCCAACCAGACTATTTTCTAGGACAAAAAATATATACCAAGATTATACGCTTTATACTTTGTAAATTTCATTAATCGATTTTGGGAGTGTGGTTGGTTGTTGGAAGGAACATAATAATTAGTCATGAGTATGATTTTAGAAACTGTTTTCGTTTGTTTAATTCATAAAATATTCGCTCTTTGTGAATAATAAAATTTATTTCTCTGAATATCTCATACCTTTGTATGATATATTTTATCTTTTCAGTAGCTTCATTCAGAGGTTTATGAAGTAAATAATTCATTCACTGTAAGTGTCTTAGAAGTGTTTGACATATATAATGTTTACACCTCACGTACAGTAGACAATTATATTAGTTCATAAAATAAGAGAGGCTTTTTCAAGACAACGTCTCGGGTTTTACCTTTACCGTACAATAACTTCTGCCCATAAACACTCGTCTGATTGTTTACAGAGAGAAGGGGCGAGGCTCGGTGAAGCGGAAAGTGTATCTTACGTCGTCCAATGATGAATTATGAGGGACTGCCTTATCCTCAACATATATTTCCCCATCTATGTTCAGTGATTTTAACAATTAATAGTCAAACTTACTGACAGTAGTTTATTTAAATTCTACTATATTCTACTGTCTTACCTTCGTTAATGCCACCGCCCAGATCTGCAGGAACGACGTTGGCCTTATTGCCGTCCCTCTTAGCGACCGCTTTATCCACATTGAGTTGTTGCCCCTTGATGGCGTTGGGTGTCACTGTACAAAAATAACATAAACACAGAATGCATATAAATTATTACGTTCTCTCCACCAACCAACTTTACTCCTAAACTCTATCAATGAAAGTAACAAACACATGTGGCAGTCCGGGGATTCGATCCCAGGACGCTCACACCGAAAATCAGCACACTGCGGCACACTGTGCCCCGCAGACAGTTTTGAATCCTGCATACCAATCTTAGCATGTACACTCGGCCGCAATTCCGCGTGGGCCACCTAGTCATAGGGTTTGGGTAAATCCGTTGTGTAGTTTGTTCGCTCTGAATATAGTAAGATCTCACACTCCCATCCCTGAATCAATCGAAGATTTTGCCCCATAGATGGCGCAGCTTGATGGGAAGGGAGGGAGCTTGTCGTAGTGTTAAAAGGGTAGGACACAATGGGAGGAGGTGACGTTCTATAACATACAGTGACGAATGTTAAACTTATTTACTTCTACTTGTTCATACAATAATGTTCCCGAAACTAATTCGTAATGAACAGTAGATTCCCTCTTTCAGTAACTGAAACGTCTCTCTCTCTCTCTCTCTCTAGGTTATAAGAGGTATACAGAATGTTGAAAGTAACACTATTATATATATCCATTTACACCTTCAATGAATCACATTATGAAATTTATTCAGCAATATGATGAGAACTTGAGAAGAATATATTTTGAAGTAGCACCACGAAGCAACATTATACTGACGCGGCCATGTATAATTATCCACCTTCCTCTCCCTCTCCGAGCTCGGACTTTTTTCTATCCTCTAGTCTATTTTTTCCCAGCTGAGGGTAAATTGTCATGTTTCTATCTTTGTTACTCGGCTATAAGGTAGATTTTGTAGCGAAAGATGATGTTTATTCTGAAAACTTTCTATTAATATGACACACAGCCATAGTAATTACATATATTTCCATTAAGTATCGAGAAATCAGCTAATGAGAGATTCAATTTACGATCAGCTGGAAAAAAATAGAGTATAGTTGTCACTAAGGGATGGAGGGAGATAAGGGTGGCGAGGTGACTAACAAGGTGGGTGGAGGTGGAGTAGTTGTGGTGGGATTGTTTAGACTGGTGGACGAATGTATAATAACTAAATTTAGGATATTTCAGTGTGTGTGTGTCCGTGCGTGCGTGTGTGTGCTTAAAGGGCGATCGGGACACGAATGCATAGAGGTTTTGTGTTCGTGGACGGGTGGAAAATTATAAAGCTAAATTTATTTATGTACTATATATTGTATCTCTTTTTGTACTGGCATGGCCTTACTTACTCTTTACTTTGTATTAGTTTTGCACACATTTTCAGCATATTTCACTAATTGGCTTAAATATAGTTATGTTTATATGAATGATGCATTAGGATCCCTTTGGACGTTCCCCTGTTTGCTTGTTTACGCTTCCTCTTACAACTTCGGTTAATCATTGCACACAAATCTTGATGTCATATCATATTTAGTGAACTCGCTAATCTGGTTTATCTATCTATCTATCTATCTATATATCCATCTATTGCCAGACAACCTTATCTCCCGAGAGGAGGTGGACGTGAAAGTATCACCTTCATAAGCTTCTATATGCCGAGGTAACTTATTCGATTATCTAGCTTTTTTTCAATTAATTTCAAAATAAATGTGTAGCTTGATCATACAAGATTATTGCGCAATGCAATATAACAATGACAAATATTAGTTGTCCTGTTGATAAACATTATGTTTGCGGTAATATGAACAATTGATAAAAGTATACTCAATTAACTTCAGTAATTATATTAATTTAATTGATATTTATTAGACAGTCATAGTAAAGTAAATAGATCAAGGGAATAATGTGTTGGGGAAAAAGTGGATTGCAATTCTCGAGGGTAATTTACTCTAGGTAAAGATTTCCCCCTGTATCACATTATCTTATATTATCAGACTTGGCAATATGTAACAAACCACAAGCAAAGAGTATAACATATCAGTATAAATAATTATATGTGTGGAATAATATTATCTGTGTATACCCTGGTCTATTTGTGATATCTAATAACCTGAGTTTACATGTAGTTACTCATAGTCTCACTGTTACCAAGGTAATGTACAAATTATTTATCAATACCATATTTACTACATAAATCGATTAACACAGTGCAACTTCTCTCTCTCTCTCTCTCTGAGAAACCAGACTTGGCTCTTCCGTGATACCAACAGATTTTTCATATACTTTAGTAATTATTTTATTTATTGTTTCTAGGTTAGCACACATCAATTATTAGCATTCGTCTATAGAGCAAGTTAATCAGAAAGAATTAGATTGGTACTATAGCTGAATAGTTAAGGTCATAGAATTTACCCTGATAAATGTTGGTAAGCCTGTCGAGTAGGAAGTGTGTATTTTCAGCAGAAGTTTTGGTAAGGAGCTCTTTATGAAGATCCATACTAATTTCAACCTAATGTCAGAGAGCAATAAAGGTGAAACGAGACTCAAACTATCCATTTGGGGGAGGGAATGGGTAGTTTACATTGATGCACAGGAAAATCGACTTTAAATCGCCATAAACAGAGAGGAATTTTGTATCTAAGTTTAAACACTGTTGCCAGCTACTCTAAATATACTGATATTCCTGAGGGAAATGCTTTATCAACAAATTTGCCTCGATGTAAATTAATTGTTAAATATATAAATCAGACATGTCATACCTCTACCATTTGGCTTAATGTATCAATGTGATCATTATTATGTAATGTTTTCTTTCTGGCCACAGGTAATTTAGAATCTTGATAATGATATTACCAATCTTAATGAATCCTGATCAATGTAATATATAGCCCACCGACTCAGTATTAACTGACTCTCATGCTTGAGGTAAGTCATCCACAGATCGACATATTTTGACACTACAAAGGTAACTCATCTAAATAATAATAGTTTACTACTTCTGTTAATCTAATTTGTCGCTAGTTTGTAGTTTGCTAACAAAAGGTGTATGTTATATATTATATAGTATGACCTGTACTATTATTTTATTCATACCAATAAAGTGGGTGGAGAGAGAGTGAGAGAGAGAGAGAGAAAAAGTGTGAGAGAGAGAGAGAGAGAGTGACGTTTCAGTTACTGAAAGAGGGAATCTACTGTTCATTACGAATTAGTTTCGAGAACATTATTGTATGAACAAGTAAAAGTAAATATGTTTAACATTCGTCACTGCATGTTATAAAACGTCACCTCCTCCCATTGTGTCCTACCCTTTTAACACTACGACAAGCTCCCTCCCTTCCCATCAAGCTGCGCCATCTATGGGGCAAAATCTTCGATTGATTCAGGGAGGAGAGTGTGAGATCTTACTATATTCAGAGCGAACAAACTACACAACGGATTTACCCAAACCCTATGACTAGGTGGCCCACGCGGAATTGCGGCCAAGTGTACATTCACTCCAACTGCAACTATCGGAGGCTATGCATGGGTGAATGGTAAAGAGTAATTAATGGGGCCAGAAAGTTATAACAAAATCCTGTCTACCCGTCCTTTTAGCTGATAATGTACCCCCCCCCCTCCCCCAGGGGGTAAAGGGGCCTTCATCTAATGGTGGAGGAAAAAAAGAATATGCCTCATGCATCCTACTGCGTATCGTAAAAGGAGACTAATAGGGGTGGATGGCGATAGACTTTTGGACCAACAGCCATTACTATACAGTAAATGTTTTATCTTAGCACTGTCTTGGTATGGCACTGCCGAAGCTGGTGGAGTGCGGATAGGTGCCACAGGGGACTGAGTCTTACCTGGGCGCTGTTTGGCACCACTCCTGTGTCGGCAAGTGTTTGCATGTTGCGGCAGGACTTTATTGCTCTATAATCCAATTGCCTAATATACAGTAAAGTCTTGTTATGGTCCTGTCTTTTTTTAACACTGCTGGTGTGGTTGCAGATACTGCAGGTGGACTCTGTTGAGTCTTGCTGAGGCACGGTTGGCACTATACCAACATCAGCCACAGTGATGACTTGGTGGGGCAGTGCTGTGGCAGGACTTTATTGTACTACAGTAGGCCTACACTCCAACTACGAGCCGTTACAATGCAGTTAATGGAAACATTAGGTTATATACCATTGCATGTATTAAAGGAACCCACACTACCTGGTAGGTAAGGGTTAGTTTTGTATCCCATTTACTGGGTAATAGGAACCAGCACTAGCTGGTAGGTAAGGGTTAGTTTTGTATTCCACCTGCAGTACTGTTCTAGGTCTAAGTTAGGTTGGTTTAGTTAGGTTAATACTCATACTAAGTCTCAAGAAACAATAATCATTAATAAAATGCTAAGCACACTTTTGGGTGTTATTTAACACCTTACGAGCGGCCTATGCAGTTTATTTATATGTACCGCCCAGCGGGGTGTTTTTAGCCAAAATAGGGCTGTTTACGTGATCATTTTCATGCCTAAATAAGACCCAGAACGTAAAACAAGTATCTATCCCTGAAAGGGCATAAACAGAGCTTTCGAATGACACCATAACGATCCTTTTATGATGGCTAGTTTTCTTGCAATAACCGTGCAACGCGAGTGCAAAAAGCATGTAATTAGCCACTTTCCCGATATAATTCCTTATATAGCGAGAGGGAGGAGGGAGCTGGGATTCGTGTCAGTATGTTCGCCGCGGTGGTCTGGAGCAGTCATACGCTCGCTACTCTCCTGCCACCACTTGTCTCTCTCTCTCAGCAACATTACGTGCTGAAATTGCCACTCGAGTTATGTCGAGCGCCGCCACATAGTCCAGCTTTATTTAACTCGACTTATGTGGTGAGCCGCTAATTAAGGGTTAATGTAAGTGACCGGGTAGACCGCAGGCTAAAGTGTGAATGTCCCAGCAGACTGCACACTAAAGCAGCACCCAATATTTTCTCGCCACTGTAATACAGTATAAGGTCCTTTTCTGCCAAAGGTATAGCAGCTTAAATTTACCAATCCTTTCATAATTTTATGTAACGCACATAAATTTCTCCCTCTCTCTTGTAAATTATATGTTACTCTTTCCCACATAGCGATTTTGATAATTGTGTTGCCTTTATATTGTCTTTGTCCAAGTTTTGGTTTGTTTAGTTTGCAAGTCATACTTTGCAAGTCTTACTTTGCAAGTCTTACTTTTTAATTTTATTGAATCTGTTGTATATTTTCTCTCATTCTTCTCTTACACTCTCTCTTTAATTTACATTCTCTCCCAATAACTCACATAGTACTTTCTGAACTGCATCGCCGTTGCCGAATTCCACAAATCCGAAACCTCTATGTAGGCCCCTATTGTGATCGGGGATAATATTAACAGCAATGACCGAGCCGAATTTCCGGAAATGAGTCTCCAAGTCGTCCTCCGTTACATTCCGAAAGAGAATAATAGATTACCTCACTTTCTTCAAATACTGAATGAATATTGTTTTGTTCCGGCCAATGAAAGGAATGGGGATGCCACATGTTTTATTTCGACCGTTTTGCCCTGTAAACAATTAGGTATATGATAATATATCACCAAATAAGCATACACAATACAATAGATAAAGTAATACAATCATCATATAATCAATAACTCTGTGAATTAGAGAAATCATGAACGCAATCTTCAAAGCTAAAACAACCACTTTTTAACTATGGCGAATCGAGACCTTTCAATTCTAGCAATATCATGTACCATTCAGTTGCAGACAACAGTACGTGGTACACCCTATATGACAAACAACCTAGACACACACTTAAGTGTTTTGACATTACAATTATCGACTCTTACTGCTTAATTCCATATGTGTGTCGTTAGGTAGTGTTGCAAGCATATCTGTGTATAACTCTACCATCTAATTAATTTGTATAATCAATAGAATAATAACTGTATAATCACAGCTCTTTCCTTGAAATGAAGAATGTAATCTAGTGTATGTCAGTATCATTCTAACATTGTTAATTTAATATAATTCATTAACATGCACATTCAAACGTTTGGGTAAAGTAGAATTTAGACAAATATACTACAAACGATAATTATAGACTTACAACGTTAGCCCCTCTTCCATCAGGCGGAATATAAACAGCTTAATCACCAGGTAATTCAGTCGTCAAACCAGTATTGGGTCGAACACACACCTCACCACACTGTTGGCAATATTTATATTGTATCAATTAAATGTATTAACTTTACTCTACTATTCCGTCATAAGAAAATATACCGTGAAACAAATAACCCATTGATCCATACATACATACATACATAAAATTTTAAGACGGAGTGTTCCACACATAAGTGCAGTTTCAGTCTCTTGTCCTAATGGCGGCGTTCCAGGCAACCCTGTTAAGGGCTGCTTCACTTGTCAAGTTCTTGGATTTGAGATCGGCGCGTATAGTCCGATCCCAGGTCTTCCTCGGTCCACCCCTTGGTGCAGCTCCCTCCACAATCACAGACTTGCATTTTTTCACCCAATTTTGTTCATCCATTCTCTCCACATGTCCATACCATCCCATACACACAGTTAATAACCCCATACAGTACACTATAATATATGATCTTATTAAGAACACTTTTCACATTATCTTTAAATATAATCCAATGAATCTTAAATACATGTTAATTGATGTCTTGATACTAACTGATGGATAAACTAAGCAATTACAAATGCGAACATTTTCAAGGCAGAGGGCTCTGCCTGTCTTAGTGAGATGTAATATTTATTACACGTCATCACTTCCGTATCAGGCTTACAATATATGCATTAAACTTTATATCATTGACATTATTCCCTTACATCTGTAATATATATCATTATTATTAAAATAGGGATTCACACCAAGCCTAAAATGACTATGTGGCACCAAAATAAACTTTGTGTAAAAAAACATCGGAGTTGTTGTGGGGCTGGGCGCAATACGGAGTAGAGGATAAGAAGACTAGGAAACTCTAATTAACCCCTAAAAGTCGGCGCGCAACTTAAGTCGAGTTAAATAAAGCTGGACTATGTGGCGGCGCTCGACATAACTCGAGTGGCAATTTCAGCACGTAATGTTGCTGAGAGAGAGAGACAAGTGGTGGCAGGAGAGTAGCGAGTGTATGACTGCTCCAGACCACCGCGGCGAACCTACTGACACGAATCTCACCTCCCTCCTACCTCTCTCACTCGCTATATACGGAATTGTATCGGGAAAGTGGCTAATTACATGCTTTTTGCACTCGCGTTGCACGGTTATTGCAAGAAAACTAGCCATCATAAAAGGATCGTTATGGTGTCATTCGAAAGCTCTGTTTATGCCCTTTCAGGGATAGATACTTGTTTTACGTTCTGGGTCTTATTTAGGCATGAAAATGATCACGTAAACAGCCCTATTTTGGCTAAAAACACCCCGCTGGGCGGTACATATAAATAAACCGCATAGGCCGCTCGTAAAGGGTTAAAGAAGCTGAAGGAGATGGGTATGGGGGAGAAACCGCATAAGATGTGGGAGGGAGAAAGTGGGGGACTCTCCAAGCATATCGGCTTAGACAGGGGGGCGATTATGGGAGTATATGAAGGGGAATGCTTGCCGTCGGGCATTGGAGAAACGTGGACAATCTATCAGGAGATGCTGGACAGACACTGGAATATAGCAGCAAAGACAGAGCGTGGGGACATCACAGGACATCAAATGACCATGCGTGAGCCTGGTGTGGCTGAGCCGAAGACAGGCTAGAGCGGTTTCCCATCGACGATTGCGATGAGATGAAGACTTCCAAGGTAGGATGGAAGGTTTAACAGAACGCAGTTTGACATCAGACACCCTCATGGAGGTCCAACTCGTTCTGCCAGCGCTGACGTAGTAATTGAGTAACATGCGGGGAGTAATCAGATGCAGGAATACGCCGTGGCACGAGTCGGTTAGAGGTAATAGCAGAGCGGGCGAAAAAATCAACTCGCTCATTGCCAGGCACTCCAACATGACTGAAAGACAGGGACTTTAATTTAGTAGCGATGCGGAACAACCATTCCTGAATCTCCAGCACTAAGGGGTTAACAGCGGGAATAGACTGAATACTCTGAAGAGCACTAAGGGAGTCGCTAAAAATTACAAAGGTATGAAGGTGTGAACAAAAAATAATACGTAGAGCAAATAAAATTGCAAATAACTCGGCCATAAAGGCACTAGCACATGATTGGATGTGACGTTGGAAGGTCCGGTCCGGGAACACAACCGCAAACCCTGTACCGGCGGAGGTCTTGGAACCATCAGTGTGCACTGGAACGGCTGAAGAGTGGTGTAGCATATGTTCCGCAAACTGAGCATAAAGCAACTGTGGGGTGAAAGAGGCCTTGGAGGGGGGGAGGGCAGCTGTACAAACGGTAGGGCAAGGGAGTAGCCATGGGTGGAACTCTGACTGTCGGAGGGGTAGCACTGATGGAATGGGAAAAGAGAAGGAGGCTAGTAAAGCAGAGACCCGACCGGGGAACGAACTATCAGACGATGATGGGGCTAAGCCGGAAGCCGTGGGAGGAAAACCAGCCGAACTGTGTTGCAGAAGGCGAAGATGATATCGAAGGGTCAGTTTATCCCGCCTGGATGATAGTGGCAGGACACCTGATTCAGTATAAAGGCTAATAGCCGGAGTAGAGCGAAAAGCCCCCAGCGACAAGCGTAGACCGTAATGGTGAAGGGAGTCTAGACACTTAAGGTTTGTATGCGCAGTGGAGGCATATACCTGGCAGCCATAATCGATCTTGGATAGAATAAGCGTTGTTTGGAGGTGCAGAAGAGTCGTCCGGTCCGCACCCCAAGACAAGTGGCTAAGGGTTTGTAAGAGTTGAAGCCGTCGGGTGGTGGAGGTCAGTAACGAAGTAATGTGCAGGTACCATGTCAACCGAGTATCGATAATGAGACCTAAGAATGGAGCTGAGGACCTGTAAGGCAGAGGGCGGTTATACAACGTAAGAACAGGTTGCGGGACTGTATGGCGTTTTGTTAAGATGACGGCACCAGATTTCGAGGGCGAAAACCATGGGTTGTAGCCCACTGCGCAGTTGCATCGATGGCCTTCTGCATGAGATCTTTTAGGGCTGCAATATCCGAACCCACAGCATAAATAGCAAAGTCGTCCACATACAAAGAAGCACAGACACCAAGAGGGAGAAAAGAAATAATACCATTAATAGCTAGGATAAAAAGGATGGTACTTAGAACACAACCCTGTGGGACACCTTCGTGTTGGGGGTATGTTCGTGAGAATGTATTCTGAAGCTCGACTCGGAAAGTACGATCACGGAGAAAGTTCTTCAAGAATACTGCCATGTTGCCAGACACACCAGAACGTAAAAGGGTATGAAGGATGTTGTATTTCCAGGCGGTATCATAAGCTTTTTCAAGATCGAAGAATACAGGCTAAAACTGACTTGGTGTCCGAAAAGGCGTCGCGGATAGAAGTCTCCAATCTCAATAATGGATCCAAAGTACTACGGCCCTTGCAAAAGCTATATTGAAAAGGTGACAGGATGCCTCTTGTGACGCATGTCCACGTGTGAGCATGCTGTACAGAACGCCTAGTCATGCCCCACTCTCGCTAGGATCGTCAGGGCAGGAACTTTGGCTGTAGTCTATGTAGAGTTTCCTAACTTAGTTCGTGTGAGCCGTTGTACTATAAGTATTATGAATATGTATTTTGTTTTCATCTGAGTCAACGAGTTCTATTTTATATCATTAGTTATAAGTATTGTGTGTAAAACTTATTTGTAATGATGGGAAGAGAAACAGCCACAGTTAGGTGTCAGTGGGTACACCAGGCAGGAGGTAGGCCTAACTCACTAGCACTCCTCCCTCCCTCAGTGCTAGGGGAGCCTTTGTGTATCCCAGAGGAGGGAGAGAAATTACGTAATGGTTGTCAGTGGGCGGTCCTTAGTAGTTCACGTTGGGCTCACTAGAGGGCCGGGTATAAAAGGGAAGTCTAGCCATTTTTTCATCAGAACTCATTAGGCAGAGCGACTTCTCATTTCCCTTGCTAACTATATATATTCTTCTGACTGATGGGAACTTTCTCTACTACCTTACATTCTTATCTCCTCTTTTCCCTGCCCTGTTTAACTTCCATGGTCCCATTGGTGCAGAGCTAGTCAGCCAACGTATTATCGCTTGAGTTCTCACGAGATACTTGCCTATTAGATAGCCTATTTTGGAAGGGTTGACTTAGAATAGGATTGATTTATGTTTGTTGCACTTGTATATGCATTTCCCTGTGTGTTACTATTATTATTCCTGTTTTCTGCTAGTCTAGGTAATGCTAGACTGGGGTAAGGCTTTTCTGTGTTACGAGTTGTTGTTTGATTCAGCGATAAACCTGCATACTCGTTTCGGGTCAGTGAAGCCTAGGTTGTCTTCGCGGCTGACTGTGTTGAGTTAATAATTTACAGTGCGTGAGGGCAAGAGCCTAACCACCCTGTATTTTATTAACAGTTTGTTTTTACTTTGTCAAGGAGCCGGGAGAAAACCAGATACAAGGGATCTGGATTTCTCAAAGTGCACTTGTTAGTTTTAACGTAATACTTTAAACAGTCGTGAGGACTTCGCTAGGCTACGAGCCTTTTTTGCTCAGTCACTGCTACCTTTTTGCCTACAGTACCCCAGCTAGACTTTACTCGATTAGTAGATACAGAATAGTATTGAAGCTTTCCTTATGTATGATATTGTTTATGCACTATTGATTTCATGTGTTGCAAGCTTGGCTACTTTAGTGATTAGTGGCCCACGAGCACAATCCGAGTAGGCTATTGCCGTTGCATTTGCGGAGTACTTCCTTTTAATGTTTGCCATTTACTATTGCATATTCTTTTAATTATTCTTATGCCAATTTAAGCCTTTAATAGTATTTAATTGCCAGTGTTTTTGCTTATTGAATTACTGTTCAAAATCCGATACGTACTTCTTACGAGCATCCGAGAAGCATCTAATTTTTTTCAGAAGATTCCTTGCTCGATGCTTAAGGACTATTAATTAACGTAACGTAATAGTGCCGATCCGAAGTAGAGGGTGGTGGACTTCTTAAGTTCATAGTCAAGGGTGGATTACTTCGGCTTCGGCCAACACTATTCTTTGGTGTTGTTAACATAAGAACATAAGAAAATGGGAGTCTGCAGAAAGCCGATTGGCCTAAGCAAGGCAGATCCCTGTCCCACACAACCCCAATTCATTACAAAGCCCAATTATAGGCTTCACACTCTAATACCCTGAGGATCATCTTACCAAAACGGTTAGAGATTAACGCAGGATTATGGAGGTCTGCAGAGCGGTGATTGGCCCAACCCGGCTGATCCCCCTTCACACCCAACCCTTGTCGTCCATATGCTTATCCAATTTTATCTTAAAGCTCCCTACAGTTTTAGATCCCACTATAGCACTTGGTAGTCCATTCCACCCGTCTACAACTCTGTTACCAAACCAATACTTGCCTATATCTTTTCTGAAACGAAATTTATCTAATTTGAAACCATTGGTACGAGTTCTTTCGCTATCACTGAGCTTTAGTACATTTGCCATGTCCCCTTTGTTAATCCCACTAACCCACTTGAACACCTCTATCATATCCCCTCTAACTCTGCGTCTCTCTAACGAATGTAAACCTAATTTCTTCAACCTTTCTTCATACGAAAGATTTCTAATATTATGGATCATTTTTGTCATTCTACGCTGTACTCTCTCCAATGAATCTATGTCCATTCTGTAATAAGGACACCAAAATTGGACAGCATAATCCATATGGGGTCTCACTAATGACAAGTAAAGTTTTAAGATAACATCAGCAGTTCTGTTACTCACACTCCTAGAGATGAACCCGAGAATCCTGTTTGCCTTATTACGAACGCTTATACACTGTTTTCTAGGCTTCAAATCATTGCTAACAAACACACCTAGATCTTTCTCGCAGTCTGAATTTTCTAATTCTAAATTAGCTAGTTTATATTTAACATTTGTTTGCATCTTCCCTATCTTTAATAGCTTGCATTTGTCAATGTTAAACTTCATCTGCCAATTTACTGACCATTCATGTAAGGTATCTAGATCCCTTTGGAGGCACTCTATATCGCTATCTGAATCAATTGATCTCCCTATTTTAGTATCGTCTGCGAATTTACTTATCCTACTAGTTATACCTAAATCTAGGTCATTTATGTATATAAGAAACAACAGGGGACCTAATACCGATCCCTGGGGGACACCACTTTTGACTGCTCCCCATTCTGACTTGGTACCATTTATGCTGACTCTCTGCTTCCTACCAATTAGCCATGACCTAATCCATCCTAACAACGCCCAACCTATTCCATGTGCCTCAACCTTTCTCATCAATCTCTCATGAGGGACTCTGTCGAAAGCTTTACTGAAATCTAATATATAATATCATATGACTTGTCATTATCTACTGCTTCATATACCTCTGAGAAAAAAACTAAGCAAATTAGTAAGGCAAGACCGTCCCTGAGTGAATCCATGCTGAGAAGAATTGATTAAGTTAAATGTTTCTAAGTGGTTTCTCATTTTCCTAGCAATAATTGACTCTAGTAGTTTTCCTATGATTGAAGTGAGACTAATGGGACGGTAATTGGATGCTATTGATTTATCACCTTTTTTGAAGATCGGAACTACATTTGCAAGCTTCCAAGCTTCTGGAACTATACCTGTTTCTAATGACTTGTTAAATAGAAATGTTAATGGATAACTTAACTCATCTCTGCATTCTTTTAATACTCTAGCATATACCTCATCAGGACCAGGCGATTTATGAGGTTTCAGTCTGTCAATTTCCTTAACCACATCATTTCTACTTATAGTAACCGTACTTAACCTATTTTCTATACTATCGCTGTATACCTTACGGACTTCTGGAAACTGTGCCAAATTTTCATTAGTGAAAACGGAAAGAAATTGACTATTTAATGTACTGCACATTTCTAAATCACTTTCTGTCAATTTTCCTATCGAAGTTTTAAGGGGACCAATTACATCTCTAACCTTGGATTTATATAGTTGGTAAAAAGCTTTAGGATTATTTTTTGAATCATTGGCAACCTTAATTTCATAATTTCTTTTTTCTTTCCTAATATCCTTTTTTACCTGTCGTGATAGATTCTGATAGTAAGCAAGTAGGTGAATTTCGCCTTTTTTAATTTTTCTATATATTCCTCTCTTTTTTCCTAGAAGATCTAATAGTCTATTATTCATCCATTTGGGTTGGTTCTGTGTTGATCTAAAAAAAAAATTGGGGATATATTTATTTTGCGCATTGAATACTGACTTGATAAGATTATCGTATGTATCTACCAAGTTTGACGTCTCCTCCTGACTTAAGATGACAGGTGCCTGAGAAAGGATACACTCATTTGGACACCTGGATCGACTTAATTTTTTTGACCATAGGGTCCGCTAACAGGGCTTCTCTTAACCCACCATAATTGGCTTTTCTGAAGTCAGGTATTAATGTTGTATTCTCTCTGATATTACCTTTCCATTGTATATTAAAATACACAGAATTGTGATCACTATTTCCTAGGTGGTCCCCGATTTCTACACTATTTATCATATGTTCATTGTTACTGAAAACTAAATCGAGAATATTATCACCTAGTCGGCGTATCTATGAATTGAGATAAAAAACTATCTTATACTACCTCAATAAACTCCTTTGAATCAGAGTCGCCTATTTGTTGCTGCCAATCTATATTAGGGAAATTAAAATCCCCCATAATGCACACGTTGCTAAGCCTTGATGCTATTTTAATTTCCTCCCATAATGATGTTCCGTCATTTCTACTCATATTTGGCGGTCTATACATAACTCCAATAACTAAAGTCTCACTACCTTCGTTAACTTCTACCCAAACACTTTCATTTTCATTATTTACTCTAATACCTGATTTAGTACAGCTTTTTAATGAACTCCTGACAAACACTGCTATACCGCCACCCCTCTTACTTGTTCGGTCATATTTAAACAAACTATATCCCGGTATATCAAACTCTGCTAAAAAATGCCTGGTTTCTGTATTAATCCATGTTTCAGTTAGCGCTATTATGTCTATATTTTCTTTGCTAACCAGTGCTCTAAGTTCGTTCATTTTGTTACATAAACTCCTGCAATTTGTATAATAAACACTCAAACTATTACTTGTATTTGCAACTATTTTTCTATTGTTTTTAACTAATTTATTTTTACCTGTTGAACTACTGGACCTAGACGGAAAATCTACGCTATCAGAATGTTCGTTATTACTATCAATTTGATGTGGCTAGGATTCTATTTTACTTACACACCTATGGTTTATTAACAAAACCCTGCAACAAACTTGTCGAGTGAGCTGGCTAAGGTCGAAACTCCTAGTCGAGAGAGATGTACTCCATCCTGGGCATACAGTTCATCCTTACCGTAGAAGAGGGTCCAGTTATCCAGGAATGGAATAGTATTTGCCTTGCAATACTTCTCCAGCCGGCTATTTACACCAATAGCCCTGGAGGACCATTCCTTCCTTACCCCTCTTCTTGGTAGGATACTGTGTACCACAGGAACTCCACCCTTCTCCTTGATCCTCTCCAACATTTCCTGGTACGTGGTGAGCAACTCCTCAGTCCTGCATTTCCAAATGTCGTTGCTCCCTGCGTTGAGGAAGATGATGGGGTCCTCTCCACTCGCTTCCATGCCACCATCTAGCTTTTCTGCCACCTTCTCGACTCCGGCACCAGGCAGACAGACAACTTTACCAACATGTGTGTTAGTAGCCCTACCAAGGTATTTAATCATTGAATCCCCTACAATTAAAATAGACTTTGCTGTTTTCTGTTGCCGGCCTGTAGCAGGAGTTGTAGCAGCAACAGCAGCAGACTTCCCCCCCCTCCCCTCTCACTGCCTCGATGATCGCCACTTCCTCGCCATCACTCTCATCAGCCAAGGTGCTGAAGTTGTTGTGGGTCTTGAGTGGCTTCCTTTTCAGCTTGCAGGCTGTTGTTTCTTACTTCATTGTTGACCAGACTAGATAATTCCTGTCTCTTTATTAGTCTGTTGTTGAACACTAGTACCGAATTCTTGTATACCCCGTTATAGCAGATTGAACTCTGGAGGGTATTGGTGTTTTTTGTTCGGCTGGCAGTACTCAGGGGTTGGGATCGTGTGTTTCCGTTGTGGCAGCGAGCCGTATTCGAGTCCTGATTGAGAGCCCTTGTGTATCCGAGTGCCAGTTCGTAACACTCTTGATTCTAGTAGCCACATTAAGCGGGAGTGAACCATGTGTTCTAATAATTTGCCTACACAACTGACCAGGGCAATTAGACGGTAATCTGCTGGTGCATGGCCCGACTTACCCGGCTTAAGGAATGGGAGAAGGGTTGGCATGTCTCCACTCAGCCGGAAAAAAGCCTGTGGACCACAGACGGTTGTAGATGGATAAGAGAAAGTCAAGCGCAGGTGGAGATAAGTGCTTCAGCATCAAGTAATGGACTCCGTCAGGGCCTTCACATGTATCCTTACAGGCTCCCAGGCTAGACTCAAGCTCAGCCCGGGAGAAGGGGGCATTGAAAAACTGATCAGATGATAAGGCGAAGTCAAGTCGCTCTTCTTCTTTAATCTGTATGCCATCATATACGTCTTCTGCCTGTACACTGGTGTAAGCTTTGGAGTCTCCGTCTGATATCACAGAAGTGTACCTGAACTTGCACTTTTCCACCGAGCGCCTCCACAGTCTCCTCCAACCCTCTGACTCCATTGCTGGGGAGCTTCCAGTGAATTTTTTTGGCATTTGTCTTCATGATTTGCATGCCAATCTCCCTCGTCGTCTTTGTGTTGGTCACAGAAGCTGCAGTATTTGGAGAGCAGCTCATAATCTATTACCAGGCCAGTATCAAAATGTATGATGGGAACAACTCCATATTTTGCAACAAATCCTCTCTGAGACCAAGTTCCATCTGCAATGTTCTTGATGTCAGGTGCATTCGGATCTTGATGCAGCAGGTATTCGTGAATTACAGTTCTGACTCTCTCTAGCTCCCTCTCGCATTCCTCAGTGCCTTCCTCCTCTATTTCTTTTGCAATCTGGAAAAAGCGGGTATTAGTTATCAATTTAGTTTCGAATACCATCCCCAGGTCTTGAATAGTTTTATAGCCGTTGTTTTTCAATGCAAAATTGACCAGTTTCATATTGACATCATACTTCCCATGGGGTTCGTATTTGTTGGATGTCCAGTCACAGTATTCCTTCTTGCATTTTACACACGTCACAGTTATCTTCGAGGCACCTCCATATCTCGTTGTGACGTGTGGTTCAAAAGTTGCTTCTTCTCTGCAGTCGTTGCAATGATGATAGTAATGCTTGAGGAATAAATTTTCATTTACGATCAGGTAGCGTTGCCTGTTGTCATCCACTCCATGTGACAACGATTCCCTGAAAGATCGTTTCACAATAGGTGAAACTAATTGTTTTTCTTCCTTGACTTCTGTCCTCTGTCTTGATGTCCCAGGCTGTGGGTGGTGAACCCGCGCTATCTCCTTCCTTATCTTTTCTCTCTTCTTGGGGGGGGGGGGGTTAGATGCATTTTTTCACACTGGGTATGGTACCACTTGTTCTTCTTGATCAAAGGAACATTTTAAGACTAAAAAACATAAAACCAATTTTCCATTGAAAAATAAGGTCTGAAGGTGCACCCCATCCTTAAGTTTAGAACGGCGTTTATGCAGCTGGAAGGAGGGCGGGAGATGGGAGCCAGTGCTAACATCACTGAAATGTTGTCCCAACAATATAATTGGCCACCAGAGACGGGTCGCCCACAACGCCAGTGTTGGTATGGAGGACTGGGGCCAGCGTAGGCGCATGTTTCCCTGCAATCTTCCTGACGCGAGCCCAGACTTGCCTAACAGGTGTATCTGCGTTGATAGTAGAGGCATATGACATCCAGCTAGATTTTTTTGATGAGCGGATTGTACGACGGAAGACGGCATTAGCCAGTTTGAAAAGAGTATACGCATCCCGCTCATATGGAGAGCCGTTTTTCCGACGGAAACTCTTCCACTTGGCTCTTTTATTGCGTAAAGCTGAAGTGCACTGAGCAGTCCACCACGGTACACACTTAGAAGAAATACTCCGAGTGGTGCGCGGAATACAAGTATAGGCAGCATGGAGCACAAACATCAGGAAACTGGTAAGCATGGCACCAGGATCCGGGAAAGCAGGGGTTGGACTAGGCGGAACGGCGAGATCAGCGAAAGATGTCCAGTCGGCACGATCGAAACCAACGGGAAGGGCGCGGCACTGGGGAGTAAGACGTAGGGGAGAGGACAATCGGGAAGTGGAACACAGAGACAAGTCAATACATGAGAAGGTACGGGCGCCGCTGTCAAAATGCGTAGAGGAACAGGTGTTTAAAATAAACAAATCGTTCATACGAATCAGAGCCTCAAGGGAACGACCTTGTGTATTAACGGTAGAGTCACCCCACAGGGAATGCCTGGAATTAAAATCCCCTAAAAGGAGGAAAGGTGTAGGTAATAGAGAAATGATCCTGTTTAATTCTGGAACATCGATCGGGATTGAGGGGGAAAGGTATATGGAAACTACTGTAAGCCAGCGTGAAAGGAACACTCTGGCAAGCGTGCATTTAAGAGAGGTATGGATAGTTAACGGAGACACTGGGACATCATGATGTACGAGGAGGCAAGTATCATACTGGGATTGGGGAGAACTTATATAGGTGTCAAAAGGTATTGGGGGGGGGGGGGCATTAGATAAACGCGATTCTTGTAAGCTAATAACAAGTGGGCTAAACCTAGAGATAAGGTAACGTAGATCAACACTATGTGCTGTAACACTACGAATGTTCCATTGTAAAATGGACATTAAAAAGACAAAAAAGGTTAAAAAGAATACGCGTACAAGAGGGAAGAAAATACGTATGCTATATACAACATATTTACAAAATACAGTTAACACCGTGGGTGGAAAATATAGCCAAGAGAGGCTAACGATGGGAAATAATAGCAGGAATTGGAGAAGACTTTGAAGGGGAAGACTCGACACCGGGGGGCACAGGGAGGTCTAACAGAGAAAGAGGAGAGGAAGGAGGAGGGTCGGAAGAGGTAGTAAGGACAGAGGACGGGTGGGAAGAGAAGGAGGGGGTAAGGTCAGGAGAAGGAAGAGGGGGAGGGTCAGGAGGAGGGCCCGGAGGAAGGCCAGGAGGAAGGCCAGAAGGAAGGCCAGAAGGGGGAGTGGAGGAAGAGGACGGGGCGGGAGAGGGGTAAGGGGGAAGGATGAACTTTGGCATGAACGGTTGAAGGCGGTGGGTGGGAAGAACAGATAAATTCATCAATCTTAGGTAAGGTTTCGTAGGAGAAATCGAGGGACTCGGTGACGGGAGGAGGAGGAGACTGGACGGAGGGAGGAGAAAGGGAAACAGATGGAGAAGTAGGCGACTTCTTCTTCTTCTCGCAGGGGCTTGAGCTCTGCATGTCACGGAGACTACCCTTACATTTAAAAGAGGAAGCGGGAGAGGAAGAACGGAGCGCAGGAGCCCGTTTGGTAGAGGAGAAGGGAAGTTTAGAGCGAGTAGGAGATTTGGGGCGACTAGAAGAGGAAGATGACGGAGATCGGGGGGAGGCTTGGAACGGTGAGAGCGTTGAGGGAGACTAAAAGAAGAGGAACAAGGAAGAGAGCAAGATGAAGGGGCAAAAGTAGGAGGAGAAGGACTGAGAACATAGAAAGTTTTAGACAAAGGTACAGAAAAGGAAGAGACGGAAGGACAAACGGAGGAGACAAGAGGAGGAAGGAGAAAATCTGGGAGAAGCGCTGGTAGAAGGAAAAGAGGCAGATGACGAAACTGGTGCGACTGGGGGGGGACGAAGGGAGCGGAGGCGGTGGAATGAACTGAGGAACCAGAAAAAGGGGGGGGGGGGGGCGTGGTAGAGGGAGGCGAAGAAGAGGAGTGAGGAGACAGAGTCTTGGAAAATGACTGAGGGGTGAAGGCCAAGCGACAAGCCTCTTGGCGGGCTGCGGTGAGCGTAAGGCCGTGTCTCGCTTGGATGACAGCAACTTCAGACTCTAACAGATAAACGGGGCAAATCTTAGAGTCGGCCGAATGAGACCCGCGGCAATTAAGGCAGAACTGGGACGTTGACTGACATTCTCCAACGGCATGTCCGGACTGCACACAGCGCAGCCAGAGTGGGCTCTCAGCGGCTGTACGGCTGAACTTCGCCGGGTGGCCGAAACGCCAGCAGCTGCGACACTGGAGTGGACGAGGAAGAGACGCAATCACGGGGAGGCGAGTACCACCGACAATAACATGGGCAGGAAGGGAAAGTCCATCAAAAGAGATCTTGGCAATGTTACGGATTTCTTTTTGCTGCTTTCAGTGTTCATACAACCCTCTTCTCCTGTTGTACCCTCTTCCGCACTTCTTCATCCATACTCCCATCTTTACTCAGCACACTGCTCAAATACATAATTATATGAACTGACATTCTCCATAGCCTGACTGTTCAACCTCACTTCACACTCTGTGGCTGCACCCCTTTTATAGACCATAACCTTGCTCTTCCCCGCATTTACCTTCAGATTCCGTTTTCACACATTGTTCCAAACATATTTACCAGATCTATAACTCCCATTCACTATTGCTCATCAGAATTGTATCGTCGGCAAACAGCAGTACAGGTAGCTTCCACTTGTTTCCCTTCCTCATCAGCAGTAGGACTACACCAACATCCAATGGTCTTCCTTGAATTTCTTTCACGACTCCATCCATAATTATATATCGAACAACCATGGGGACGTCACACACCCTTGTTTCAACCCAACATTCAGATCAAAGAACTCGCTCTGCTCATTTTCCACAAGTATGTCTGAATGTCGCTTATTATCTGTAGCCCCAGTAAAATTGTATAAGAACACAATTTGAGGAGGATTACTATATTGAATCAAATTGCTTTGCTGTCCTATTCTACTATAAACTATCTCTTTTAATGACAGACCACCTAGTAAAGACCGCAAGGTCTGTATGGTCTGAGTATCTGTGTAACTCTGCGTGTAACTCTCCACAATATATATCCAGGGTTCACGTCTTGGCAAATATACATCGATCTCAAGACCGCAAGTATACCAAAGCCAATGCTATTCTCCATTTCAGAGCGACTTTAGAGCCTTACGGAAATTACCACAAAGCTTTCTACTCCAAATCTGAGTCACCTCTATTTCGAGCTCTGGCTGATCTGATGTTTGTGGGAGTGTCTGTTCGGGATGGACTCGAATATGCCCTGGAGAAGAAGTAAGTTTATTCTCATGATTTCACTTTCTGAGTGATAGCACCCCTTTAGCCTATTATGTACGGTGACATCCTTATTATTATTGCTCATTAAAATGCTACATTAGGCCAGAAATCGCGACCTTTAACCCTATCCTGCGGGAGATTTTCCCAAACGCCATGGCAATTTACAGGCTTTTAAAGCTTCTAAAAGCCTGTAAAATAGTGCAAGGAAGCGGGAGCGCAACAGGCCACACGTCCTTCTCCCAGCCAGGCGGCCGTAGCACTGAAGGCTCTGAATCAGTCATGCGAGATAAACAGTGCTGCCAAAGGCAATTGTAGTGAGACATTAGTGAGAATTGCTCATTTTAGCGAATGTCTATGGTAGCGTTGCGGGTGAACCCTGCGTGCTACAAAGCTCGTTTTGGTGTCATTTTGAAGCTATTTTCTTCTAGTTTTCGTCTGAATACACTTCATTTCGTTCAGACACTTGTCTAATCAATCAGGAGTGCCTGATTGAGCCCCAATATGGCTGAAATAGGCGGAAATATGCCCGCAGAGAAAATGTTAACCTCTTAAAACTAGGGATCGAGCTATAATTTCTACTACAGTATTTTGGAAGACTCAGCCAGTGGACAGGTGTGGAAATTTACAGCGTATTTACTCTAGCCCATGTTGAGTTATAGAAGGTACGTAGAGGTCACGATTTCTGGCATACCTATAATGAATGGACTATTTATACATCCACATATTAACATTATAGACATTCATTTCTGAATATATATTTACATTTACAGCTCTACTCACACTTACTTGATACAGTCCTGCTTTGATGTGTTATATTTTACTGTAGATACCTATAAATATAAATTGGTAAGGAGTATATTGAGCCTTAATCTATTGTTTGGATAAATAATGTACCTTTTATTGATTTATTGTTTTGAAACTACAAATTACCCTTTCAACCTAGTTTCTATTTGGCTATTAATAAAATATTAAGTATGCAAAGGGTATGTGGGAGTTGAATGGATCGATACAGTTTGCCGATTTTATTGCTACATATTCTTCCCCTGTTCATTATGCGTGACCAAAAATCGTGACCTCTATCCTATGTAACCCAAAAAGGGCTAGAGCAAATGGGCTGTACATTTCTGCATCCATTCCCTACCCGACTCTTCCCAATTGGTAGACAAATTAACTCGATTACTCTAATCCTTTTTGAGTTAGAGGTTAAGACTCACGATTTCTGGTCAACCTAAAATTAAAATGGTATAGTATTAGTAAGCATAATTTATAATTACGCCATGTTACTGAAACGGTTAAGGGGAGATGGTTGGTATATCTGGTCCTTCTCCCTCACGTTTAGCCCCTTCAGGTTTCAGATTTTAAGACGTTGGTTCCATTAATTTGGTGATTTTAAGACTGTTCGCCCCATTTCTTTGTCAATAGTAAGACATTTCGTGCCATTTAGGTTTAAAGCAAATTCCTATCGAGCGATAACAAGCCTGTAATTTTTCTACCAACAAATCTACAAATTTATCTTGGAGATGTTTTTTAAACTTGATGGAGGTCTAGGGAGGAATCTAATAAAGTATATCAACCAATACAAGTAGTCTCGTAACTAACTATATTCCGAAAAAAGGTAAATCGGCCACACGCACGAACCTCCACGACATTGCCAAAACCACCACAAAACCACGAATCACTAATGCAAAGCAAATCACGGTATAATGGCCACCTGTACCCGGAAGTCGCGATAACTCCTTCTGTGCCGGCAACGTCATTGTTTATTCTAGCGATATTTAGACGATTTTGTGCAGCTTAAGAAGGATCTGTGGTAGTAAAAAGGGTTGTTGTTGTTGTTGTTGTTCCCCAAGCTGCCTGGCCGAACAGCCCCAAGGCCCCGAGCAATTCCATGGCCATAACTGAGCGCCCCCCCAGAACCCTCCCTGCCGACCACAATAAAGCCTGGGTGACCGAAGCCACTCCATGGCGGGGGGCTGAGGAGGGTGCGGAAACGCCCGGGAAACCAAAGCCCCACCCAGGGCCCTGTGCCCCTCAGCAATTATGAAGAGAAAGTTGAGGGGCAAGGGAAAAATGTGATGCTTTGGCTTCCAATCTTGGTAGATTGGGAGGTCAATCCACGGAAGAGACGCCGTCACTTGAGATCTAGAAAATATATAAGTTAAAGGAAAAGTCAGAGTAAGCTATGGGTATGGCAGAGATTGCTCAGTTCTCACCCTTATAGACCAGCCCATCACCAGATGACTAGAACCCAATCCTCTCAGCATCAGCTAGGAAAGGCCCTAGAAAGCCGCCTTTGGCGGGGGGATAGCTCCCCTATTTCAACCCCTTTTGGGGTTGGGCACCCGCCCAAAATGGGTTAAGGGGGATAGTTGGAATCCTATTAACCCTTTCTGTACCGGTGACGTCTTTTTAAGTTTATTCTAGCTCCATTTAGACAGTTTTGTGCAGCTTGAGAAGGATCTGTGGTAGCAAAACGGGTTGAATGAGATAGTTCGAAGCCTGTTAACCCCTTCTGTACCGGCGACGCTTTTACAAATTTATTCTAGCTCCATTTAGACTATTTTTTGCAGTTTAAGAAGGATCTGCGGTACTTGAAATGGTTAAGTGAGATTGATCGAAGCCTGTTAATTGTTGGAGGCTCGTTTTATTATGCATAAAATAGTCTCTTATTAGCCAGAATGAATTTATAAGGACGTCGCCGGTACAGAAGGGTTTTATCGGAGATTTTTATCCGTTTATATATATTGTTTAGTTTCCTTCCCCTTTCGAGTTAAATGTGTATATTTTTCGGTAGAAAAATTTCCCAGCCGAAGGCCGATCCCTTCTCAATTA
The DNA here is from genome assembly GCA_032716605.1 of Paralithodes platypus. Lineage (NCBI taxonomy): Eukaryota > Metazoa > Arthropoda > Malacostraca > Decapoda > Lithodidae > Paralithodes > Paralithodes platypus. The sequence goes on from CM064546.1 coordinate 38,450,840, forward strand.
CAGGCTGGCTAACGTTCGCCAGGAATTAATAGACTCCTAAATGGCACGAAAGGTTTTCATATTGATAAAGAAATTGGGTGAACATATTAACATTTCAAAACGAATGGGCTAAACATGAGGGAGAGGGGGTCCAGAAAAATGGCCACTTATGTGAAAAATCTCTCAATATATGACCAGAGATTATATAGTAATATTCATATGTATTATTATTATTAGTAGTAGTAGCATAAAAAGTTACTATTGTGTGTATTTTGATGCAAGACTGTATACACTTCCTAATATTAATTCATATACTAACACTTTCAATATACTATCCGTCTTTCAATATACTATCCGTCTTTCAATATACTATCCGTCTTTCAATATACTATCCGTCTTTTAATATACTATCCGTCTTTCAATATACTATCCGTCTTTCAATATACTATCCGTCTTTTATATGATTCTTATTTGAAGATTGAGTTTAGAAAGTGACTCTTAACCTCTTCAGCACCATGACACCCCTTTACCTTTGATTTTGGCTAATATTAGATTATTTGATGCAGATTACAAAGGGTCTATATGTTACTAAGAGGGTATATTGAACTTTTATTTACCCATTTGAATCATATAGGTAGATTACAAATGAAAGACAATAGTCTAATGGTAACCAGAACTTGTATTTACCCATTTGAGTCATATAGGTAGATTACAAATGAAAGACAATAGTATAATGGTAACCAGAATGTGATGACAATTACGTCATAGTGCTGAATGGGTTAATAGGTGGTAATTGGCATCGAATGTACCCCTTACAATGCTACAGATCCTTCGTAGCCTACATGCAATTATTAACACGTGGAGCCCCGGCTAGTTTTGTAATGTTTGCGCACCAGAACCCGGCCGGTTTTCAAAAAATGGTTTTATTCCAGAAACAATAGCGAATGGGTTAGGAATGAAGGAAAAACCACGAAAAACCGCTCAAAAAGCTTAAAAAATGGTCCTACAGAGCCCCCGAAAACGGATTTTATAAGAGTAAAAAATTGAAGGCAATTATCCCAAAAAACCAGGTTATTGCGTGCTCGCGCGCACGCACGTGGACTTTGAGAGTTTTCAACCATCGGCACGGGTGCGTGGGATACGTACACAGTTCCCATACAAATCTGAGCCCTCTTGAGTGGCTACACCTGAGGTCACGGTCGGCGCAATTGGGGCGACGCGCCAGGCGCGTCTCTGGGGCTGTGCGTTACATACATCGCCGACGCGTCAGGCGCGTCGCTGGGGCTGTACGGGTTAATGGCAGGCAGAATACACTGATAAGGAGTCTTCTGTATTAATAGTGATATATGATGCTATATAATTAATATATTACTGTGTGAACGGTATGAGCTGATGCTACGTATCACAAAAGGTAACCTGGTACAGACACTTTAGTTTATAAATTTGTGTTATATATATATATATATATATATATATATATATATACCTTATATATATATATATATATATATATATATATTTATATATTTTATATATACCTTATATATATATATATATTTATATATATACCTTATATATATATATATATATATATATATTTATATATATACCTTATATATATATATATATATATATATATATATATATATATATATATATATATATATACCTTATATATATATATATATATAACTTTTGTATATATTTATTATTTGATAAATGTGTTATTTTATAGCATAGCCCAGTAAATCACGGGAGTGCACTGCATTAACATTTGCACCTATGTATAATATATATTTTATATTGTATAATTCAGTTTAATATACTGTATACTTTACTGCAAATTCTCAAATATATAGGAAATTAATCTACCCAGTACAATCACAAACTATGATAATTATAGACCTATCAGTATCGACGCACAAGATAATATTGGCTTATGTCTGTACCACTTTAGCGAGTGTTGGTTAGGTTTACGTTTTAGCTTGCTCCCTAGATGTCCAGGTGCCATCAATCAATCCGTAAACAATGTATCAAGCATAAACACTCCAAAGACCACACTGCCCCACCCCCATTCCATATTTAAGACCGGTTTCTCTTAAAATACAGGCTGTCTATCGCTCGCCAGGAATAAATAGAGACCTAAATGGCACGAAAGGTCTAAACATTTACAAAGCAATAGGCCAAATGGTCTTCAAATTGTCTAACTAATAAGGCGAACGTCATAATTATATTATCCATAGTAATGGCGCTAAACATGAGAGATAGGGAAAAAGGGGGTCCAGAATAAGAAACTTGGAGGGTGTTTCAATAGGCGCACTCCCAGAAGCCGCAAGTCCGATATATTATGTTGGATTATGTTGTCCGATCACTATAGTCTGTCTATTGTCCTTGTATTGAGTATATTGTTCACATGTGTGGGGAGGTTCCTCTCACACCGCTCTCCTAGACAAAGTTGAAAGGAAGGCCTTTCATATCATTAACTCCCGTCCACTCACCAACTCTCTGCAATCTCTCTCTCTCTCTGCCGCAATGTTGCATCTCTCTCGCTATTCTATCGCTACTATAATAATCAGTGTTCCTCAGAGCTATCGCAGTGCATACCACCTCCTTTACGTAGGGCACGTGGTACCCGTCTTGCAACTCAATCCCACCCCTACTCTGTGCAACTCTCCAACCCAAGAGTGAAACGTTATGCTCAAACTTTCTTCTACTAAACAGCTGAGCTCTGGAACTCTCTCCCAGAATCAGTCTTTCCCTCTTCCTATGACTTAAATTGCTTCAAACTCCGTGTGTCCAGGCATTTTGGCTCGAACGTCCCTTGATTTTGGCCCTGTCACTCTTTTCAACTATGGGGGAGGCACTCGCTATAGGCAGTTATGCCTTTTGCCTCCCTCAATCACATAGAAAACAAAACAAATCTCAGCTGACCGTAAATTGAATGGTAAGATCCTGTGTAGCGGGGAGAATAGTTTTTTTTTCAGATGCCTATTTACTAAGAGACCTGAACAATATCTTTAGTCTAACCTAACCTAACCGAATCTAGTATATTAAAGACTATTTATGAATGTAAAATGTAAATATATACTTTAAGTTTACCCAATTAAAGAGATATAAGTACAGGTCTCCACGCTACACAGGATTATACCAATTGAATCCCTTAGCAACTGGTTTCTCGATACTTAACCCCTTCAGTACCGGTGACTTCTATTTTCTTTTATTTCAGCTTCATTTAGGCGATTGTATGAAGCTTAGGAAGGAAATATGGTAGTTAAAAGGATTGAAATAGCATGTAACCATATAATGGGTAGACGTCATTTCTAAGCTAACTAAAATCCTCGAATATTTACCAGAATTTAATGAAAAGGATGTCCCTAGTACTGAATGGGTTAATCGAAAATTATGAAACTGTCTCCATGAAGTAATCATGCCAATTTATCATAAGTAACAACATAAATAGCTACCAAATACTCGTAAAACAAGGGACTCGAGTTCCCGAAAAGGGGCTCTAGTCCTGACGTTATTCTTGACTTGCATATATTGTGCTGGCTTAATAATCCAGAAGGGTTGATAGCCTCTGAAGTCCAATTTTAACTAACTAACTCGTAAAAGTTGAGTAAACAAGATGGGACCTTGTCAATTTACCCCAAGCTGGACAAAATAAACTATATATATAGTTCACTAGCAGGGGTACCCGGCGTTGCCCGGGTAATCACCATAACTACTACCACCACTAATACTAATCACCATCATCAATCACTACTACAACAATCATCACAATACTACTACTACCATAATCACCGGCCTCGACCTCCCTGTGCCTCATTAACCCTCCTGGCCCGGGCAGGCTCACCAAAGGACGGAGCTCGTATCCGGGCGATCTGGCCGAATATCAACAGAAGTAAACTAAGGCTAATCTCGCTTAATATATTACCTACATTAATCAAACATATATAGAAATGGGCGCCTTATCTTGCTGCGTAGAATGGCGTTGAGTAGAGCTCTCTAGCTCAAATGGTTCCGGAGTGATGGTGATGGAAGTGGAGGTATCTTTTGCCGCGTATTTACCTCGGCGCGTCCGAACACTCAACCGCGGGCCCGGCTACGACGCCCAGTTGCACTCGTCGCTCCACCCGCAATTATGGCGGGAAGCGATTTGATAGTGTTTTATTGTTTATTATGTAATTTATTATAATTATGTTATTTTCACTCAATAAAGTTATTTACATGAAGTTATTTGTGTCTCTTGTCACTTATTACTTAGTTTTATTATTATTATTATTATGATTATAGTGTCACTTTCACTGGACTTTGATAATTGATAGTGTCATTTCCCCTTTTATGTATTGTTAGGTAAGCTAATAATATGTATAGTGTCACTGTCACTTGTTCATATTGTTATGAAGGCACTTATTATTACTTGTGTGTGTCTCTTTCACTTATACTTAGTTTTATTATTATTATACTGTCACTTTGACTGACCTAGGCTTATTGAGTGTCATTTTCACTTATTTATTGTTAGAAATATATATTTTAGTGTCACTTTCACTTGTTCATATTGTTATTGAAGGCACTTATTATTACTTATGTGTGTCCTTTTCACTTATACTTAGTTATATTATTATTCTTAGCCTATATTTGAGTGTCACTTTCACTGTTGTCACTTCCACTTCAAAAGTTTATTAGAGTATGGAAGTCGTTGAAGCAGGTGCCAGCACACAGTCCAACTTGACACTCGAGGCATTCCCAAGTGGTTTTTGTGGGTTTGCGGGGTCTGCGAGTTGTGTGGCTGCACACATGGCACCTCTTCTGACTCCTAGCGTTACTACCTGGTGCTTTGAAAGGAAGGGCGTTGAGCTGGTGCTTCCTGAAAAATTCAGCACACCCCGTTCTGTCCAGCTTGCCTGGTCCTTGTAGTGGCCTCCCTGGTGTACCCACATGTTTAGCCAGGAGCTCAAGTATCACCTGCTTGTGGAACTTCCGCAGGGACTTGTACTTCTTGGCTCCTGGAGTCCTCAGACGGTAGATGTTGTAGGCATTGAAGACCGACATATCTACCGTATGCAGGATAAACTTCTTGTACCACCTGCAAGATGTTCGCAGGCAGTCGATGAAGCCCATCTGCATGTCGGACTTGTCAACGAGGCGCATGTTGAGGTTATAATCCAGGACAGCAGCTGGTTTCTGGACGGGGTTCTTGGTTCATCGGTCCACCTTCCCTGTGGCGACCATCTCGGCCTTGTGGCATGTGGTGAGGAGGTTGACCTTGCGCTGGTCATGCCAGTGGATGGGGCCACTCTTCTTGTGGAAGATGTCCGCCTTCTTCGTCTTGGCTGGGTAGCCTGGCATGCCCTTCCTCTTGCCCTTGACTGTGCCGACAGTTCCGGTCTTGGAGGTACTTGGTCAGGAGAGGCGACTTGTAGTATTTATCTGTGTAGAGGATGTGGTTTTTATTGAAGTGCTTCTCCATCATCTTCTTCACTACAGCGCCACCAAAACCAATGAGGGGGTCAGTCACAATTTCTCCAGCCTTGCCGCTGTAGACTATAAAGTCCAGCACATACCCCGTCAAACAGTCGCAGAGGACGAAGAGCTTGATGCCGAAGCGGTGTCTCTTGGACGGATATACTGTCGGAAGTGCAGCCTACCACGGAACAGGACCAGAGACTCGTCGAGGCACATCTTCTGGAAAGGAATCCGGTAGGTGGTGAACCGATGACGTATCATGTCATACAGCTTCCTGATATTCCATAATGAGTCGGGAAGTGGACTGCAATGTTGTTTGTCAGGTGGATATAGGAGAGGATGTCGAAGTACCTGTCCCTGGACATGTACTTGCCAAATGCTGGAGTCGTTATGATGTCGCTAGTGATCCAGTAGTCTGCCAGAGCGTGCTTCCTGATATGTGTCATCAGCATTGTGAGTGCCAAAAACACATATAGTTCTGCCACAGTGACAGCTCTCCATGCCACCATCTTGGCACTGGTCTTTCTGCCAAGAAAGTTGGCACAGATCTCATGATGGTTGTTGGTCTCCTCGACGAGGTATTCCATGACTTCTTTGTCATAGAAGCCACAGAAAATTTCACTGGGGGTAGCAGCTGGGCCACAGGGAAATGTTGGTGACACCCCGAAACCCATCTGTACCTCGTCAAAGGCAGGACAATCTGGCTCAAAATCAGCCCCATCTGTCCACACAAACAGGTCGGATGCTGATGCAGGAGGCACACGCCCTGGCACACGCCCTTGGCCACGCGGACGCCCTGGCACACGCGGATGCCCTGCATGCCCATGCCCAGGCCCAGGGGCAGTGGCGTCGGCAGACTGACCACGTCCACGACCTCGCCCTCTCGCTCGTCTTGCCGGGACTTCCTCTTTCTCTTCCTCCTCAGGCGACGTCAGGTCATCTGGGGCAATGTTGGGGTCGTCAGCATCCTCTTCAGGAGACAATTCGGGTGAAGAAGTAACCGGGCGTCGGCGGTGTGGGGCACGGGAGGCTGCGGGAGCTTCAACAATGGGAGCCTCGGCCTCGGGAGTTGGGCTCCTTTTGCGGCGAGCCGAGGGCTTCTCCGCAGCAAATAATGCTCTGCGGTGTGTTGAGGGCTGTGGCACACTAGTAATACCACTTGAAGAGGCCCTTTGGTCATCCTGAAGGAGAGATGAAGCCGAGGGCTGTGGGTGACCCACGCGGCGTCCCGGGTCAAGGCGTCGGGACAATGGAATGTGGGTGGTTGCTAGGCCAGGGTCGGCATCATTATCACTGTCTTCAGCTTCCCTATCCTTTTCTGCGGCTGCCCTGCGTGCTTTTTTAGCTGCACTTTTTACCAACGATTGTTTATAGAAATATTTGCCCACTTTCAAGGGCGTACGGGCAGGCAAAGGGGAAGGTCCTGGGCTAGGGCTAGGCCTAGGCTGACATAGCAAAGATGGCGAGGGGGTAGGCCTAGGTTCTAGCACACTTGGAAGCTCAATGGCACCTTCCTGAAACACTTCCACATCAGGATCATCACTACTGTCTCCCCCCTTAACAAAATCGACATTATCGTCGTCTCCAAAGCCAACAAAATCGTCATCTTCACTTGCACTTATAAATTGTTCCTTGTCCACCAAGCTTTCGCCACTGCTCTCTTCACTATCAAAAAGTTGTCGCTGTATAGCGCTATCACTCAACAAACGCTTAACTTTCTTTCGTTGAGCTTTCTTCTCGGTTGCAACAGGCGTAGAAGTTGCGAGCGGGGTAGCACTGGGGCCCGCGGGAGGTTGCAGTGAATCGGACACGTCGGAAAGCATTTTTTCAGTATAACTCGCTATGGCGGCCACGTACGAACTGATAACACGAGTAGTTGAGGCTTAGTGGCGCTGCGGTCGCTCCTGCAATGCAAAATTTGGCCGCGCGAATTTTGAAGCACGCTTTCAAGCACAAAGATTTTAAAATGACACCCGGGCACCGGCCCTTTTTTTTTTTGGTGTCATTTTAAAATGACACCCGGGCTGGAAGGGTTAAACGGCGACCTCGATTTCGGCCGCTAAATGACCTCCGATTTTGGATCTGACCTCATTCGTACCCCCATTTTGGGAGACTGCGAACAACTTTCGTTCTATACACCTTTTCGATCGGAGGCCTCCTTCTGCCCCAAACGGCAATTTTTTTAAATTTTGTTCAATTGTTTTCAATTGTTTTCAAATTTTTTATTTTTTTTATTTCGGCCTCGAAACAACCTCCGATCGTGGCCTCGCCCCCTCTATGACCTGACCCAGGTCAATTGACACCCACATGCAAAGTTTCAGCTCCCCAGGTCCAAAACTGCGGCCGCCTATTATGAACACACACACAGACAATCGAAAATATTATATAGATAATGATCATCGAAAACACTGCCAGGGGTGTATGAAGGATATTTATAGATGTATTCTTAATTATTATTTTTTTCCTGCGCCCCATTCTGCCTCATGTTTAGCCCCAATAGTTTTTGAAATTTCAAGACGTTCGCCTCATTAGTTTGGATAATTATAAAATACTTCTCCCCCATTTCTTTGTCCATTTTAAGTCCTTCCGTGGGTGTCGATGGTTTCCTGTTGAGCGATAGCATCTTGTAATTTAGGAGCAACCGGCCGGCATTCGGAGTCTTCACGTTTGTTTAAGCTTCGTGGAGGTCTAGGGGGAAGCAAACTAAACTCCTTCTGTACCGGCGACGTCTTTCTTATTCTATTCAAACTATATTTAGACGATGTTGTGCAGCTTAAGAAAGATTTGTGGTAATACAAAAGGTTAACTAAGATTGTTCGAGCTTGTTTATTGCTGGAGGCCCTTCCTAAACTGAATGTAATAGTCTGTTAGTAGCCACTATACAATGAAAATAACGGAACTGGTACTGAACGGGCAAAACAAAACAAAAACAACAAAATCCCTTTATACTATTTACCGATGCATCAACGTTAATATTGGAATATCTGGCTAAGCAAATGTAATGGGATCGATAAACCCTCGTGTCTCCTTCAATCATTCATCACACGACTCCGCAACTGTGAATGCGTCTATGTGCTCGACATCACGCAATTATGTAGCCCTTACCTTGGGCATATAAGCCGCAGAATAGTACGATCTGTCTCAGTGAGTTGGACGACACCGTGGAAGGCAGACAGGTGGGTAGCCGTTCCATTAAGGGGAGAGGGTTCGTTTTTCAGGATCCTCTTCTCCCTCATGTTTAGCCCCATTACATTTGAGATTTTAAGAAGTTTGCTCCATTAGTTGTCGATTTTAAGATTTTTCGACCAATTTCTTTGTCAATATAAAGAACTTTCGTCCTATTTAGGTGTCGATTTTTCTTCCTAGCGAACAATATAATGAGCCTGTAGTTTTGGAAGAAGCCGAGAAATACTTCCACCGAAAAATGTACAAATTAATCTAGAAGGGGGATCTATTGGATGTTTATTTAAAGTGTGAAGGAGGTCTAGGGAGGAAAAATATATATGAATATATACCAAAAAAAAAAAGGGTAAGTAAGTAAATAAGGTGTATGCAAGCTAATCTGGCTAAAATTGGTCATGCTACCTTTCTAGCTCGTGTGATGCTGCCTTTATTTAATATTGGCTATACACATATAGAGAAGGACCGCATTACCAAATTCTGCCAGGTTAGTCTGAATACACTTTATGCCGGTATCACACGAGCACTTTTTCCCTCAGCATTTATCCTCAACCCTCAACCCTCCTCTTGCAGCTAATGAGGTAGCCTTTTATATATCCTGATTATTCTTAAATTACTCTACATTCAGTCTAGTTTCCGATACCAGTGCAAAGTATCCCAGAAATGTTGACCATCGAATGTTGACTATAAAAGATCTCTAGTTATACTGGCTTTACTTGCGAGTTACGAGCTGCATGGAAATTAAAGTTGTATCTCTCTCTCTCTCCCTCTCTCTCGAGCTGGATAGGTTAATCAATTGTGTGAAAAAGAATAATTGTATTGACTGACTTTAGATACAGACCATAAAGGAAAATGAACCCTTTGAATACTGCGACGCATATTGATAGTTAATGCTGGCTATCATTAGACTGTTATAGTTTAAGAAGGATCTGTGGGAATTCTAAGGGTAAAGACTGTCAATTAACCCTCTGACTTCCATATACCCTACCTAATCTGAATAAAACCGTCTAGTAATGGACAGAACACTGAAACAAATTGCGTATTGGATCTTAACCTTTTACGAGCGGCCTATGCGGTTTATTTATATGTACCGCCCAGCGGGGTGTTTTTAGCCAAAATAGGGCTGTTTACGTGATCATTTTCATGCTTAAATAAGACCCAGAACGTAAAACAAGTATCTATCCCTTAAAGGGCATAAACAGAGCTTTCGAATGACACCATAACGATCCTTTTATGATGGCTAGTTTTCTTGCAATAACCGTGCAACGCGAGTGCAAAAAGCATGTAATTAGCCACTTTCCCGATACAATTCCGTATATAGCGACTGAGAGAGGGAGGAGGGAGGCGAGATTCGTGTCAGTAGGTTCGCCGCGGTGGTCTGGAGCAGTCATACACTCGCTACTCTCCTGCCACCACTTGTCTCTCTCTCTCAGCAACATTACGTGCTGAAATTGCCACTCGACCTATGTCGAGCGCCGCCACATAGTCCAGCTTTATTTAACTCGACTTAAGTTGCGCGCCGACTTTTAGGGGTTAAAAGGGCTAATAGGGATAAAATATGTCGAAAAAGATAAAAGGGTTTGGTTGTTTAGATACCGTAGATGTATAACGTTCAGCTGAATTAGAAGACGCTACAAAGGAATATTTATTTCTAACGACTTGTGTGTGGTACAGTCGGCAACATAAGTGATGTCGCGATACAAAGTATATTTAGATCAATAATTGGTATCAGCACTATCTAAGCATTAATTCATAGTTTCCAGTGAGATATATAAACATTTTCCTATCTTTCCACACCCTATTCAACATCTGACAGACATTAATGCAGCACACAGCGAGCAAAACGTAGTGACAAGCGGAGACACGACTTATTTGGCCAACCGCAAAGTACCTACGCATTACGAGGCATGACAGAAGCGAGTTTCATATAATAGGAATCTGATATTATATAACCTAAGGCGTTTTACCTTTTAGTGTATTAAGGGAAGATAGTTTGTGTTTATACCCCCCCCCCCCCCCTTCCCTCATGTTTAGCCCAATTGGTTTTCAGATTTTAAGACGTTCGACCCATTACTTTGGTGATTTTAGGACTTTTTGCCCCATTTCCTTTTTAATATTGACTTTTCGTCGCATTTAGATGTTGATTTTTCCTTGGTGAGCGATTGCGTGCCTGCAATTTAGGGGGAACCGGCTTTTGGCTGGGACATTTTCTTACCGAAAAATTTACAATTCTATCTAGAAGGGGAAACTTGATTTATTAAGTTTGCTGAAGGTCTAGGGAGGAAACTATATATATATATTGAGAATATATCACAAATACACGTGAGCCACTAATGTTTCTAGTCTCTCAGTGGGGATCGAACCATCGACCATCAGAACGATAGCCGACGCTTTAATCAATTACACCACGGCTATCGTTCTGATGGTCGATGGTTCGATCCCCACTGAGAGACTAGAAACATTTAGTGGCTCACGTGTATTTGTGATATATTCTCAATATTTGTAACTCTCATGCTTTGTGGGTTAGAATTAAATTAAATCAATTTCAACCCGAGTTGCGTCGGGACACTCAAAAATCCGTGTATGGTATTCTGGAAATATGGATCCTACAACTAGGTTTGAATTGAAATATATTCGCCTAGTGGGTTTCCCTTCTCCCTAACATAAATAGGATAGAAGGCTGAGTGTCTTTTAGACTGCCGTGGTGTAATTGATTAAAGCGTCGGCTATCGTTCTGATGGTCGATGGTTCGATCGCCACTGAGAGACTAGAAACATATATATATATATAAATATATATATATATATATATATATATATATATATATACCGGTTTATATATATAAAATATATATAGTATATATCTTTAGTGCAATAATCGACCAAATAATGAACCCTTTCCCTTAATGTTAGCTTTGTTTTCTGTCAATGGCTGGCATAGTATCTACATTTACCTTTTATTAAGAGCAGAACTCTTTTTGATAATAATTGATTATGTTAAACTGCTTCCCAACACTTAGCAATAGTGAAGTTTGCCCAATCGGCTACTCATTGACCCATATATATCCCTAATATATACTTTTATTCATAATGAAATGATCTATTGAAAACAAAAATAATGATAATAATCATAATAATATTGTCACTCCATGAACAATAATACAAAAGGAAGGCAAATATTAATAAATGTATATTGATGGAAAACAACACCCAAGATATTGAATTTCAGAAAGTTCGGGAAAAACAGATTTACAACGCCGACCGACATTTGGCTTAGAGAGAGAGAGAGCGAGAGATCCTGTGTTTTGCCAGACACAAGTATGCCGATATTTGGTAACTTAAGTTTTGTAGATATATAAATAAATGGACTACATGCGTACGTCTTACTACAAACGCGTCCGTTATGTAATAGTTACGTCTCAAGTTAGAAAATATCGATATTATGTGTGACTTTGGAATATAATATATTGCAATAAATGAAATATAAGTTACTTGTTATTTGATTAACGTGGTTTTACATGAACAGTGAATGTCTTGTTTAATTGGCTATAATCATGTAAATCTCGCCATAACTGAACCTCTAGTTGAAATGAAATACTCAGAACTTAATTGGTCAATGTTCATATAGTATTAACCGATTCAGTACCGGTAACTTCCTATTCTGGCAACTATTAGACGATTTTATTCAGCTTAACTAGGTTCTGTGGTAGCTATAGGCCTAAGGATTATGTGAGATAGGGTGTGTCCTTTTCATGGTTAGAGGTCCTTCCTAAGATCAATAAAATAATCTAATAGTTGCCAAATATAATGAAAAGGAAGTCACCTGTACTGTATGGGTTAATTACCCTCTCCTCCCTTTCCACATTACCTGCCCCCTCCTATTACCATTTCCGGACTTGCTTTCTACCTCACCCTCCACATGTTTTGCCCATCTTTCCATCCCCCTTAACCCATTCTGTGCCGGCAACGTCTTTTTCATTTCATTCTTGCTATATTTAGACGATTTTGAGCAGTTTAAGAAGGAGCTGTTAGTGAAATGGGTCACGTGAGGTAGTGCGAAGCCTGTTAATTGTTGGACTCTTTTTAAGCTGAATAAAATCGTCTAATAGTAGCCAGAAAATGTTAAAAGGACGTCACCGATAAAGAAGGAGTTAACATTAATCTTTCTCTCCTATCACTCCCTTCTTACTCTTCTCCCTGCCTTCCCTCGCTTCCCCTCCTTAGACTCCTCTCTCCCCCCACACCAGCCAATCCCTCCACCAACCCCACTTTCTCTCTCCCCCCTTACCCCCCCTACTGGCTCAGTCACTCCCTCCCCCCCTTTCCTGCCCTCCCCATGAATGGCACTCAGCTTAAGAGTGTAAACAGAGAACCGATCTGGGAGTAACAATATCGAGTAACCTAAAACCGAGTCAACAATGTTCAGAAGTTGTTAAGAAGGCAAACAAAATAATTGGCTTTATAGGCAGGTCATTTGAGCATAAATCCAAAGAAGTTATCCTAACCTTTTACAATTCCTTAGTCCGCCCTCTTCTGGAATACTGCGTTCAATCCTGGTGCCCTTATTACCAAAAAGATATAAACAAGCTAGAACGAGTTCAACGTAGAGTTACCAAAATGATACCTAGCCTAAAGAACAAACCATACGAAGAGCGTCTTAGAGAATTAAATATATTTCCTTTAACCCAGCGCAGAATAAGAGGTGACTTAATTCAAGTGTTCAAAATCATCAAAGGCATCGACAATATGAACTGTAGTAAGTACTTCACTATCGACCAATCTAATTACACGTGGGAAACGGTTGCAAAATTATTGGTAATCTTTTAACTCCCACGAATCTAAGAATTTCTTCTTCAATCGAGTTTGTCAACTTGTGGAATGGGCTTCCCCGAGACGTTATAGACTGCAGCACCGTTGATTAATTTAAACTCCGCCTAGACAAATATCTCGCATCAAACCCGCGACTGACTGCGTTTGTAAATTAATAACTTTATTTTATCCCCCCCTCAGTTACTAACCCATCTGTCCCCTACTAACTTACTAATCCTGCCACGGACATTAGTTCTAGGGCAGTAGTTCCCTTTCCAATGTTCCCTTAGCCACTCTAAACCACTGTTTGGACACTTGATCCTCAGTGTTTTGGAGGACAAGCAGCCTAGAAGGGTCACTAGAACTGTTGTTGCTTGATTTCCTTTGTACTCATTTTCAGCCGTATTCTTCCTACCGTGAAACCCTACTCCTCAATAACGGAATATGACGAGATAGATTGATAGCTTTTAAAAGTTGGGAGATTTATAGTTCTCTTTCATTAATTATCACTCGGTTCCACTATCTTCGTTCATTATGGGTTGGATGACACCCACCCCACACGTCTGAGAATACGGCTGTTTATAGTTTCGCATAGCTCACCCCTACTCTCTACAGTATGTTCCTCCCTTAACCCTACCTTGCTTGTTTCTCGGTATTTGTATTAACACCATTAGTTTGTTGCCTTCTTATGTTTACTAGCTTTACTATATTAAATATGCACCGATTAAGAAAAAAGTTTACTTCATGCACCTAGAAAGTTAAATAACATCATACAAACCCGATATGATAACAGCTGTGGTTCTCAAGCATTGAAGTTACTGCCAGATCAAATATACTGGATATGTCTCTATATATACATATCTATCTACGCAAATTACTGAGTCAACTGTACCTTAACTCTGGCTCGGTCACCCTTTTTACTTTGGGTGAGACACTCGTTACAGGCAACTTTGCCAACTGTCTTCTCTACACACAGACGAAATAATCCATATATCCATGATACAGAATACCTAAGCCACACACCAATATTTTTCCGTTAACAAGGAGAATAAGGAATACTTAACCTGGCAGCTGCTACTACTCTTGGAATATTTTACTGAGTAAATGCGACGTTCCTTCGAAGATGGCACTTAAAAATAACTACAAAAAATGCACCTGTGCCGGTGAAATGGAAGCTGTATGTGATTAGATGGACTTTTTCCTATTTTTCTTTTTTCTACATGAGCGAGGGATATAAAAGGCAGAACTGCCTGTGACGAATGCCTCCCCCAGAGTTGGAAGAGTGACAGGGCCAAAATAAAGGGACTTTCAAGCCAAAATGCCTGGACACACGGAGTTTGAAGCAATTTAGTCATAGGATGAGGGAAACACTGATACTGGGAGAGTTCCAGAGCTCAGCTGTTGGATAGAAGAAAGATTGAGAATAACTTTTCACTCTTGGGTTGGAGAGTTGTACAAGGGTAGGGGTGGGATTGTGTCACAAGATGGGTGCTACATGCTCTACAAAGAGGGGGTGGTATACATTGAGAGAGCTCTGAGGAATACTGATTATTGTAATAGCGGTAGAATAGTGTGATATGCAAAATTGCGGCGAAGAAAGACTGCAGATAATTGGTGAGTTCATGAGACGGAAGGCTTTCTTGCGTTACATGTGTCCCCCCCCCCCCCCCCTCTCCCCCCCCCCCCCCCCCTTTCTCCCTCAATTTCCCCCCTCTTCCTTTATTCTACTTTGTCTCTAACCCACTCCCTATCAATCCTCCCTTCCACCTCAAATACGTTAAGTCACCCTCTGTTACATCTCTCCCTCCCTCATACATATGCGAAACAACCATTGAAGCAGTCAGTGTGGCTAAAGCCTCAAGAGAGAACAGACCTATATCTCTCTGCCTCGTATGCACTCTTGTCATTATAATACGTGTTTTCACTAGATATTTTCTCTACACCTATTTTCTGGTTCTTCAATATTCACATTTTGATTAGTCAAGTATAAACATATGGTGCTGTAATATTGCTTTTTATGGTAATATAACTAATTTTGTCAGAATTGAAGATAAATCTTTTGCTTTGGCAGATCTTTCAAAAGAAATGTCTAAAGCAGCCCCGAGTTGAGCAATACAGAAATATAGTACTGCATTACAATCCACGTAACTACCCTCTATTCTCTCGACCAACAAAAAGACAATGTAAATAATCCTCAAGTTATAAAGACCAATAATTTTCAAACTGCAGAGATAGTATAGGTGTTACGAAGTGATAAGCATATCATTATCAGTCGAAAAAGAAAGACATGGAGATTATCTAATATATTCTCTATATACAGTATATATCTTAATCTAGGAAAAATAACATAGAAGCTATAAAGACCTTGATTACTGATTGAAGGGCTGTTTGGGCCGGGCCAATAAACCCTGCCACAGTCCACCACAGGGAGGCGACATAAAGACCTATTTTTCTAAACAACAAGGTATGATAGAAATAGCAAAGTCGCATATCATTCTCAACTCAACAGAAGAGCGAAGGATTACAGAGATGATCTAAATATATGAATATCTTAATCTCACCCGAAGAATAACCCATGGAGGACCTATAATTCTGAACAACATCAGATGGAAAATAGAGAAATCACAGTTTATTCATCACTCAACAGAAAGATACAGGATGGATAAGAGTCGGGCCTCGAACCAAACTCACGACCCATAACCGTTCGAGAGATCATCCTGCTGTGGCTTGGCGGTGCCCTCGGCTCGCGATATCTCCCTCAAAACCGGTGCCAGTCCTCTCCACCGTCTATCGCTGAACTCCGACGCTGCCAGTTGAGTGGAACGCTTTATACCCGTGGAGAAGGAGAAGACACTGTTGGAATGGTGTACACCCTTGGCACACCGATCGGATTAAGCGGGGAACCCAGTCATCCAGATGCCATATGGGCTCCCTAACCCCGCGCGCATTGTGTATCAACCTAGTGTTTTTTCAGTTTAAGTTGGGACTCCTATGCTCCCAATTATTACTATTCGGATTATCAAAATCCAGGAGTTTGGGTGTCTACTATGAATATAGTTGTTATGAACTTCGATATTACTATATTTGTATGTCATGTATGTCCTGTATGTATAATGCTCGGTCACATGCCCATAAACCAGGCGTGGGCTGACTCTAGACTGAGCCCGATAACTAGAAACAACAAAAATATCCATATAAATATAAAACATTCAAACACATCTAGGTCGCCCAGGAGAAGACTCAGAGAGCAAGGATCCATGAGGATTAATATATTGAATAATATTATATATGATAAACAGTCGCTGTCAGTGATGCGATCTCGGAGATGAAATTAAATTTCCTCTTTTGTTTAATCCGGTTTGAGGTTTCATAGCCGTAAAAGACTAAATAA
>CM064546.1:38467763-38638494 GCA_032716605.1 Paralithodes platypus
CTCTCTCGAGCTGGGATAGGGTAATCATGTGGGAAAAAAGAATAATTGTATTGACTGACTTTAGATTACAGACCATAAAGGAAAATGAACCCTTTGAATACGCGACGCCTTCTTTGATAGTTAATGCGGGCTATCATTAGACTGTTATAGTTTAAAAGGATCGGGGGGATTCAGGGTAAGGACTGTCAATTAACCCTCTGACTTTCAATATACCCTACCTAATCTGAATTAAAACCGTCTAGTAATGGACAGAACACTTGAAACAAATTGCGTATTGGACTACACTTTGACGATGCGGCACTATGCGGTTATCTTATTATGTACCGACCGCAGGGGGGTTTTTAGCCAAAAAATAGGGCTGTTTACGTGATCATTTCAGCTTAAATAAGACCCAGAACGTTAAAACAAGTATCTATCCCTTAAAGGCAATAAACAGAGCTTGCGAATAGACACCATAAACGATCCTTCTGATGGCTAGTTTTCTTGACAATAAGGTGCAACGCCGAGTGCTAAAAAAGCATGTGTAATTAACCACGTTCCCGATACAATACGGTATATAGCGGGACTGAGAGAGGAGGAGGGTAGGCGGAGATTCGTGTCAGTAGGTTCGCCGCGTGGTCTGGAGCAGGTCATTACACTCGCTTACTCTCCTGCCACCAGTGACTCTCTCTCTTCAGCAACATTACGGGCGAAATTTGCCACTCGAACTATGTCGAGCGCCGCCACCCTAGCAGCTGTATTTAACTCGACTTGAAGTTGCGCGCCGACTTTTAGGGGTTAAAAGAGGCCTAATAGCGGATAAAAATATGTCGAAAAAGATAAAAGGGTTTGGTTGTTTAGATACCGAAGATGTATAACGTTCAGCTGAATTAGAAGACGCTACAAAGGAATATTTATTTCTAACGACTTGTGTGTGGTACAGTCGGCAACATAAGTGATGTCGCGATACAAAGTATATTTAGATCAATAATTGGTATCAGCACTATCTAAGCATTAATTCATAGTTTCCAGTGAGATATATAAACATTTTCCTATCTTTCCACACCCTATTCAACATCTGACAGACATTAATGCAGCACACAGCGAGCAAAACGTAGTGACAAGCGGAGACACGACTTATTTGGCCAACCGCAAAGTACCTACGCATTACGAGGCATGACAGAAGCGAGTTTCATATAAATAGGAATCTGATATTATATAACCTAAGGCGTTTTACCTTTTAGTGTATTAAGGGAAGATAGTTTGTGTTTATACCCCCCCCCCCCCTTCCCTCATGTTTAGCCCAATTGGTTTTCAGATTTTAAGACGTTCGACCCATTACTTTGGTGATTTTAGGACTTTTTGCCCCATTTCCTTTTTAATATTGACTTTTCGTAGCATTTGGGTGTCGATTTTTCCTGGTGAGCGATTGCGAGCCTGTAATTTAGGAGGAATCGGCCGTCGGCCGGGACATTTTCTTACCGAAAAATTTACAATTCTATCTAGAAGGGGAAACTTGATTTATTAAGTTTGCTGAAGGTCTAGGGAGGAAACTATATATATATATTGAGAATATATCACAAATACACGTGAGCCACTAAATGTTTCTAGTCTCTCAGTGGGGATCGAACCATCGACCATCAGAACGATAGCCGACGCTTTAATCAATTACACCACGGCTATCGTTCTGATGGTCGATGGTTCGATCCCCACTGAGAGACTAGAAACATTTAGTGGCTCACGTGTATTTGTGATATATTCTCAATATTTGTAACTCTCATGCTTTGTGGGTTAGAATTAAATTAAATCAATTTCAACCCGAGTTGCGTCGGGACACTCAAAAATCCGTGTATGGTATTCTGGAAATATGGATCCTACAACTAGGTTTGAATTGAAATATATTCGCCTAGTGGGTTTCCCTTCTCCCTAACATAAATAGGATAGAAGGCTGAGTGTCTTTTAGACTGCCGTGGTGTAATTGATTAAAGCGTCGGCTATCGTTCTGATGGTCGATGGTTCGATCGCCACTGAGAGACTAGAAACATATATATATATATATATATATATATATATATATATATATACCGGTTTATATATATAAAATATATATAGTATATATCTTTAGTGCAATAATCGACCAAATAATGAACCCTTTCCCTTAATGTTAGCTTTGTTTTCTGTCAATGGCTGGCATAGTATCTACATTTACCTTTTATTAAGAGCAGAACTCTTTTTGATAATAATTGATTAAGTTAAACTGCTTGGCAATACCTAGCAATAGTGAAGTTTGCCCAATCGGCTACTCATTGACTCATATATTTCCCTAATATATACTTTTATTCATAATGAAATGATCTATTGAAAACAAAAATAATAATAATAATAATCATAATAATATTGTCACTCCATGAACAATAATACAAAAGGAAGGCAAATATTAATAAATGTATATTGATGGAAAACAACACCCAAGATATTGAATTTCAGAAAGTTCGGGAAAAACAGATTTACAACACCGACCGACATTTGGCTTAGAGAGAGCGAGAGATCCTGTGTTTTGCCAGACACAAGTATGCCGATATTTGGTAACTTAAGTTTTGTAGATATATAAATAAATGGACTACATGCGTACGTCTTACTACAAACGCGTCCGTTATGTAATAATTACGTCTCAAGTTAGAAAATATCGATATTATGTGTGACTTTGGAATATAATATATTGCAATAAATGAAATATAAGTTACTTGTTATTTGATTAACGTGGTTTTACATGAACAGTGAATGTCTTGTTTAATTGGCTATAATCATGTAAATCTCGCCATAACTGAACCTCTAGTTGAAATGAAATACTCAGAACTTAATTGGTCAATGTTCATATAGTATTAACCGATTCAGTACCGGTAACTTCCTATTCTGGCAACTATTAGACGATTTTATTCAGCTTAACTAGGTTCTGTGGTAGCTATAGGCCTAAGGATTATGTGAGATAGGGTGTGTCCTTTTCATGGTTAGAGGTCCTTCCTAAGATCAATAAAATAATCTAATAGTTGCCAAATATAATGAAAAGGAAGTCACCTGTACTGTATGGGTTAATTACCCTCTCCTCCCTTTCCACATTACCTGCCCCCTCCTATTACCATTTCCGGACTTGCTTTCTACCTCACCCTCCACACATGTTTTGCCCATCTTTCCATCCCCCTTAACCCATTCTGTGCCGGCAACGTCTTTTTCATTTCATTCTTGCTATATTTAGACGATTTTGAGCAGTTTAAGAAGGAGCTGTTAGTGAAATGGGTCACGTGAGGTAGTGCGAAGCCTGTTAATTGCTGGAGACTCTTTTTAAGCTGAATAAAATCGTCTAATAGTAGCCAGAAAATGTTAAAAGGACGTCACCGATAAAGAAGGAGTTCACATTAATCTTTCTCTCCTATCACTCCCTTCTTACTCTTTCTCCCTGCCTTCCCTCGCTTCCCCTCCTTAGACTCCTCTCTCCCCCCCACACCAGCCAATCCCTCCACCAACCCCACTTTCTCTCTCTCCTCTTACTCCCCCTACTAGTTCAGTCACTCCCTCCCCCACTTTCCTGCCCTTCTCATGAATGGCACTCAGCTTAAGAATGTAAACAGAGAAACCGATCTGGGAGTAACAATATCGAGTAACCTAAAACCGAGTCAACAATGTTCAGAAGTTGTTAAGAAGGCAAACAAAATAATTGGCTTTATAGGCAGGTCATTTGAGCATAAATCCAAAGAAGTTATCCTAACCCTTTACAATTCCTTAGTCCGCCCTCTTCTGGAATACTGCGTTCAATCCTGGTGCCCTTATTACCAAAAAGATATAAACAAGCTAGAACGAGTTCAACGTAGAGTTACCAAAATGATACCTAGCCTAAAGAACAAACCATACGAAGAGCGTCTTAGAGAATTAAATATATTTCCTTTAACCCAGCGCAGAATAAGAGGTGACTTAATTCAAGTGTTCAAAATCATCAAAGGCATCGACAATATGAACTGTAGTAAGTACTTCACTATCGACCAATCTAATTACACGTGGGAAAACGGTTGCAAAATTATTGGTAAATCTTTTAACTCCCACGAATCTAAGAATTTCTTCTTCAATCGAGTTGTCAACTTGTGGAATGGGCTTCCCCGAGACGTTATAGACTGCAGCACCGTTGATTCATTTAAACTCCGCCTAGACAAATATCTCGCATCAAACCCGCGACTGACTGCGTTTGTAAATTAATAACTTTATTTTATCCCCCCCTCAGTTACTAACCCATCTGTCCCCTACTAACTTACTAATCCTGCCACGGACATTAGTTCTAGGGCAGTAGTTCCCTTTCCAATGTTCCCTTAGCCACTCTAAACCACTGTTTGGACACTTGATCCTCGGTGTTTTGGAGGACAAGCAGCCTAGAAGGGTCACTAGAACTGTTGTTGCTTGATTTCCTTTGTACTCATTTTCAGCCGTATTCTTCCTACCGTGAAACCCTACTCCTCAATAACGGAATATGACGAGATAGATTGATAGCTTTTAAAACTTGGGAGATTTATAGTTCTCTTTCATTAATTATCACTCGGTTCCACTATCTTCGTTCATTATGGGTTGGATGACACCCACCCCACACGTCTGAGAATACGGCTGTTTATAGTTTCGCATAGCTCACCCCCTACTCTCTACAGTATGTTCCTCCCTTAACCCTACCTTGCTTGTTTCCTCGGTATTTGTATTAACACCATTAGTTTGTTGCCTTCTTATGTTTACTAGCTTTACTATATTAAATATGCACCGATTAAGAAAAAAGTTTACTTCATGCACCTAGAAAGGTAAATAACATCATACAAACCCGATATGATAACAGCTGTGGTTCTCAAGCATTGAAGTTACTGCCAGATCAAATATACTGGATATGTCTCTATATATACATATCTATCTACGCAAATTAAATGAGTCAACTGTACCTTAAATCTGGCTCGGTCACCCTTTTTACTTTGGGTGAGACACTCGTTACAGGCAACTTTGCCAAATGTCTTCTCTACACACAGACGAAATATCCATATATCCATGATACAGAATACCTAAGCCACACACCAATATTTTTCCGTTAACAAGGAGAATAAGGAATACTTAACCTGGCAGCTGCTACCTTACTCTTGGAATATTTTACTGAGTAAATGCGACGTTCCTTCGAAGATGGCACTTAAAAATAACTACAAAAAATGCACCTGTGCCGGTGAAATGGAAGCTGTATGTGATTAGATGGACTTTTTCCTATTTTTCTTTTTTCTACATGAGCGAGGGAGATAAAAGGCAGAACTGCCTGTGACGAATGCCTCCCCCAGAGTTGGAAGAGTGACAGGGCCAAAATAAAGGGACTTTCAAGCCAAAATGCCTGGACACACGGAGTTTGAAGCAATTTAGTCATAGGATGAGGGAAACACTGATACTGGGAGAGTTCCAGAGCTCAGCTGTTGGATAGAAGAAAGATTGAGAATAACTTTTCACTCTTGGGTTGGAGAGCTGTACAAGGGTAGGGTGGGATTGTGTCACAAGATGGGTGCTACATGCTCTACAAAGAGGGGGTGGTATACATTGAGAGAGCTCTGAGGAATACTGATTATTGTAATAGCGGTAGAATAGTGTGATATGCAAAATTGCGGCGAAGAAAGACTGCAGATAATTGGTGAGTTCATGAGACGGAAGGCTTTCTTGCGTTACATGTGTCCCCCCCCCCCATCACTCTCCTCCCCCTCGCCCCCTTTTCTCCCTCAATTTCCCCCCTCTTCCTTTATTCTACTTTGTCTCTACCCAACTCCCTATCAATCCTCCCTTCCACCTCAAATACGTTCAGTCACCCTCTGTTACATCTCTCCCTCCCTCATACATATGCGAAACAACCATTGAAGCAGTCAGTGTGGCTAAAGCCTCAAGAGAGAACAGACCTATATCTCTCTGCCTCGTATGCACTCTTGTCATTATAATACGTGTTTTCACTAGATATTTTCTCTACACCTATTTTCTGGTTCTTCAATATTCACATTTTGATTAGTCAAGTATAAACATATGGTGCTGTAATATTGCTTTTTATGGTAAATATAACTAATTTTGTCAGAATTGAAGATAAATCTTTTGCTTTGGCAGATCTTTCAAAAGCATGTCTAAAGCAGCCCCCGAGTTGAGCAATACAGAAATATAGTACTGAATTACAATCCACGTAAATACCCTCTATTCTCGAACAACAAAAAGACAATGTAAATAATCCTCAAGTTATAAAGACAAATAATTTTCAAACTGCAGAGATAGTATAGGTGTTACGAAGTGATAAGCATATCATTATCAGTCGAAAAAGAAAGACATGGAGATTATCTAATATATTATATATATATACAGTATATATCTTAATCTAGGAAAAATAACATAGAAGCTATAAAGACCTTGATTATTGATTGAAGGGCTGTTTGGGCCGGTCCAATAAACCCTGCCACAGTCCACCACAGGGAGGCGACATAAAGACCTATTATTCTAAACAACAAGGTATGATAGAAATAGCAAAGTCGCATATCATTCTCAATCAACAGAAAGCGAAGGATACAGAGATGATCTAAATATATGAATATCTTAATCTACGAAGAATAACCCATGGAGACCTATAATTCTGAACAACATAAGATGGAAAATAGAGAAATCACAGTTTATTCTCAATCAACAGAAAGATACAGGATGGAAAGAGTCGGGCCTCGAACCAAACTCACGACCCATAACCGTTCGAAGATCATCCTGCTGTGGCTTGGCGGTGCCTCGGCTCGCGATATCTCCCTCAAAACCGGTGCCAGTCTCTCCACCGTCTATCGCTGGATCCGACGCTGCCAGGAGGGAACGCTTTATACCCGGGAGAAGGAGAAGACACTGTTGGAATGGTGTACACCTTGGCAACGATCGGATTCAGCGGGGAACCCAGTCATCCAGAGGCATATGGGCTCCCTAACCCCGAGCGCATTTTATCAACCTAGTGTTTTTCAGTTTAGTTGGGACTCCTATGCTCCCAATTATTACTATTCGGATTATCAAAATCAGAGTTGGGTGTCCTACTATTAATATATTGTTATGAACTTCGATATTAATATATTTGTATGTATGTATGTACTGTATGTATATGCTCAGGCACATGCCCATAACCAGGCGTGGCTGACTCTAGACTGAGCCCGAACAGAAACAACAAAATATAATATAAATATAAAACATTCACACACATCTAGGTCGCCCAGGAGAAGACTCAGAGAGCAAGGACCATGAGGATTAATATATTTAATAATATATATATATGATAAACAGTCGCGGTCATTGATGCGATCTCGGGATGAAATTAATTTCCTTATTTTGTTTAATCGGTTTGAGGTTTCATAGCGTAAAAGACTAAATAACCGGCACTGTACATTCCAGTTCATAAATCGTGGTCTAAGTTTTCGAAGTGATCTCGAACTGCATTGAACATTATTGGATGGGCTTATTTATTTGCTCATTTATCTATATTCATATTATTTTTCTAGTTTCCTCCTTAGACTTCCATCAAACTTAAAACAAACATCATCCATTAGATCCCCCTTCTAGATTAATTTGTACATGTTTCGGAAGACAAATGTCCCGGCCAAAGTTACAGGTTCACTATCGTTCGCCCGGAAAAAAATCGACACCTAAATAGCACGAAAGGCCCTACTATTGACAAAGAAATGAGGCGAAAGGTCTTAAAATCAATAAACTAATGGAGCAAAACTCTTATAATCTGAAACCTAATGGGGCTTAACATAAGGAAGTAGGGGATCTAGAAAACCGACCCATCTCCCCTTAACTAATACTTGCATTTTGAATGTTCGTTTTGCTGTTGTTGTTGTTGCTGTTCCCCAGGCTGTCTGGCCGAGCAGCCCCAAGGTCCCGAGCAAGGCCAAGGCCATAACAGAGCGCCCTCACAAAACCATCTTTGCTTACCACTAATAAAGCCCAGGTGACAGAAGCCACTCTAAGGCAGGGAACTGAGGAGGGTGCAGAAATGCCCGGGAGACCAAAGCCCCATCCAAGGCCCTGTGCCCCTCAGCAATTATGAAGGGAAAGTTGAGAGGCAAAGGAAAAATGTGATGCTTTGGCTCCCAATCTGCCAACCTCTAGGTTGGCAGTAGGAGGTCAATCCACGGAAGAGACGCCATCACTTGAGATCTAAAAAATATAAGTAAAATGAACAGTCGGGTCGGAGTAAGCTATGGGTATGGCAGAGATCGCTCAGCTCTCACTCTGATAGACCAGCCCATCACCACATGACTAGAACCCAATCATTTCGGCATGAGCTAGGATAGGCCCTAGAAAGCCACCTTTGGCGTTTTGCTGTTTGAGAGATTACATTGGGCCAGGATAAATGTCTTGGAGTGCACAACACAATAACAAACTATGGCTACAGCATATAGGCCTACGCCATGGTGATCTGATGCAGCAAGGTACTGGAGTTCTCGAAAAGGGGCTCCAGTCTTGACGTTATTCTTGACTTAGTGTGCTGGCTAAATAATCCAGAAGCGTTGATAGCCTCCAGAGTCCTATTTTAAGTAGCTGATGCAGGCTCGTCAGATCCAGTGATTCAGAGACAGAATACAGTAGATTGCAGACCCCGCTCATGTTTAACCAGGCCTAGTGAATTTCAGCTTTGTTGATTGCTATACTGCTAATTTATAATGTCTATTCACTATAAGTAGGCTGGACATCTTTACCTGTATATCTATAAAAGGGTTAGGGCAAATGGGCTGAAAATGTCCACACCTATTTACTGTCTGACTCTCCCCAAATGGTAGAAATATTAGCTCGATGACTTTAGTCTTCAGGTTATAGAGGTTATTGGTAGAGATTTCTGGCTTATTATAATTAATACTCTAGTATTCGAAAGCCCCAAATTAAATTATAAGTCCATATTATTGATATAAATATGGCATTCTATGTACGAAATTCTAAAATGTATAGTTAATTGCTAATACACCCGAAATTAATGTGGGATCAACACATACGGTATTATGGATATATTGCGAATGTAAAAATTTAGTTTGTCATAATTGTCAAATATGTATTTTGTTTGGAATCTATATGAATAAATCCTACCTAACGATATGCAGTTCATACTACTGGACTGTCGTATGTCTTTGACTATATAGGATTTGTGTTCTGTATAAATTTGATTAAACCTTCGGCAATAAACGCACAGTATATATAACATGCATGGAATTTCTAATGGAATATTATGTGGTGTGGTCCTTATTAACTACTGTATACAATTAACATGATTTCAAATAGATTCCGTATGCTTGGCACTCCCTAAAACTGTATTAACATGAATAGGGTCAGAAAATTATGCGATTCTATGGATATCTAAAGAAATGTTAAATACAATATATATACACAATGTAAAGTAATTTATTTATTGGTAAGTAATGAAAACAAAAATAATAATACTGATAATAATAAAATACACCTATATTATAATATGCCCATAGTAACATATTATATATGAAATTAATTCATGGACCTCAAACCCTATTCAGACAACAATCAAAGGACATATTATGGTAATGGTAAAAAGACGTCGCCGGTATAAAAGGGCTTAAATCTGTAAATATACGACTAAGTAACAACATCACCAATTTATTTGTTGAATAATATATACACTTTTCATTTGATATGAGATTAATACTACTTGGCGGTGACGTTAACTGTTTTAAATATACAATTATTAACATAATTACACCAATTATGCTAAGTAGCGATTGTCGCAGTCATCCCACCACTGAAGTCTCCGTTTCTGAGTTCCTGTCTCACTGTTTATACATTGCTCACTCACTCTCGCTCGCACACACACGCACTCTCTCTGTCTCTCCGACTACTTTATTGATATGAATTTAACAAATAATATATTTGACACTAATGTTATGAAATACAACATTTGTTAGCAAACCGCAAACTAGGGTAAAATGTATTGGCATTACTGGTAAATATATAAAAATGTCGATATATTACATATGTGTTGTAATAATGGGTTTCCAGTCAGTTAAATTTGAGTTGGTGGGATATTCATTATCGTGATCATGGTTAATGAAGTTTTGTAAAATCAATTGCATGTAGGCCTATAGGTAAGATAGAAATATGTTTATCATGGTTCTAAATTACCAGCAGCCAGAAAGAAACCTTACAGATAACATATATTACTGCATTACCCAAATAGTAGAGCTGTCGTGTCTGATTATACAGTATAGTAAACAAATAATTTACATGAGGTATATTTGTTGATAAAACATTTCCCTCGTGAATACAGGTATAATAAGAACAGCTGGCAACCGTGCTTAAAATTTGAGACCATTATTACCGTCTGTTGATGATTATGCAGTCTATTTTCCTGTGATCCTACCAAACCACCCACTTTCTTCCCCTAGCACCACCTCCCCATCTATATAATTTGAGTCGGATTTAACCTTTTTATACAGTCTATCAGACAAAAGGTCGAGATTAACATGTCTCTTTAACCCACTGAACCCCAGGCAATATAATCTAAATGTACACTCCAGGACCAGCAGGTTGTCAACCAATTTGTTGTTTCCCAGAAAACACCTGGAATGGGTTGGAAATGAAGGAAAAACCACAAAAAATTATCCCCTAGGTTATTAAGGGGTCCTACGGGGCGCCCAAAAGTTGGAATTAACATGGGGAAATGGGTAGGCAAAAACATGAAAAACAGGTTTTTGCGTGCTCACGGTCACGGGGCTGGACTTTAAGGGTTTTCAACCATCGGGATTGTTGCGTGGGATACTTCGCAGTTCCCATACAAATCTGAGCCCTCTAGGTGCCATAGAACCGGAGTAATTAAGCGTAACTCACCCTATGCGGCGCTAGGGTTCAGCGATACATATATTGCCGACGCATCACGTGCGTCGCTGGGGTCCAGTGGGTTGAGATAAATTATCTACCAATACCGAACTTACTAAGGGAACACCACTTGTCTTACTAACAGGTTTTAGAGTATATCCAATAACCTTAACTATTCAGTATCGGTAGTAATCTAGTAGTTTCTGATTAACTTGCACTAAATATGAACATTAATAATACATATTTGCTAACTTGGAAAGCAATACACATAATTACAAAACTAAAGTTGAAATGTGTTGGTATCACTGGAGAACCATTTCAATTATTTACAGAGAGAGAGAGTGCGAGTGAGTTTGTGTATGTGCGAGTGATCAATGTATACACAGTGAGACAGGAACTCGGAAACAGAGACTGCATGTTCAGAGGTGGCATGACTGCGGCAACCACTACTTCACATAATTGATGTATTTGTTATTTACTGTACATTTAAAACTTTTAACATCACCACCAAGTAATTATTAATCGCAAATCAAATAAAAAGTGTACTGGCACTTGGGCGACCCCTTCTTGTTATAGTTGCGGACCATTCTGTAAGAAGAAAAAAGATGTTTTATATACCTACATAGTGCATAAAATGGATATTCTCAATTACCATTTCATGATCTCAATTGCCCCACCCCTTGTTCTCAGTTGCCCCACCTTGTGATCTCATTTGCCCCAATCTAGTAATTGGTCAAGATTTGGAACACTAATCAACTTACCTGATAGGTGGATGTAGGTGAGTGTTGCAGAGAATTTCTTTGATGCAGTATGTGATTAGCAGTTTTGTCCTTTAATTTGACACTGCGTTATTATCCTTAGTATTTAGTCTGAAATATTTATCTGAAAAAGCAGTTTTGGAAAAATTAATACAAATGTAGTTAAATTTCACATAATTCAAGTTGAGATGCTTAATGCAACTCGAGACATAATTGGTGGTCACACAGAACATTACAAATATATCCTATCCTTAGTAATAACACTACAGTATAGTAAGTTCTCAAATACCCCTATAATTCACATTTGCCCCAGACGTTCTCATTTCCCCCAATCTACGCGTAGAATGGGGTATTTGAGAACAGTTTTGGGGCAATTGTAATATGCTAAGGTATAGGGCAAAAAATAACTTATATTCGTGTACAAAATTTATTTAAAAAACAAAAATTTCAAATTTAATTCTGCACACATTCACCATAACAAATGTATCAAAATGTATAAAAAAAGTTTTTATTAATTAATACTAACAGTAAAAAAAAAATAAAAATGGGGGAAATGAGAACAGTGATTTGGGGGCAATTGAGAACATGTCTTTTAATGTATATAATTGTATATTACTGAATTATTTCCCCTTGTAAGACATAAATAAACAGTTCAAACAAATCTGGCTATTTTTCTTAACCTTACCCTACCGGATGAGCATGTCTGAATGTATTTAGGAATAGTATTACAGATTTCCGTGCCTCTTTCAGATGTAATTTCATCACAATATCCTCTAGATCGGTGTCTAACACTTCTCTTCTCACAGGTTCCTTGAACGCTAACACTTTTGCAGGGTCCTGGTCTTTTGGTACATCAGCCTTCCTGTAATATAAGATGTCACACTTGGTTTCAGCCGTTGCCAGAACCCGACCAGCATAATGTACTGGGGCCTTTTTCGCTGGTTCAAACTTAACGAGAACATAATCACCCACTTTCAGTTGTTGTTCACCGGTAGCTTCATCCTCCGTTGGTTCGGGCTCAGTCGCTGGCTCTGGCTCACTCTTGTCACCCTTGTCGGAAGAAGAGTCTGAAGTATTAATTTTGTGTTATTCAACAACAAAATGGTGCTGTTGTTACTTAGTCGTATATTTACATATTTAAAGGAATGCATTTATTGTGCAGTAGTATATTTAGTACCACAATTTGTGACTTCGATACCATTGTCATTTGTCACAATTTCTATTGAGGTATTATATGACCTTAAGTTTGGGCTAATAAAGTTTTCTATCTGAATTGATGTTTTCTCAAACATTTTCGTAAAAGCGATAATTGTATTCAACACTTATCATATGAATTCGCTATGTGTTAGGTGATGAGTGTACGCAATGTAGAAATTTAATGAAAAATGTACAAATAAAACGGAAGTTTTGTGAATATAAATCCAGATTCGAACTGGAAGAGACGTGTGGAATTGTCGCCTATCTCTCTCTCTCTCTCTACACGCTTCTTCATGTCGGTCAATGTGCCTCCACCTGTTCAAGAATAACACCCGCCATTGAGCTAATATATTAGCAAATATACGAACGAACATTCGGAAGTATTTCATTATCTTAAATAGCAATATATGCATTTGTAGTATACTGTATATATCAAACCCTTTCACGCATTTATGACGCAGAGGTTGCCAGATTAGCAATAAGAAATAGTTCTCTCACTCTTATAATTACCTCTCCAAAATTAGTTTTCTGCCCACAGCTAACTCAAAGACAACTGCAGAGGTTGAAGTAACTAAACTACAGGTTTCTAAATACCCCTGATGGTAACAAAGGCTTTAAAGTATCCCCAATAGGCTCAAAATCGCGTCATATGTGGGAGAGGGTTAAGTTTCTTGTCTTGTTTAACACCTTAAGAGCGGGTGGTGGACTATATTTCACTGTGCCGCTCAGCGTTTTTTTTTTTACCATAAATAGGGTTGTTTCCGTGCTCTTTTTCATGTATAAACAAGACCCAGAGCGTAATACAAGTATGTATCCCTGAAAGGGCGTAAATTGCGCTTTCCAATGACACCCGAACCATCCTTCTACGATCACTGGTGGTCTTGCAACGATCGTGCAACCGAAGGGCAAAATCAGGTAAAATCGGTAAAATACGGTAATTTCTTTATATAATTACGTATGTAGCGAGGGAGTGAGGGTGGATGTAAGTGGAGTACATCTCAGTTGGTCCACGGCGGCCGTGGCGAGCAGTCATGAGGTAACCCGTGCTCCTCCCATCACTCGTCTCTCTCTCTCAGAGCCAATATTGCGCCAAAATTGCACTCGGACTTAATTCGGGCCCCGCCACATAGTCCAAATTTTTCGATACGGACTTAAGTCGGGCCCCGATAGACAAGGGTTAATATATGTTCTTACACTGGTACAAAACAAATCAAATCTACCAATCACAATTCCTGTAAGATACCCTCTTTACTACATCAAGTATTAAGGAACACCCCGATCTTAACATTAATCCTCTATTACAAACTCCAATGCACTATAATAAACTAATGAACTCATATTATGATCCTCCCGTGATTCGCACTCGGGATACCACACCCAGAATTGCCAGATAAAACTGCGAGACCCAGAGCGAGGTTGGGCCAGCTGGATCTTTGACAGACTGTACCTCTGGAGACGTGTTTATATTTTGAGGGAAGCTGGCTTCTTTTACTTTATATGATTGCATTGCTTTTACATTGATGTCTGGTATTGAAGTTTTTAGTTTTTTGCATATATTTTACCTCTTCCAGCGCCATATGATGTTACGATGCCATGATTTCTAGTAATTAATCTATCCTTCCCAGACAGATTAGACTTGTACATGATGCCTGCTTTGGCCACACTGTTGGTGATCGTTGCTGCTGCGGTGTGCTGCTCAGAGACCAGGCTACCTGCATCTATCTTAGGTAATACTGTAGACGATTAAGGGGGTAGGGGTTGTATATTTGTTCATTTAATAATGTGTTTAATATTATTGTTTGCCGATGATAATGCCTGCTTTGGTCCTACTGTTGGCGGTGGCTGCTGCTGCTGGGATACACTGTTCGAAGGCTTGGCTACTTACATCTGTCTTAGGTAACACTGAACAGTTATGTTCTTCTCTGGGGTTATATTTATGAAAGTAAAAATGGTATTACTGAATTATTAGACTTTCTCGCTATGCAATAGCTAATTATTTGTCATATGGAACTGTTAAATAAGATTCTACACTCTAAATTCAATAATGCAATTTTTAGTTCCGTAAATAAAATATGGGAGAGGAACAGGACTTTTGCAGGGAACTGGACTTACTTAATGGGCCAGATCCCGATATCTCACTGATCGGTATACGCAAAGGGGTCAAACTTTCAGCATAAAGTCTAATTAAGGAACACCCCGTTCTTAAAATTAATCCTCCATTACAAACCCCAATGCACTAGAATAAACTAATGAAAGCATATATATGATCCTCTCGGGATTCGAACTCGGGACACCACACCCAGAACATAAGCATCTGAACCATTACACCACCAACACAGTTAAAGGCTTAGTACACGATCACAATTAGTATCCATTTCCGAATTCTGGATATTAATCTTGAAATGTCGGGTTGGTATATCAACTCGACATAGTATTTTCTCGTCAACAATCCTGTAATAGGATATAGTGAGATAGAATATGCCCGACAGGGTCACATCTAGCTTTATGGTGACCGGTCAACTCAACCAGTAGACCATTTCATCCAGTACCAAATCAAACAATACGGTTAGGTTAGGTTAGTACTATATTTTGGCACTGGTTTGGTTGGTCTTGGTTGAGAGCTACTGGTTAAAATGGTCTACTGGTTGAGATGACATGGAACCCTAGCTTTATAAATCTTGCTATACCTTCTCAAACTAAAGCAGCATTCACACAATAAGAACACAGGTTACTTTGTACTCTTATATATTCAATTGCATGGAAATGGAATATCAATTATACCTATCTGTCATATCCGGCAGAAGGTAATAGAAATCAGTGACTTATCAGAATAGAGTATACTATGCTAATACAGTAATTATAAGTCACGTTACACACAGTATCAATAATATGAGTATGCAGGAAAAATAAGATTATACAAGTACGTAGTATTTCAATGGAGATAATAATACGTATGTGAGCAAAGCGTCTAACGTGAAGAATTCTGAGATTGAACGAACCTGCCTGAGAGAGCGTTCACGGGCGCGGCGCGGTAAGCGACCGCCAAGGGGATTAGCAAGGGGTCACACAGGTAAGATAGGCAGGTATAGTGTATAGGGCCTAGGTCATATGGACTGCTTATATGCAAATTCTCAATGCTGGTAAAAATAGAGAATATCTTCACGGTATACACTTTCGCCTCGACTTGGATACACAAAAGAATAATAGCACATAAAGGTGAAATCTGAGAGTATTCCGTTTAAGTCTGTATAAAGGTAAGCTTATATAACGTGTGTACAAATATGAATTGTAATAATTGGATAAGAATTACACTTTATAGGATTCACTGGGCAATATCTGGTACTATGAAATCACTTGTACAGATCAATATTTATGGGAGGATAAACGACAATGTAACTTGTACACAAATAGGAATTACAATAATTAATTAACACAGATCCTTGGCACAGATCAAATTATCAATACTTCCGAAATACTCGCATATTCTACCTTACCTTCGACAATAGCCACAAATTGAGATACGCAGGACACTTAGGATAGCGTGGTGTGGAGAAGGTACAGGTACGAGGGTCAGGGCGTCGTAGAGCTCCGGGCACGGCGGCTGGACGTCGAGGGACCACTTCGTCAGGAGTCCAAGGGGCAGGACGGCAGGCACTTTCTCTCTCAGGGGGGTGAACGACTCCCGGACAATAATCCAGACAGAGCGCTAGTGGAACGACTCCCGGACAATAATCCAGACAGAGCGCTAGGGTGAACGACTCCCGGACAATAATCCAAACCGAGCGCTAGGGTGAACGACTCCCGGACAATAATCCAGACGGAGCGCTAGTAGGCAGTTAATAATCCAAACAGAGCAACCTACTGAGCGTGAACTGACTTCCTGTAATTTCAGTTAGGCTATATTTGGATTGTTTCTCTTGGTCCGGTTGCATTATCTCACATTAACAGGGGCATAATAAATACATCAAAAATGGCTATGTCGAGGGTAATAATTACATGAAAAATATATGTTGGTGCTTAACAATATCACATTGAGGTTCTCGTCTTTTCGACTTCTGTTTCTTATCTCTACTATATGGCATGATGATTAATTCGTGATTTTTTGTTCACTAGCTGGTTTGTCTATTTGTATTGTTTATGCAATGATTTGGTTATGTGGCACTTCCTATCACCATTTCTCTTCTTTTCTCACAGGGTATCTCCTCAAGGGGGAAGAGCCCCAACGATTTAGGTATTCCCAGGGCTCTTTATGTGTAGCTTGCATAAGTACTTTTTCATTGTAATATTCGAGGGGTAATGCCGCCTTGGTCGTTTGAGTCCCGCACTGTGGTTGGTGGGGCCGTGCGAGGTGGTGATTGATGGGGCTTGGCCTGCATTGCGGGGGAAACTCACCTGTTTGCCCGGAATTAGAGAATGGGTTAACTGGTCTAATTTCCCGTTCTCTGGAGAATGGGAAATGTTGTCCATTCTATTTCTTTTCTTCTTCTGGTGTATGAATCCCTTCCTCCTGCTGTCCCTCGATTCTCTGACCACTGCTATTCAGTGCGGTTCTTCTTTGGATCCCGTCACTTCAAATCTAATCATGTACTTATACCCGACTGCATTATGGAAAATATAATGTTTTAGTGATATGGGAACTCAATGTCTAAATGTATCTTATCTAAGTAACCTATACACAACGATAAGAAACTTGTTTTGTTTTAGGTCAAACTGTCTGCATAATCTTCAATAAAAGGTTAATAAGTGATATGCAAACTCAATGTCCAAATGTATCACATCAAACCCCTTCTGCACCAGCGAAGTCTTATATATTTCGATTTGTTCTATCTATAATCGTATGATTTATGTGCAGTTTAAGTATGATCTGTGTTAGTAAAAAGGGTTAAGATAGATATTGGAAGCCTGTTAAATGCTGGATACCCTTTTTAAATTTAATAAAATCGTCTTAACAGTAGCCAGTGTACCATGAAAAGGATGTCACCGGTACATAATGGGCAAATTATTCTATCCCCAACAATAAGAAGCAGGCTTTGTAGATTGGTAGCTAAAATTCCTCTGAAGGGACCAGTTTTCACCCTGTACTCATAGTTTTCAATTGAAACGGTTAAAATATGACTTCAGAGGCTATCAACCCTTCTGGATCATTAACCCAGCACACAAGTCCAGTATAGCGTCAGGACTGGAGCCCTTTATCGAGAACCCCAGTCCCTTGAATTAAACTAGGCTATAGTCTATTTATTACAACGAGCTTTAGACTTCCGACAGTCATTGTTGGAAATCACATAGTCATAAGTTTTTAAAAATGCGCACCAACCCCTGTTTCATTCATGATATGCACCAAAACCTATTTCATTCATGTTCTTTAGTACCATAATGCAATATAGCCTTTAGATTCTTAGCCATTAGAAAGTGTTTAATGGTGAATTCCAGTGATGAAATCTATTCAAACTACAATGTCCATTGGGATCTGTTTGGTTTTAGGGGTATGATACTGAAGAACAGTCATCAATGTGTCCCAACAACATAGAAATATAGCTTATCTAATTTATATTATGTGGTGAGCACTGGAGTGTTTACCATGACGTCACAGGCAACAATGGCGGAACACTCTACATGGGAAATGGGTGAATCTGTGGTATTTTTGTATGTGAGAAACATATAAATTGTATGCATGTTTACAGCTAAACATTTGGCTTAATCACTATCTGGTCAAGGGACTGCGATATATAAAATTAACAGAAAATTATACTATCATAAAGAAAAAGGCCAAAGAAGCCACCTCCCTCAACTCTGGACCAGGCTAAGCACTCATAAAAACTGCCTGTATGTTTATTATTGGCAAGATTGGATTATTTCTTGATGTACACCACATCTTCAAGACTTTGTTCGATGTTTTGCAGAGCTTGAGTATTGAATTGAAAGGTACTAACTAAGGAAAAAAAGACCTGTCCGCGAGCGTGTGTGATGGGAGGCCAAGTATCCCATGTTTACATTGTCGTCACGCGAATCAGCTGGAACTCTCCCAACTGACTGCCGAGGATGCCCAAGGCGCTATAAACTAGTAATTTTGTCTGCAGTGTAATGAAATTATATCAATATTGCCCCTATACATATTACTTTATATTCATGCCAAGTTATGACCCTGTAGTAAACTTCGTTTTTTCTGTCTTTCGTGTAGTTCACCTTTAACCCCTTCAGCACGCTTTACCCATTTGAGTCCTAATGGTATACTATAAGAGAATGGTAACTACAGTAAGACTTAAATGATGTTTTCTCGCTGAAAGGGTTGAAATTATATTTCAAATAAACATTTATAATAGTTTACTAATGAAATTACTACACAATACATTTTAAAGTGATGGACGATATGAAACTTAGATCTACTGTATATTATATCGGAAGAATTAATTTCTAGTCAATACCATAAAAAACAAAATAGAAGTGAACGAGAGCTTTTGCAATGATCTCCAAATCACACACTAAATCTGCAAATCAGGCACACCCTCGTATTATAATTGTCATAACTCAAAATGTATGTATTTTATTATATTTTGTATATATATGTATTCATGTAACTTATTTGTTTTGATTATATATATTTATGTATTTACTTTTTTTTCAGATAACCAAAGCATTTTATCAGATGCCAGAGGAGCTGTCGACTCTCTCCTGGAAAGCCTTTTAGAAGAGGACGAATGTTTTCCAATGTTCCTAACTACTGGAATAACCCCAAACCTGATCTTTAAAGTACGTTTGGCCATTATTCGTTATTCACCAGTAGAGCTTAACCCCTTTTTACCGGTGACGTCTTTGTATTATTTATAGTATTCCTATAGTTAGACGATTGTATACAATTTAAGGATATATGAAAGCAAAAAGGGTTAAGTATGATAGTTCGAAGCCTGCATGAAAGTTTATAAGATACCCTTTTCAAACCGAATATAATCTTCTAATAGTAGCCAGAAATAAGTTAAAAGGGCGGCACCAGTACAGAAGGGGTAATCCTCCATGTATAATCCTTTAGTAACGTAGACAGTAGCTGTTATTAATGATGGTATACTCCTACTCGAAGCTGTGTCAGGCTTAATTGAATTTCATTAATTTTTTACTTTATATATAAATTTGGGAGGTTTCTTTATATTTGACGAGGCTTCAAAATGAATAAGACTTAATAGTAGCGACTGTACAGTTGCCCAGAGTACGAAAGTAAAATATTATGAATGAATTGCGAGGGTAGTTTCTATTAATTAACAGTTGAATAATCAGACGAGTTAACCACTGCAAACGTAACTACACTTGTAATTCAGACATGCGCATTATATTTCTATAAGATCACGAAGAAGAACCGAACACTTATGTGGGCAACTATACATCAATATACCGGATATGGATTACGTGATCTACAAAGTCACAGGAAGCGACCTGTAGTAATAATGGATTAAGGGGAAAGGGGAAATATTTTGGTCGATTATTCCATATATTTATTATTATTTTAGTTTCATCCCTAGACCTCCATAAACAAAAATCATGAGATCTCCCTTCTAGATTAATTTGTACATTTTTGGGTAGAATAATGTCCCGGCCAAAGGCCAGGTCTTCCAAAATTACAGGCTCACTATCGTTCGCCAGCAAAAATAGACACCTAAATAGCAAGAAAGGTCTTTATATTGACAAAGAAATGAGGCGAAAGGTCTTTAAAATCAACAAAACTATTAGCCAAACCTCTTACATTATGAAAACTGATGGGGCTAAACATGAGGAAGAAAGCGGACCAGAAAAACGGCCTATCTCCCCTTAACCTACATACAAAGGAGTTATTGGTTCATCATTGATTTACCGTTTGCCTATAACCTGTTCACTATCATTCGGCCAGCAATCTTGACCCCATAACCTCTGTAACTCAAAAAGGGCTTGAGCCAATGGGCTGCAAATTTCCAACATATATCTCCTGGCTGACTCTTTCCAAATGGTAGAAATAACAGCTCAATTATTGATTTTTTTTGTATGAGAGGTTGAGGTTGAGAGATCTGGCCTACCTATGATGAGCAGGGTATAGTGTAAATGTATATGGGTGCGTGTGCCATTGCAATGTTTTTTTTTACGAACGTGTATATCCATAGGTTTTTAAAAGTCCTTCTCTCTCCCTAATATATTTAGTTAGACATTCCAGTATACTTAGAAATAGTATGTACAGGAGAAATTAACATTACCACTAACATATTTCGTAGTTACTATATATGTACAGTATATTATATTTGGTATATTATCTGATTATTAATAATAACGGTCAAACTTAATTGAATTTACAATTAACATGTTTTTGTATCACTTAATTATATAAACCGTTAATGTATGAGCTACATACCAAAATAAAATATTTAACTAACAAAATAATTAACACTATGTTCTCACAATAAACTAATTCATAATATGTTCATATTCTGATGCATACCAATATCCAGATAATATATACCAATGATAATCCTATATGTTTCAGGATAATAAGCTGAGAGGAATGGGACTATTTAGTATTATGGTGGATAACAAGCATACCAACGCCACCCTAACACAGCTGTCCGGGGTCATCAGTAGAGCCAGACAGGTCAGTCAAACAGGGTTGGGTTTGTGTATTAGTTTGTGTATGTATTTACTTATTTCTTAATTTATTATTAGTTTAGTTTCCTCGCTAAACCTTCATAAAGCATAAGAAAATAGTACAACCATGAACAATAATACAACCATGAAAAATAGCCCTCCAAACTCCTTTCGAGATAAATTTGTAATTTTTTCGGCAAACAAAAATGCCCGAAAAAGGTTTATGGAAGAAACATATATATATATATATATATATATATATATATATATATATATATATATATATATACCGTATATATAAATATATAAATATATAAATATATAATAGAAGATATCATTAAAGGTGAATTCCAGGGATGAAACCTATTCAAACTACAATGTCCATTGGGATCTGGTTGGTTTTAGGTACATGATACTGAAGAACTTTCATCAATTTGTTTTAACAATATAGAAATATAGCTTATCTAAGTTATTTTATGTTGCGCGAAATGGCGTGTTTACCATGACGTAACTGTAGCCAATGGCGGGCACTCTCGACATGGGAATTTATATCGATATTGCCCATATACATAAATTACAGTATATTCATGCAAGTTATGACTCTGCATTAATCTTCGTGTTTTCGTTCATCCCTGTAGTTCACCTTTAAAGACGTTTTTCGCGGCACTATTACAATCAGTTTATTAGAGAACATAGGAACCTATAGACCCGCGCGTAAACATGCCTAAAGTATTCAGTCCAACACGTAAACAAACAACATTCGGTCGATTTGACCAGGTCAGGTGAAGGTATTGAGGGATAAGCCTTTACAACGGCACCTCGTATCTACATTCTAGTTTTCCTATTTTTCTGAAGTGTAGAAAGGGGAGAAGGGGTGTTGGCGATAGAGGAAGCTGTTGGAGTGGCTTAGTTATGTGTTATTAGTCTGTATACGTCGTCGAGGTGTCTCCCAGCTGGGTGCAAGAATGTGAAACACGCTAGGACGTACTACCATACCCACCAAATGTCCGCCTTGGCTGGGATCGAACCCAGGTCAAGCAGATTCACACGAACCTCCTCGTCAGGTGAAGGTATTGAGGGATAAGCCTTTACAACGGCACCTCATAGCTACTTTCGTTCTTCTTTTGGGCTTAACGCTCCCCTGCACAGCTTCTTGCTCTGTACAGGGGCATAGTGCGCCCTTGTATTGAGTATTGTTCACATGTGTGGGGAGGTTCCTCTCACACCGCTCTCCTAGACAAAGTTGAAAGGAAGGCCTTTCGAATCATTAACTCCCGTCCACTCACCAACTCTCTGCAATCTCTCTCTCTCCGCCGCAATGTTGCATCTCTCTTGCTATTCTATCGCTACTATAATAATCAGTGTTCCTCAGAGCTATCCCAGTGCATACCACCTCCTTTACGTAGGGCACGTGGTACCTGTCTTGCAACTCAATCCCACCCCTACGCTGTGCAACTCTCCAACCCAAGAGTGAAACGTTACTCTCGAACTTTCTTCTACTCAACAGCTGAGCTGAGCTCTGGAACTCTCTCCCAGAATCAGTCTTTCCCTCTTCCTATGACTTAAATTGCTTCAAACTCCGTGTGTCCAGGCATTTTGGCTCTAACGTCCCTTGATTTTGGCCCTGTCACTCTTTCAACTATGGGGAGGCACTCGCTATAGGCAGTTATGCCTTTTGCCTCCCTCAATCACATAGAAAAAAAAATGCGACGGGCATCAGGATAAACAACGTTCGTTCCCTTCAATAAAAAGTTTGGGATATGTCTTTCTTTGGAGTCCCGTTGTACTATACTGTAAATCACTTGTGTAACTATATCTTATTTCTGTATACCCTTAAGCGTTTCAGGTATCTTAATTTTATGGTTTATTTGTTCAAAATGTTGCTCACTCATCCGAGTATGAAATATTCTTCAACAATTTATATTTTCACTTGTATGCCAATATAATGGAACTAGTGATGTTTTTACAAGAGCTAAATATGAATTTAGCATGATCATATCACACGTATCAAAACTTGTTAATGAACACATGC
Source organism: Paralithodes platypus (assembly GCA_032716605.1). Lineage (NCBI taxonomy): Eukaryota > Metazoa > Arthropoda > Malacostraca > Decapoda > Lithodidae > Paralithodes > Paralithodes platypus. Next base: position 38,491,215 of record CM064546.1, read on the forward strand.
CATTTTCCCTCCACAATGTTGACAAGTTGTTATTGACCATGTCACAACCGGCTGACCACACGCCGCTTAGGCGGCTCTCTCTATAGGATAATGGTTGTTGACTGGTGGGTGTTCCAAGAATTTTGTTGAACACAACTTAGATTTGCCAAAAATTGACACGATCTCAGAGTTTCTTGTATCACACAGCCTTGTAAAACGTTCAGTTAAGTGTGAAAGCTGTGGTGCAGACTTGAAAAGGGGGGGGGGGGGTTAGATTGTTGGAGTAATGGGTATGGTATTGCAAATCCTTAAACCAAACCATGATACACAATAAAACACTGTAATCCACGAATAAATAAAATACATGGTAAATAAGGCTGTTCTAGTTATCTCGAACTGAACCACTAAATAAACCCCCCACCCCCTCCGTAAGGGGAGATCTCCACTTGAGGGATTTTTTTCTTGACCCCTTTCTCCCTCATGTTTAGCCCCATTGCTGTTGATATTATAAAACGTTTGCCCCATTAGTTTAGCGATTTTAAGAACTTAAACCCCATATTAAGACCTTTCGTGCCATTCAGGTGTCGATTTTATCCTGGCGAGCGATAGCGAGCCTGTAATTTAAGAGGAACCGGCCTTCGGCCGGGAAATTTTTCTACCGAAAAATGTACAAATTTATCTTGAAAGGGACTCAAGGGGGTGTAATTTTAAGCTTGATGGAGGTCTAGGGAACAAACTAAATACCTCCCCTTAACCCTGTCAGTAAACGATAATTATATTCTTGGTTACATTCAGGGTTGCTGTAGTTTTGTTTTTTCACTCTGGGGAGGACTTGGGGAATCCAGAGGCTTAACCAAGATTGTATATTAATCGTATGGGTCTTTCCACATGTGTATGAAATAGTCAATTCAAAGGTAAGGCTATACTAATTATAGTGACCCTAATGTTTCACTATAATCTGGCCAAAAGTAGACTCATTTAAGTATCATAGGAAGGATCTCTGGAAACTAAAGAGCAAAAAAAATCAAAATTTAAACAATGACTCCGATAAGCATAAGCAAAATTAAAATAGTCATGAATTCTTGGGGGGTCAGAGATCTACATATTTTGTTTGTATAATTTACGTATGGGCGAGTGAAATATTTGACAATATTTTCACGGAAAGAATAAAGTATCTATAATCATAAATATGTGTCCAATACTTTCAGAACTAGTAAAATATTTCTCTAATCCAGGACAGTGCCTTGTTCCGATCTTATTCCTAACCCGCAATTACCTTGCACAACCCTCGCACATTATGTCGCCCGAGAGGGCCGACAGAAAATCTCTGTGGGTTCCGCAACGTAAGCTTAATGTAAAAATAATATGCATGGGTTCTTACAAACTGCAAAGCCCATTATTATATGTTGAGTGCCTTTGAGTGCAACTGTATTAGCTTAGTTAACTTGCAATCGTCAATGTCGACTGTAAACTTGGGATAGATATCCCATTATTAGGTGTCAAAGAAAATGTACCCTGCCACTGCTTCTACCACTGGCCGCTAGTCGTCTCTGGTGGTCTGCAGTGTTGTCAATTTAGCTACTTTAACGCTTGATCTAGGATTGCAAAGAAATATACAAGGGATTATCACTTGCTTCGATCAAGTGGTTATTATTGACATCGAGCGTTATGAATTCCAGCTATTGTCTGGTGGCTTGAGATAAGTTACGCAATGTTCTAGATATTGTGTATATTTTTTCCAAAGATATTCTGCACTTATTAATACTCGCTCCAAAAATTCTAGCGGCTTTGAAAACTAATTTAGCGAGTTTTAGAAATTGTTGCATTGGTAATCCTGACTGGCGTTCTATTTACCAAAGGGGAGGGTCTGTTCGCAGCCGGATACCTTACCCTCTACGCATGCGCGAAAATGTAAGCCTCCCTTGGCCCCGCCCACTGCCGAAAATGTACAAATATTATATTATATTAGATTAGATTAACCTAACTTAACCTAACCTAACCCTAATGTAATATAATATAATATAACATAACACAAATAACAAAATCAAAATATAAAAATATACTAAACTTCGAGTGGGATCGAACACTGGATATCTGAATGCCAGGCGGGAGCTCTAGTGACTGTACTACAGAGCGAGCTGGCAGGAACGGTTTGAAGGGTTTATTTTAACGCGGGGAACTGGGGGCGGGGCCAAGGGAGGCTTACATTGTCGCGCATGCGTAGAGGGTAAGGTATCCGGCTGCGTACAGACGCTCCCTTACCATAGCATGCCATTCAGTTTGGTAACCTCGACTGCGTGACTTCCACTTAGTGCCACTCTGTGATTTAGCTGCTTATATTTCGGTTCCTATGGCTTCTCGCGATTTGGGGATCTTCTTGTGTACTGGTGAGGCTATACTTGATGCTTGTACGGGGTCCAAAATAATATTTTTTAGCTAAGTATATACAATTTCCAACCGTTTATTCCATCCAATGTCTCTGATTTGACTTTGGTTAGGAACCCATGTTCGAAAGAAGTATTGTGGGCGGGTCACGTGTGCTCGTTATGTATAATTTGTTCAGCAAATATATAAATTAATGACTTTCATACCATTCATCCAGTATTTATTTAGATCAAGTAAATAATGCTTGGTTATGAATAATTGGTGTACTGCACACTCTAGGACCCGAATTCGAGCTCGTACCAAAGACAGATCGAACTCAATTGCCACCCTGTTATCCAATTTCAAATACATTTTAAGCCTGTCTAAGCTAATTTATAATGAATTGTGCAAATATCATTAATCTTCGGACAAGACGGTAATCAATCGATTATGTTTATAATCAGTGCTATTAAGTCAGCCGTCCCCAGCTCCCCAGATGTTGATGAAATTGGGTGTGACTTTGATGCAGCAATTTGGCAATTATTCACTGGATACCACCAGGTACTCATATTCACGGCTGTTCCTTTCACTGGTGTCAGGCAGTTTACAGACAGGTTGGAATACTCGGACTTCAGACTACATACCGGTACCACTACAAGGAACCAGGATATAACTAATAAAACAATTACTCGCACTGCATTAGCTACCAAGACGTCATATCCCCGATGCCTTTGAGTGCCTTAGGTCCCAGGCAAATAACTGCGAAAATCGTATTTCCCTGTTTAAATATGTAGATTCGACATGGCTAAGGTCCACACTTGTGGCTGTAGAAAACTGGTCGACCTATACGCGCTTAGTACGTACCAACTGTACAATTGTATACATCCTCATCCCCCATTTGTTGAAAGATGCACAATTTGTGACTTTACAACTGCAATTCCTTTCAGAACATGCACTATCTTCGTCTCAAAGAAAAGCCAACAGAGATAAACAACGGCGACTACGCGAGTAGTGGCAGCTATATGAAGAAAAAGCTATTACAACAGCCAATTTCTTTAAGTTTTTGTATTTGTATGGTACCATTTTAAATATGATAAATCTTATGACGAGTAGGCCTAGTGGGCTACACTATTAGTTTAGCACCAATTCCATGATATAACTGTATCCTGTGTTGCAAGCCAAGGCTGCCTTAGGACCATATATTAATGTTACAGGACTTTCGTATTACTGTACTTTCATTATAAAATGGCAACTATTATGGGTTTCAGAGGCCGTGTGGCATCGTTTTTTCGGGAATAACTTAATAACAAACAGTTGGATCAGTATGATATTTTGACAGTTTTTTTCACACCGTCCCCTAATTTTCGTCAATATAGTGCATTACCAAAAAGTGTAGAAATAAGGCACTTGTCCCTTAGTCATGAGTTTAAAGTTTCACATTAATGACTAAGAAACGGACAGAGCTACCGTGGCTTACCTGTGAGAACCACCAAACCATGATTGCTCCTCCATCAAACACGGTAGTTATCAGCCACCACCCAACCCTATTATAGCCTTTAAATTCAAGTAATCTGTCAATATCAAGTATAAAAATACAAAAATACATACTGTCTGTACGTTTATTTTTATTGACTTCGATGTATTTTAAAGTTAAAAGTACACGCATGATATTATAGGCATTCATATTAAGGTAAGTAAGGCAGTAAGGGTGTGAAAGATAAGAATGGGAGAATGCTAGCTGAGAAGCAAGAGAGAGTCGAAAGATGGAGGGAGTACTTCAGTGAGTTGCTAAATGAAAGGAGTGAAGAGCCAGCAAACATAGCTGGATATGGTATGGGAGGGAGAAGAAGAGAAGTAGTGGAGGAGGAGGTGGGGATCAGGAGGTCAGAAGTGTGGGAAGCCATGAAAAGAGTGAAGTTGGGGAAAGCACCAGGAACAGATGGAGTGTGTGGGAAAATGTTGAGGTATGGTGGTGAGATAGTGATAGAATGGGTATGGAAAATGTGCAAACTAGCATGGGAGAAGGGGAGTGCACCCGATGACTGGAAGACTGGCATAATAGTCCCCCTATATAAGGGCAAAGGGGAAAGAGGAGTGTGTGGTAACCACCGAGGAATATGTCTTCTAAGCGTAGTAGGGAAGGTATACAGTAGGGTAGTGATTGAGAGAGTGAGAGTGAGAACGGAGAAATGGATAGGCGACGAGCAGGGAGGTTTTAGGAAGGGAAGAGGATGTGTAGATCAGATTTTTACCCTGAATTGTGTTGTGGAGAAGTATCTGGAGAAGAAACAAAAGGTGTATGTTGCCTTTATGGACTTGGAGAAGGCCTATGACAGAGTGGATAGAGAAAGTTTGTGGAAAGTACTTAGAATATACGGAGTAGAGGGCAAGTTGCTGAAAGCAGTGAAGAGCATGTATGAGGGTGCAAAGGCGGCAGTACGTGTGGAGAGTGAGCAGAGCGAGTTCTTTGACCTGAATGTTGGTTTGAAACAGGGGTGTGATGTCCCCGTGGTTGTTTACTGTATATATGGATGGAGTTATGAAAGAAATACTATCAAGAGCAGTGGATGTTGGTGTATCGCTGAAAAGGGAGGGAATTGAGTGGAAGCTACCTATACTGCTGTTTGCGGATGATACAGTTCTGATGAGTGATAATGAATGGGAGTTGCAGGGTCTGGTAAATGAGTTTGGAACAGTGTGCGAAAAACGGAATTTGAAGGTAAATACGGGGAAGAGCAAGGTTATGGTCTTCGAAAGGGGTGAAGTCACAGAGTGTGAGGTGAAGCTGAACGGTCAGGCTATGGAGATCGTCAACTCTTTTAAGTATCTGGGCAGTGTGTTGAGTAAAGATGGGACTATGGATGAAGAGGTGCGGGAGAGGGTACAACAGGGGAAGAGGGTTGTAGGAACGCTAAAAGCAGTAACAAGAAATAGGGTGGTCAGTATGGAAGTGAAGAAGTCCTTGCATGACAGTGTGGTAATCCCGACACTGACTTACGGAAGCGAAGCATGGACGTTGGTTGAGAGACTCAGACCAAGAGTGAGAGCAGTGGAAATGAATTACTTAAGGAGTGCGTGCGGAGTTACATGGAGGGATAGACAGACTAATGAGGAAGTAAGAAGGAGGTGTGGTGTGGAGGTAGATGTGCTGGAAAGTGTGAAAAGGAACAACTTGAGATGGTTCGGCCATATGGAACGTATGGAAAGCGAGAGAATGACTAAGAGGGTGTACGAGAGCGAGGTGGAGGGACAGAGGGGGAGAGGTAGACCGAATATGAGGTGGAAGGATGGAGTGAGGAAGTACATGAACGAAGGCGGTGCTGGTTGGGGGGAGGGGCGTCGACTGACTGGGGACAGAGGTGCATGGGGGCGGTTCGTTCGTGGCCACCCCTTCGGGGATCACGGCGTCAGGCAATAGATAGATAGATAGATTAAGGTAGTCTATATCTGCATAATATAATTGAGCAATTTATTGTTGTGGTGTATTGTATAATAAATACACTTTAGGCTTTAACAATACAAATACAGGAATATTTACTTTTATTGCCCTCATGAAAATTGATAGGCCTATAGCTCAATTAAAATATGCAAATAAGTATGCAATGCATCGGTATTTTAAACATATAAAGGGGTATATATTCTGCTGCAAGCACGGAGAAGGTGGCCAGTTGTAATTTCCTTATTTCTGAAGCGCTCCCATAGCTTCTCCACTTTCTCCTGCACTTGTTTATATATGGGACGCTTATATCTCAAAAGTTTGTCCTGATAAACTAGTTTAGTTCGTATATTCACAAGCTTGCTTTCTGTCGTTGTTTGTCTTTACATCCAAACCAAATACTGTAGCCAGGTTGGGTTATTAATCTAAGTTTTTTAATATATTCAATAAATGGCTTCAGTTCGGGGTTGGCATTGTTGGCTAAGGTCTCAAACAGTGCTGGGATGTACTCTGCTGGCAAACAGGGTAATGCAAGTAGCTGCCTGGAGTACAGGATTATTAGGCCGTATTATTTTCGGCCGTAAGATGTTTAGGCCCCAGGAACCTTTTGGCCGTAAGATGTTTAGGCCCCAGGAACCTTTTGGCCGTGAGATGTTTAGGCCGTAGGATAATAACATTAACATAAAACACCATATATAGAACCATAAGTGTATTAGTTTAGTAATAGTAAAAGTAACTACATTAAAAATATAAAAACTACATTATATATAAAAATAAACAGGTGACTGTTGTCTTCAGGACTCGATACAAGGTGCTGAGAGCTGACAGCAGGCAGACAGAAGTTGGAAAGTCTATATTTCTTTATTTGAATACTGTCCCCATAAATTTAACAGGCGACCCTGCATATTCTTGATTGTTTTCCTTTGATATCTTTTTAGTTTCTTTTCTTTTACTAATGTTACTTGCACGGGTATTAGTGAGGCTTCTGTATATAATAATTCTAATAAAGTAGACTTGCCGTTTTGCCCAAAATCAAAACGGCATACCCAACTCTGCGATGGGTTACCATCATCATTAATATTACCACCATCATCACTACTACTATCATCATCATCACTACAACTGTTACCATCATCACTACTACTATCATCACTACTACTATTACAATCATCACTACTACTCTCACCATCTTCACTAATACTGTTACCATCATCACTACTCGCATCATTATCACCAACTATCACCATAATCATTATTATCACCATCATCTTGCAATCATCATTACTTGTCACCATCATCACTACTACTATTACTATAACCATCATATCTACTACTGTCATCATCATCACTACCATCATTACTACAGTCATCATCATCACTAAAACTACAACCATCATCACTATCATCCCCACTATTACTATCATCACTTCTAATGTTAACTAAACTAACTTAACCTAACAGATGCAGGGCGAGATGTTTTGGGCCCCAGAACGAATGCGTTGTGTTTGAGCCCCTTCGGAGCACACACACTAAGAACGCCATCATTGCTGGGTGGGTGGGTGGGGAGAAACAAATTGTTTGACCTAAAATCATAACTATTGCATAAATTCAAAAAATCTTTTTTGGCTGATGTTTGCATTCACCCAATAAATGTTTGTGTAAAGTTTGGTGAAAATCCGTCCAACGGTCTAGGAGGAGTTCAGCGACAGACGGACAACATCAACGACAGACATTTTTTGTTGTGTGGTACCCACTATAGGGGGGGGGGGGGGGGGAGCAATACCAAGAGTTGATAATTTGTACAAATGTTCATTCGCACGGACGCGACTGTTCATTCTTCTGTGCCACCCCTCAACATCGTTATTTGTTCTAACACTCCTATTAAAAACACTCCATGTGTCAGGACTCCACCTACTACTGTCCATCCATATACAGTGCTCCCCCCAAGGGTGCTGTCAATGTAGACTGCGCAAACACAGTGTCCTTGGAAATCAGCTTCCTTGGGACTAAAGAATAAATGGGGAAAATAGGACCGTAGTCTGCCAACCCGACCGCCCGTACCTATTTTTCCCTAATAACGCCGAAAATATATAAACAAAAACTGATAATGGTTAATTACACTTATTTATATTATATATTAGCAGTAAATGGAATGGACACTTACTCATAATGGTGTATATTGTCGTTGTTGTTGGGTGGTTGTCTTACTGAGGGTCCGAGGCCTCCCCCATGCCGGCCTGCAGTCAATCTACAGGTCACTCACCCCACCCCCTCCCTCGGCAATGAGTTGATCAAGGCAGAACTCTGACTCCCCACAGTTTCTAGCCATATCACACAAAAGGGAGATAACCGAAGCTAACACTGTTGGTTCATCCGGTTCCGGTTCTTCTGGTTCTGAAGTGATGATAGGGGGAGGTGAGTCAGGATCGGTGTCGGAGTCGGAATCTGATGAGTCTTATCTGGGGCCTGTTCATGAACCATGTGATTTTCCTTGTCTGTTGTGGGGTCGATTTCCTTTGCTCGCCTGATGGTCCTGGGCGTGGTTCTTCCTGAGTTTGTGGCTGGGATGGGCGCTGTTTGCCTGAAGGTCCTGGGCGTGGTTCTTCTTCAGGCTTTTGCTGGGGTGGGTGCTGCTCGCCTTATGGTCCTGGGCGAGGTTCTTCCGGAGGCTGTGGCTGTGATGGGCGGAAGTATGAAGTGATGGTAGATCCTGGGCGAGGTTCTTTCGGAGGCTGTTGATGGGCGGAAGTATGAAGTGATGGTAGATTGTTGCAGGTCGGCAATGAGGGTGGCATAGTGGTCATGATATTTCTTAAGGATGCGATTAACTTCTAACCCATCTGTAGCTCCCTCACCCAAACTGACCTCGGACATAGAAATTTTGATCCACTCTCCTAATTCCAACACCTTTGAAACCTGCTTTGATGTGACTTTTTTTTTCTTGATGTTCCTCCTCTGGCTCTTGCACCTCATCTGCTAACTCCATTCCACCTATGATATCCTCGATGTTGAACTCTCCATCACCACCTTCTACCACTTCCTGCATTGCCTCTTCTGTCACTTGTGCAAAAATTGGGCCTATGACATTAAACTCTGCCAGCACATCTTCTCCCTCACGGTCTGCCTCACGATCCTTGGGCTGCCCAAAAATGGGGCGCCAGGTACGAACACTCTGTTCCTTAGACACTTCCCTCCATGCCACCACAGCATTGTCCACAGCATCTTTAATCTTGTAATTTCTCCACCATTCTCGTATTGTCTGCTTCTGAGTCTCCTCTGCTGCCAGTGCCTCGATCATCTCCTCATCTTCCTCCCTTCCATCCTGTCTTAAGACCTCGACAAGGGTTGTGTTTGTGCCTTCCTTCAACTGTTTATATGTCCTGGTGTAGTATTTTTTCTTAAAAGAAGCTATCACCTCTTGATCCAAGGGTTGTGTTTTTGGGAAGAAACACAACCTGGATGTTTGGATGTCTGGCAAGAAGAAATGCAGGATGGCCAGGGGCGTTGTCCATTAGCAAGAGAATTTGATGGGCTAGGTTATCTTTTCTGCAAAATGTCTGAGTTTCCTTTACGAAGGAGTTGTCATACCAGTTAACCATCATCTTTCCATCATCCCAGGCGGCTTTATTCCATGTAAACTTCCAATGTTGTCATGTCCTCATTCCTATAGCAATGGGACTTCTGGAACCGATAAACTACAAGTAAGGGTAATTGTGAGACCCGGTCGCATTGCTACATAGCATAACAGTGAACTTATCTTTGGCTGCCTTGAACCCCCTAGCCTGCTTCTCATCGTGAGAAATGAAAGTTCCGGTGGGCATCTTCTTCCAATTGAGGCCTGCCTCATCACAATTATAAATTTGGTCTAATGTGTAGCCCTTCTCATCTATAATTTTCTTTAGTTCATCGGGGTAGGCGTCAGCTGCTTGTTGATCTGCACTTGCTTTCTCTCCTGTTGTTTTTATGTGGTGAAGTTTTTCTCTTTTTTTTTTTAAACTGATTAAACCATCCTTTTGAGGCCACGAATTCACCAACTTCTTTATCTTGAGTCAATTTTTCGTAGTAGGTTTAGGCGGTGGATCTAAGAACATTTGAGTCCACTGGCATGTTTTTTGAAGTTTGCTGTTCAATAAAAAATATTCAGTAGCTTCTCCGTTCTTCCTCGATCAAGTGTTGCCTTTCTGACATGTTAGATATGTGTTCTGCCACTCTCTGTAGAGTCACGCCAGCACTGTAGAATCTTGTCCTTGTTTTTCTTTATGGTTCGTATGCTTGATTCGTTGACATTGAAGTGACGGGCAACATTTGCTTGTTTGTCTCCCCTCGCTAGCATATCCAAAACTTCCTTCTTGTCAATAGTCATAACCTTCAATTTGTTTTTCGGTTTGACTAGTGTCACACGAGCTGGCGGGTTACGGTCGACCGGGGGGACAGGGGGCGGTGGGGGGGGTCCATAATCTCAGAGCACGCTCGAGCCACGAAGGAGACTAACTGGGGCTGGGGGGGAAGGCGGAAGCGGGCTGACGTCACGCCAAGATGGCCGACAATAGCTGCGCATCGCTTGCCGAACGGGCCATAAACCGCGCCCTTTTTGAATGCCGCTTCCTTTACGTATTTTATGCCACTCTACTACCTCCCGTGCCCTTTTGATAACGCGCCCTTAGAATGCGCGCCCTTAGGGGCCTGACTATTCCTGATGTACACAATAAGGTCCTGGACCTTAGGGTCAGCTAGTTGGGCACGCAAAGCGAGCTTCTCGAATGCAGGTTTTATGTGCTCTGCAGGAATATAGCAAAGTGCAAGTAGCTCCTTAACATATGAGTGAAGGGCTCCCGATGTTAAGTACGGCACTCTAAGCCTAAGGGAATCTGCCATTCTCCACACAGCTTGTTGCCAGTGGAACCTGCATCCCTTGATGGTGATAGCAGGAAATACACTTCTTACTGCTTGCCACAAACCAGCCTCAAAATCAGCAAGTAAAGTCTGTAACTGCACTTCTGGAAATGTCGTTTTAAAGAACCTCAAGACCTCCTTATAATCTCTTCCGCTTCCTACTCATTAACACGAAAACTAGTGGGACCTGTTTCACTTGTTCCTCTCCTTTTATGAAAGCATTGATTGAGTATAGCTGAATAAATGGAGCCTTCACAATACAGAACGAGAAACTTGCATTTCTTTCATTTTAGCTCAAAAACGAAAATAAAGCTCTCCCATACTTTTAGTTTATTATTTTTTGTTATGACATCCACCTTAATAAGTTGAGAAATTAAAATTTCAGTAGAATAATCTCGATAATATTTGGTCATTTAGGCCATACGTAATTTAGGCCGTTAGGCTATTCGGCCGATCGCTAGTTCGGACGTTACGACCTAAATTACTTGCAGCCGAAACGACCTGTTCCCGCTGCCTGATATATTATATTCAGGAGTTGCACCAGAGGTCTGATACGGCACTTTAAAATCAAGATCTACCATTCTTCTAAATACAGCCTGTGTCCAATGAAAATCACAGCCCTTGAGATCACAATCTGGAAAAACCTCACATACTGCAGACCACACTGCATGCTCAAAGTCTACAGTCATCTTTTGTACATTGAGACCTGGGAGAAGACATCTTGCAGTTGAAAGGACCTCAACATAATCTTGCAATCATCGGCGTGACATTATGACAAATAGAAGAGGGATTTGTTTAACACACTCTTCTTGGTGGATAAGAGCATGAATTCTGAACATCTTGTAAAAAGAGTCCTTTACTAGCTTGAAAGTTGCAAGTAAGTACATTTCTCTGCTCTGGCGTCACAAACAGTAAATGGCTTGCACCAGCAACACTGATATCTGTCACATAAATTGTACAGGCATGTGATACTCTTGCAAATCAAAGTCCAGGGTTTGTGGGTGGGAAGGACGGTTCTGATGGCAGTTGGCGGCTCTCGCTAAGTTTGATTGGCGAGGGAGACTAGCAGGTAGGGCATTAGTTTTTGTCATGTCCAGCTTGACATCCTCTGTGATGGTGTTAGCGGACACAAACACTTGTTCACCAGCACGTTTCTTTACCTCTGCTACGATTTGTACTTATTGGTCTTGACATGGTTCTCAAGAATGCCTGTGACGTTGGGGTCCATGGGCAAAGACACCATTGGACTCATTTACCTTCGCAAGATAACATAGGCCCTTACGTCACACATTGCAAGTCCACTTGGTTCGTAAAGAGGAGGAGCAATGTTTATCAGCTGGTTTCTTATTGTACCAGTATCCCCTACTATCAGTAAGAATTATCTTTCCCTGCTTAGTTTGGTTGGTAGTGCAGACTCCGATAAGGAGTCTGGAACCTGTAATGATTAGGCTACATTGAATGAGTCACCAAGTGGTTGTGGTTCCCTGGATCCTGCCAGGGAATGGTCTTCCATGGAATCGGGGACACAAGGATCATCAACCTCCATTTCACCTTCACATGTCGAAAGCTCATGTCGGGTACTCTCAGCCACTGGGTCGCAAAATGTTGCTGCTGCGACTGGAGGACAATTACAACAATGCCTCACTAAGCCTTCAGGTTGCGGTTGCTTGACTAGTTTCCTGTTGTCTGTCAATGACAACCCAGTGTTGCATAATCTGTGCTGCCAATTGCCACAACAATCGCACAAGAGAACATGCTGTTTTCCCCGAACATCTTTCTGGCAAAACGTACAAGGGTGGTCAGGTTCTGTAGAAGTAGGTCTATTCTGGGATATGTTGCTGGTTGAATGGCTAAGCATATTCTGACCTCAATCCTGTAGGATAATGTAATGCACATATGGTTCAAAGTATACTGTTTCATATATATTAATGAAAATCTCACTCAAATTTTGCTCAGATTTCGTTAATCCATTAATGACTCTTTAGTTACATTTATGAAAGCGGCAGATATGACTTCGGCCGGGTTTATTAGACACCCACCCGAGACCGATCGATACTACAGTAATCAACAACAACAAACGTGATGTGTGTTCACGAATCGGTTTGGTTAAGATTATTTGGTGTATATTAGTTTCTAATGAAACCTAGCTTAACATTATGGTAAGTAACCTTAATATTACTTGTAGATAAAACATAAGTTTTGTTCGGTCGAACATGCATTCGCTCGAATAGGAACGCATTCGCTCGACTGTGCCTTCGCTCAATCAAGAATTCGCTCAAAATTCCTCATTCATCCCAGAGGCTTCACAACGTGGCTTTGACCCATTGGCTGCGGGAGACGTTCCGGAACGTCAGGGCAATTTACAACAATTTACAGGCTTTTAAAGCCTGTAGAATCTAGTGCGAGGGAGCGGAAACGCGACAGGCCACACATCCTTCCTCCAGCCAGCCGGCCGCGGCACTGAGGACTCTGTGGCATACCCTTGCGAGATATACAACGCCGCCAAAGGCAAATGTAGCGCAACATTAGCAATAATTGCTAATTTTAGCAAATATCTATGGTAGCACTGCGGGTGAAGGCCGCGAGCTTCGAAGCTCGTTTTGGTGTCATTTTTAAGCTATTTTCTTCTAGTTTTGGGCTGAATACATTTTATTTCATTCAGACACTTGCCTGATCAATCAGGAGTGCCTGAATGAGCCCTAATATGGCTGAAATATGCCCGCACCGTAGAGGTTAAAGGTTCAAATATATATTTGGATGTGCAGGTATTATGGCTCTTGAGTACCATAGAAGCACTATCATTGCTTGGTATTTTGTGACTAATGTATTTTACTTTTTTTAATTTACCACTAGGGGATGGATTATGGATATACTGTATGGTAATTTGCAACACATGAGGACTCTCAATACTCATTCAGCCTGGCCATATATATATATATATATATATATATATATATATATATATATATATATATATATATATATATTAGTAAAGCCAGGTAATCAATTTTCTTTAATACATAAGAGGTTGAAAGAAATGGCAATTTCTGCGTTGGAAATTTTATTGTTCAAAGTTTCCAGGTCTCTGATGAGTTTTCGCTAGGTGGCAGGAAGTAGATGAATGAGATGAGCAAAATTCATGGTGGTACAGGGTTACATAAATGTACATGATGATACAGGATATACGACGCGTTTCACTGGACAACCAGCATTATCAAGTAAGGGTAGAATGATATAAAAGGTAAACAGGAAGGGTATATATAGAGGGTGGAGGATCAGAGGAGGCGAAAATCAGGTGGCAAAAGTCTCCTATTTGTGGAGGGGTATTCTAGGAGTGCAAAAGGGGGAACCGTTTCACGCAGGCGCACTGGATGCGGGATGGTGTTGGTCGGGTGGCGGGGTCAAAGCTGATTGGCTGCATGTCGAGGGGCGTGGCCTAAGTTGCGTGGTCCGTGTGGCGCCGGCAGAAGACGAAGCTGAAGGAGGTAGCGCGGGGGGCTTCGTCAAGGGCACCGGGGGGGCGAAGGGGGGCGTTAGGTCCTGTAGGGTAGTGCCTTTTGGCAGAAGGAAGGATCTGAAGGTCTAGAGTTTGGTTGTTGATGTAAGGCTTGGATATATAACGCTTCGAGTATAGGTAATCTCCTTGGGTCACTTTCTTTATCGAGTATGGTGGTGTGTTTCTCTAACTCGTTGCGTGTGAGGTGGGGGTGGTTGGGGATGAGATAGTGGTCTTTGATGGCTCCAGCCTGAAGGTGAAGAGTTAATCGACGTGAAAGACGAGTCTGCGTCATGCCAATATAGGAATGAGGTCCACAGTCCTCATAATTACAGGTATGTTGGTAAATGACGTGATCGTCGGTCATCGGGCTCTTTATCTTGGTGGAAGCTGGTTTGTTGCGGAGAATGAGGTTGGAGGTCTTGGGGGATTTGTAATAAATTATTAATTTGATTTTGTTTTCCGGGTTGGTTGGGTGGACATGCTTGGAGATTATTTCTTTTAAGTCGGCCTCGCCATTTTTGTGTTCAGAGGACATGTAATTGCGGTAGAAGATCTTAATTTCATTGGGGGGGTCAATGTTGGGAGGGCTTTGGGTGTACCATTTTTCAAGATGGTAGTTGATGGTGCTGGAGATATCGGAGTTTGAGTATCCATTATTCACTAAAACTTGGGATAGTGTTTCTAGTTCCTGGTGGGTGTCGGCCCAGGTAGAGCAGTGGGTGAGGGCTCTCCTTACATAGGCAGAGATGGAGGATAGAAGATAACGGCGGGGGCATTCACTATCGCCGTTGAGGCATTGTCCTGTGTTAGTTGGTTTAGTGTAGACGGTGGTTTTGAACCCATGGTCGTTCAGAGCTACGAGGATGTCGAGGAAGGGGAGGTCTCCATTGTTTGATTTTTCAAAGGTGAAGTTAAGTCCGGAGGAGGTCCTGAAGCGACGCTGAAGTTCCTGTAGTTCGTGGAGGTCCTTGATTTGCACGAAGATGTCATCCACGTATCTACAGTAGACGGCGGGTCGTTGGGCAGCTAGGAGCTTTTCCTCGATGGTACCCATAAAAAAGTTCGCAAAAAGAACTCCTAGGGGGCTGCCCATCGCCACACCATCTATCTGCTTGTACATGTTGCCCCGGGGGCAAAGGAAGGGGGCCTCCTTGGTACACAGCTCCAGTAGTGTTTTCAGGGCCTTATCCGGGATGTCCAGTGTTGGTGTATCAGGGCAATGGTAAATTCGACGTAGAATCATGTCAATGGTCCTATCCACTGGTACGTTGGTGAACAGGCTTTCTACGTCGAGGGAGGCGATTGTGTGGTTGTTGTTCCGGGGGGCGTCTCGTAAAATGTCCAAGAAATCGTGGGCTGAGTTGAGGTTGTATTGGCTGGGCACGTAGGGGGTGAGGAGGTTGTTCAGGGCCTTGGCGATCTGGTAGGTGGCAGTGGGGATCTGGGAGATGATGGGGTGGAGGGGGTTCCCAGGTTTGTGTGTTTTGATGGTTCCGTACGCATAACCAGGGGTGTATTCTCCGAGTTTTTTTAGGTGGACCCCTCCTTGTTTGGCGTTGATGGCGGTGATGGTGGTGTTGGCAGTACGTTTGATTTCGTCGGTTGGGTTGCAGGTGATCTTTTTAAATTTGGTGTTGTCATTTAAGATGACATCCATTTTTCTAAGATATTCCTCCTTGTCATGAATCACGAGGCAGGAAGCTTTATCCGCACGACAGATGATGATGTTGGGGTTGTCTCTTAATTGTTTGGCAGCTTGGAAGTGTTGTTTGTTGAGGATTTTGCTATGGTGAGTTCCTCTGGTTTTAGCGGCTTCAGCGAGGAGAGTAGGTTGTAGAGCGGGAGTAGTGGTGACCTTGCCATCCTTCTTGAGTCGTAGGATGTCGTCCAGGAGGATTTCCGTTTCTAGGCGTTTCCGGTGGGGGCCAGGTTTGGAGCTGTAGTGTCAGTTGAGGCCTTTGTTGAGGAGGTCTTCTTGGTCCAGGGTCAGAATGGTGTTAGTCAGGTTTATGTATCCTTTTGTTGGTTAGGGAAGTTTTATGTTTCCGCCATAAAGACTGGCAAGCATTTTTATGGTTGTGTTTTCGGCTTGTCTTCTGTATTGTTCAAGGAGTTGTTCGAGGGCTGTGTTGATTTCGGCTTTGAGGTGGTCTGGAGGGGTTTCGTCTTCGTCTTCACGTCGGTTAACTCTTCACCTTCAGGTTGGAGCCATCAAAGACCACTATCTCACCCCCAACCACCCCAACCTCACACGCAACGAGTTAGAGAAACACACCACCATACTCGATAAAGAAAGTGAACCAAGGAGATTACCTATACTCGAAGCGTTATATATCAAAGCCTTACATCCTAACATCAACAACCAAACTCTAGACCTTCAGATCCTTCTTTCTGCCAAAAGGCACTACCCTACAGGACCTAATGCCCCTCCTCGCCCCCCAGTGCCCTTGACGCAGCCCCCTGCGCTACCTCCTTCAGCTTCGTCTTCTGCCGGCGCCACACGGACCACGCAACTTAGGCCACGCCCCTCGACACGCAGCCAATCAGCTTTGACCACGCCACCCGACCAACACCATCCCGCATCCAGTGCGCCTGCGTGAAGCGGTTCCCCCTTTTGCACTCCTAGAATACCCTTCCACCAATAGGAGACTTTTGCCCCCTGATTTTCGCCTCCTCTGATCCTCCACCCTCTATATATACCCTTCCTGTTTACCTTTTATATAATTCTACCCTTACTTGATAATGCTGGTTGTCCAGTGAAACGTGTCGTATATCCTGTATCATCATGTACATTTATGTAACCCTGTACCACCATGAATTTTGCTCATCTCATTCATCTACTTCCTGCCACCCAGCGAAAACTCATCAGAGACCTGGAAACTTTGAACAATAAAATTTCCAACGCAGAAATTGCCATTTCTTTTAACCTCGTATGTATTAAAGAAAAAAATATCTATATATCTATATAATTATATATATATATATATATATATATATATATATATATATATATATATATATAAATAAATCGCTATGTATTTACCAAGTCCCAATAGCCTACATGTCCAACAACTACTTTGTCTGATTACATCACTTCGACTGTTCTAGTTAAACTTCTACAGAATAATTTCACAAGTTATGATTTTAAGTTAAGGCAGGTGTCCCGATGTGTAACGATGCTGGTAGTAAGCGACGACCAAATCTTCCTGGAAAACTTTGCCAAACTGTCACTTCCTGGACGGCTGCTGGTGTGGTCGACGAAGCTACTGGTGGTGACGCGCTTGCCCAGGGAGGACCTTAAGGTGTTGCTGGCCTCTCATTGGTCCTTCTCCATGAACAACGCCATGGTCCTCAACGTCGAGAAGAATGGAGAAGTAAGGTAATATTATCGTATTATATAGCGGTACCCCCTTCTTTTTATATTTTCTGATCAACCCCGCCTATCTCTTTATCTTTCTCTTAAAATATTCTTTAAATCGCAATCAGAATTGTATTTTTTTTTTTTCTTAATGACTGCAGACACCCCTTATTGTATTGTTAACCCACTTAATACCAGGCACGGAAGGTTGTCAAAAAATCCAGAAAACACCTCGAATGGGTTAGAAATTAAGGAAAAAACTAAACAAAACTATCCCACAGGTCATTAAGGGGTCCTACAGGGCGCCCAAAAGTCGGAATTAACATGGGGAAATGGGTAGGCAAAAAAAAGTCTTTGCGCGCTCATCCGCACGCGGCTGGACTTTGAGAGTTTTCAACCATCGGCATTGTTGTGTGGGATACTTACGCAGTTCCCATACAAATCTGAGCCTTTTAGGTGCCATTGGACAGGAGTAATTAACTGCGAAGCACCCTATGCGGCGCTGGGGTTTAGCGTTACATACATTGCCGACGCATAACGTGCGTCGCTGGTACTCGAGGTGATATAGGTAACTAAACAAAAATAACCACTTTGCCATGGTTGTACAGCTGTACTGCTTGCCATAATTTGACATTTCAATTTTACCGACTCACATGCCTCTTATGATTTTTTGAAAATTTAAACCAAGGAAAATATAAAAGTAGGCCTATGTAGATCTATAAGTGCTGAAGTGAAATATAATTAAAAAAAACAAAAACAAAATATCTGCAGTAAGTGTCCTTTCAAAAAAAAAAAAATCAAAGTACATTTGCAATTAATTTTGTGAGAAAACGTGTTCCAAAGGATTTACAGTATTAAGTCTAAGGGAAATTATGAGACAGGGAGTTGAAAACTTATCTGTTTTATAAAATACAATCTGACATAAGGGGTCCCTCTTCTATAGTGTTTTAGATGGGGGTAACTCATCGTAATAATTATTCATAGGTTAGCAATTTTTCTTCGGGATGTTTTACTTAGAGTACACTCAAAAGGCTATAAAGTTGTATTTTTCTGATTTCGCAAGGCTTTTCTTCATATACTGATAGCGCAGTTTCTTAGTTTAGGCTACCCTACTCTCTTCTGGCAGTGCTCAGATTAGGGTAGCCTACTGGACCACCACCACATAGTGACTATTCACAGGCCTAACTTACACAAAGGCCTCAATTACGCACAGTCTCCATAGCCTGTTGAAGTACCTGCCGTACTCTCCTGGTGGCACCCGGTTGTAGCCTACCCTCACCACAGACTTCACTTACACACAGGCCTCGCATACATTCTCCAAAGCCTGTTCGTGTTCTTGCCTCACTCTCCTGGTGGGGGTGGCCTGTAGCAACATTGGTAGAGTGCTCGGTTACTAACCGGGAAGACTGAGTTCGATTCTGGACAGGTGGAGATGTTTCGGCAATCTCCTGACACCCCTTGCTTCGGTTTCGCCCGACAGTAAAATAGGTCTGTGGCTATTCTTTTCTCATCTTCCCATTAAACTTTGCCTATGAAAATAGGTCTGTGGCATGGTAAAAAGGGCCACGTTCCCTCATCCCTTAATCCCCCCCCCCCCAAAAAAAAATATATAATAATAATTCTTGGTAGCACCAGGATTAGGAAGGTAGTCTACTGGACCCCCACCACATGCCTCACTTACACAAATGATCACTTAGTCTTAGACACCTGCCTCACTTAGGACGTGTGCCTCACTTACACACTGGCTTCGCTTCCATGCATGCCTCACTTACACACCTCCACATCCAGATAATATAGCCTACTCTCTGGTTGTACCCGGATGAGGATGGTAGTTGTGACGCCTACCAGCGTTGGCAGAATCGCCTCCCGGTAGCCACTAGCGCTCGCCAGGGCAGTGAAATGGGCTACAGTTATCAGAGAATGTTGTTCTTTCTTTCATAGTGTTCATGTTGTTACAGACAGTCCCGTGGTGGTCTTTATTTTCGTCTGTGACAACGGGAAGCATTTTATATCATGAGTAGAACATAAGATGCATTGTAGTGAAGTTGAGAGAGAAAGAGCGAGCGAGCAGTGAGTGTTGATTTCCTCCTCCCTCCTCCCTCCCGGAGGAGTTTCTCGCCCGCGTGGCTTTTCTCTCGGTTTTGATTGGCTGGTGGTTCCTGGCGCCTTCTGGAGGCCTGCTGCCTTGTGACGTATCGGTCCGTGATTGGCCGACCACCATGCCTTTGTGTGATCCTGAGGGTCCCGGGGAACTACCTTCCTCAGAGCTTGCTTGACCAGCAAAACCTTCACATCTCCCTTGCCATCTGTCCCCGATTTCCACCTATAGAACACTTTATCTCTCTCTCCACTTCTTACCTCTTATTCTTCTAATTATTTAATATCATAACTCCCCTTTGGTTCTGCACGATTTCATATATCGGCCATCGTTTTATATGCTGAAGCTCTCAGATATTCCATGTTTAGTTAGACATTTTGGAGGGGTTAACATTTTGTCTGTAGAGGTTCAACACACTCGCGGTGTCTCCCTACCTATTCCTTGGTTGTCTGCTGGGCTATTTAATGCTAGACTGGGGTGAGGCTACTGGTGTTGTGATTTCCGATGTGTACCAGGTTTTGTTGAACTTGTACAATCGCAACGGATACGTGGGAAGCCTAGCTTGTCTTTCTGACTCTGTACCTTGTGAGTTTAGCACTGTGTTGCGAGTGAGGGCTTTTGCCTCTGCCACCCAACACTGTGCTAACTCGTTTTGTTTTGACTTGTAGAGGGTCGCCAGTAGAGCACCAGATACTAGCGATCTGGATCTCTCAAGAGAACGAACGCCCCGTCATTTAACGTAATTTGGCCGTACAGTCTTAAGGACCTTGCTAGGCTACGAGCCGCTTGCTCAGCCATAGTTTCCTTAGCCTACGACATCCCAGCTAGACTTTATTCGCCTAGCAGACACCCGATTAGGATTATAAACTCTTATGTTATGAATGCAGCATTTTTATTCACGTTGATAGCAAGCCTTGGTGGTTGTTGAGTTGCACAACCTGAGCAGGCTTTTGCGTTGCCCGAGGAAGTACTTCTTTTGTTGTTGGAGATAATACTATTGCGCATTTATTATTATTCCCGTGCCAGTTAACACTGTATGTCCCTACACTTGTCATATCTTGTTCCTGCTTTATATAACTGTTCAAAATCCGATTCGATCATCTTAGCAGCATCAGACTTTTTCAGAAGATTCCTGTTCGATGCTTTAGGACTTTCATTCTCTTTCTTTAATATAGGAGTGACAGTTTATTATTGTTTAGCGTAACTTTAATTTTACCTTCTTCTTATTTGCATTAAATCATTCCAGTGATTTAATTAAGCTCTCTATCTTTTTCTAACGTAATTGTATGTTGTTGTGATCAGGCTGTATCAGAGATCATCAGCCTGTAGTAGTAGTGCATTTATACCGAGTTAGAGGATACTCCGCTATCGCAGATTTAACTCTGGAGGGTATAGGTGTTTTTGTTCACCGATATTATAAGTTCGAGGGTTGGATCTACTGTTACCGTTGTGGCTGTGTGCCTTCCTAGTCCAATGATTAAGAGCCCTTGTTTTATATGAGTCCCGGTCGTAACAAATGGCGACCTTGCTTATTACGTTGAATCTTAAAGAAAAAACTCCAAAAACTCTTCAGGAGGCAGCTGAGATGGTTGACCGTAGGTTATCGCTGATTCGTGGGTGCGGGTCTGCACAACGGAACGATGCAGGTAACAAGGGGCGCAACACTCCCCCCCCCCCCCCCCCCCCCCCCCCGAGTCAGTGATACACCATATAACAATAACAACAAGAGCAATGATATTAAGTATGACCATAAACCTAATACCGTCCCGTTTAAGAAGAGTCCGGGTCCTTCCCCACCTCAAGGGAAGCCCAAGGGGGAGTTAGAGTGTTTCCATTGTCATAAGGAGGGGCATTTTGCAAGAGCCTGTCCAAGCAAGCTACCTAATGCAGTTGTGTCTTTGGCTCGCAACATTGGGGTGCCCCCGAACTCGTCTGCATTTACCTGGGGTATAACGTTGGGACACAGCCAGTGGAGAAGAATCCGGAAGGCTCGAACCCTGTCCGCGATGTCTTTTGCGACCATCGAGGGCGTGGCTGCGTGAAGTGGGCTGGTAAGAAGCATGGAGTTGAGCTGTTGCGAGACACGGGTGCCTCTCAGACTTTGATGAAGAACTTCACTGGTAGACTAATAAACGCGGCACGGGTGGTTGTGGTGCAAGGTATCAATGCTACCAGGTCATACCTGTTGGTCAGGATGGAACTGGAGGTAGATGGTGTGACA
The DNA here is from genome assembly GCA_032716605.1 of Paralithodes platypus. Taxonomy (NCBI): domain Eukaryota; kingdom Metazoa; phylum Arthropoda; class Malacostraca; order Decapoda; family Lithodidae; genus Paralithodes; species Paralithodes platypus. The sequence continues at coordinate 38,513,063 of CM064546.1, forward strand.
CGAGAGTTGGATGTGGGAATTGTGGAGAACTTGCCTGTTGGGGGTGTCGACCTCCTTCTCGGCAACGACTTTGCGGTGCCTACTCTTGAGGTTTCACCCTTAGTCGTTGCCGAGAAGCCGGCCGACGTGAGTAGGGAGGAGCAGGAGTGGGTAGAGAAGTGTCAAGTACAACCTATGGTGTGCGTTGTTACTAGATATCTTGCATCCAAAGTGTCACAGCCTATTCCTCAGTCTTCAGACCAGCGGAGGAACGGTCGGAAGGAGCAAGCTAAAGTTGTGAGTTTTGCTCCAGCGGCTTTCCTTAGCGGCTTAGTACTTGACCCAGAGGTGAGCTTCGGAGTGGCCCCAGAACCTGTCACCCCTAGTGACATGGTTGGGCGTGATGGCACTCCGCGACTTGGTAGTTCCCAGTTGGAGGAGAGTTGTGGGAACGGGGCTATCAAACACGAGGACGGGGGAACATGTCATGTGAACCTGTTGGAGGAGTTTGTGAGGCAACCACCTGAGCAGCCTACTGTCCCTCCGTTGGTCTGCAGCGGCCAAGGTGGAGAAGGAGAGTGGGGCAGTAGGGCACGGGTAGAGGAGAGTTGGAACTGTCATGCCTCGGCGGAGCAGTGGGCGGGGGACACGATTCTGGTGGCTGTGGAAGCGCTAGAGCACCTGCCTGAGCAGCAGTGTGCAGCGCTCCAGCACCAGCTCGGTTCATACCCCCACTGGTCTTGCCGAGCACCCGAGCCTCACAACTCAAGCGGTGCAAGATGTTCCGTGGGCAAGTCATTTGAATGTCAATAGACCGTTAGCCTGTTTGTTTCGGTGGTTCAAGGTGGGCGACGAGGCTTTGGCATGGTTGCCAGGTCAAGGTCGACCCATGGCTGCCAAGGGTGGTGGTGAGGAGGACATTCAGCATATTGGTGAGGTTGGCTGTGGAGTGGATGTGCCCGGTCGTCGCATAGCCTCCCAATGCTGCTCTAGTCGAATGCAACAGCCCTACCATAGACCGACTGTATCTGGCCATGTCTCTAAAAGCGGTGATGCTGCGCAGGCAGATGTAGCCATAAGGAATGCGGGGGTGCGCATGTACAGTATCGGCGGGGAAGCCTTAGCAATAATGAACTATGGGAGTGACTGCACAGGTGGTACTGATTGTCCCTCTCATGACCTGGCTGTTCTAGGGACGAAGGTGGAGAAGGAGGGAGACTACAGGTTAGAAGCTGCGGTCTCGGCTGGGTTGTGGGAGGGCACTAGGCATGTTGTTCTGCAATATCAGTTGTTTACTAGGCTGTGGCAGTGCATCCGCATGTTTGTAGCTTCTCCAGGCCTGATGTACGGGGTAGAATCCGACATGCAGGCTGGAGACAGTGCAATGCTCAAGTTAATTCCCTACCGTATAAATCCTGCTCAACAGCCTGTCGTGAAAACAGAGCTAGACGACATGTGGAAAAAGGGTCTGAGGGATAAAGGATATTGTGAGTGGTCGTTGCCAGTGAGTTTGCAAACGGAGTTGAGTGGCATGATCTGTGTGTATGGTGATTGCAAGAGTGTGGAAGCATTATCCCTGACAGACACCTATCCATTACCTAGAGTTGACGATACCATAGGCCGCTTCGGGGCTGCCTCGCTCGTCACGAAGGTAGAACTAGTGAAAGGTTATTGGCAGGCCCCGTTGCCAGAAAGAGCGAAGAGAAGTGCCAGTCTTGTGATGAACTGGGCAGTTTATCAGTGCCAGGTGTTGTTTTGCTGCCGGGACACTAGTTGGATGTGTGGCATGCTAAGGGCACTGATAATGTTTTGGCTGATTGTTTGTCATGGGAGGATTTGTTTGCAGGAGAACCCTCGCCGTTCAGTCAGTGTGTGTTGAGAGTGGAGAAAAATCAGGCTTGCCCCTGTAGAGCAGCCGTCAAAAACAACATCAAAATTAAATAAAAAAATCACGTAAAAACTCTTTCTTTTGATAGTTAATTGTAAGTTGCCAATGTTATAGCTAAAGTCCTAAGTTGAACCTGTCTTTCACTTAGTAGGCTGGGCTCTGGGAAGCTCGCTCTGGGAGCATAGCAGGCTAGAATTATACTATTATGTTTGGGAGGGGTTATAAGATTTTATTTATGCTAAAATTTTGTTTTGTTTATGATTGAGCTTTACATTTCATTTTTTTCTGGCGGGGTGGCTGGTTGTGGCGGGTCTTGTCGGCATTCTGCCTTGTCAGATATGGTGCTCGCCTAATGTTGAGCGTCCCATATCTTGGGCGGGGTATGACGCCTACCAGCATTGGCAGAATCGCCTCCCGGTAGCCACTAGCGCTCGCCAGGGCAGTGAAATGGGCTATAGTTATCAGAGAATGTTGTTCTTTCTTTCATAGTGTTCGTGTTGTTACAGACAGTCCCGTGGTGGCCTTTATTTTCGTCTGTGACAACGGGAAGCATTTTATATCATTAGTAGAACATAAGATGCATTGTAGTGAAGTTGAGAGAGAAAGAGCGAGCGAGCAGCGTGGGGGCAGTGAGTGTTGATTTCCTCCTCCCTCCCGGAAGAGTTTCTCGCCCTCGTGGCTTTTCTCTCGGTTTTGATTGGCTGGTGGTTCCTGGCGCCTTCTGGAGGCCTGCTGCCTTGTGACGTATCGGTCCGTGATTGGCTGACCACCATGCCTTTGTGTGATCCTGAGGGTCCCGGGGAACTACCTTCCTTAGAGCTTGCTTGACCAGCATAACCTTCACATCTCCCTTGCCATCTGTCCCCGACTTCCACCTATAGAACACTTTCTCTCTCTCTCCACTTCTTACCTCTTATTCTTCTAATCTATTTAATATCATAACTCCCCTTTGGTTCTGCACGATTTCATATATCGGCCATCGTATTATATGCTGAAGCTCTGACATTCCATGTTTAGTTAGACATTTTGGAGGGGTTAACATTTTGTCTGTAGAGGTTCGACACACTCGCGGTGTCTCCCTACCAATTCCTTGGTTGTCTGCTGGGCTATTTAATGCTAGACTGGGGTGAGGCTACTGGTGTTGTGATTTCCGATGTGTACCAGGTTTTGTTGAACTTGTACAATCGCAACGGATACGTGGGAAGCCTAGCTTGTCTTTCTGACTGTGTACCTTGTGAGTTTAGCACTGTGTTGCGATTGAGGGCTTTTGCCTCTGCCACCCAACACTGTGCTAACTTGTTTTGTTTTGACTTGTAGAGGGTCGCCAGGAGAGAACCAGATACTAGCGATCTGGATCTTTCAAGAGAGCACCCCGTCATTTAACATAATTTGGCCGTACAGTCTTAAGGACCTCGCTAGGCTACGCCCCGCTTGCTCAGCCATAGTTTCCTTAGCCTACGACATCCCAGCTAGACTTTATTCGCCTAGCAGACACCCGATTAGGATTATAAACTCTTATGTTATGTATGCAGCATTTTTATTCACGTTGATAGCAAGCCTTCGTTGTTGTTGAGTTGCACAACCTGAGCAGGCTTTTGCGTTGCCCGAGGAAGTACTTCTTTTGTTGTTGGAGATAATACTATTGCGCATTTATTATTATTCCCGTGCCAGTTAACACTGTATGTCCCTACACTTGTCATATCTTGTTCCTGCTTTATATAACAGTTCAAAATCCGATTCGATCATCTTAGCAGCATCAGACTTTCTTCAGAAGATTCCTGTTCGATGCTTTAGGACTTTCATTCACTTTCTTTAATATAGGAGTGACAGTTTATTATTGTTTAGTGTAACTTTAATTATACCTTCTTCTTGTTTGCATTAAATTATTCCAGTGATTTAATTAAGCTCTCTATCTTTTTCCTTGTATACATTATTAACGTAATTGTATGTTGTTGTGATCAGGCTGTATCAGAGATCATCAGCCTGTAGTAGTAGTGCATTTATACCGAGTTAGAGGATACCCCGCTATCGCAGATTTAACTCTGGAGGGTATAGGGCCTAGGTGTTTTTGTTCACCGGTATTATAAGTTAGAGGGTTGGATCTAGTGTTACCGTTGTGGCTGTGTGCCGTCCTAGTCCAATGATTAAGAGCCCTTGTTTTATACGAGTCCCGGTCGTAACATAGTCTACTGTACCTACACCACATATCTCACTAGACAAAGCCCTCACTTACACCTATTTCTCCACAGCATGTTAGTGTACCTGCCCTACTCGCCTGACGGTGCCCGGATGAGGAGGGTAGCCTACTGGAAGCCCACCACAGGACTCGCTCTAACTGCACTTCAACTCTTCCCGGAGAAGTTCAACAAGTAAGACCTATATAATACCAGTAAATGTGTGGAATAAATAGGATGCAGGATGTGGATGATGTTTCGGATAATTTATTGGATAGCGTCTGTCCCTATCAGTAATGTTGGACATCGGAGGTGTTAGTTTAAAATACCCATTGAATTACCCATTTTGTTATTATTTATATAAAACATAAAGTTTATGTTCAATAATTTAAACATTGTTTGTTAGAAAATTATCTTTATTATGGCAATTCTGGCCGAGAGCATTTAGCTGCAGCACTCATTGCTAATTAATTGCCCTTTGGAGCCTGCGGTCATTAACCCAATACAGGGGATACTGTATTTTTGTGGGTTACCAATTTACTTCACCTAATAGGAAGTCACAAACGTACACTAGCTCCAGGTTCCTATTTACTGCTAGGTGAATAGAGGCATAGGGTGTAAGGAGAGTTGCCCATCTGTCTCTCTCTGCCCGGCAATCGAACCCTATACCTCTTGATTGCAAGTCGAACCCGCCTCCAGTGCGCCATAGGTCGGTTTATCTTTTAATAATGGGTTTTCTGTTTCACTTACATTTGGATAATTTGTTTCTCTTTAGTAACCAAAATTGTTATATACACTGGAAATTTGATAATAGTAACATTGTAACTTAACCCTCTCTGACATATGACGCGATTTTGAGCCTATTGGGGATAATTTAAAGCCTTTGTTACTATCAGGGGTATTTAGAAACCTTTAGTTTAGTTACTTCAACCTCTGCAGTTGTCTTTGAGTTAGCTGTGGGTAGAAAACTAATTTTGGAGAGGTAATTATAAGAGTGAGAGAACTCTATTATTATTGCTAATCTTGCAAGATCTGTGTCATAAATGCATGAAAGGGTTAACCCGCTCAGTATGTTTGACTACTTTTTATTAAATTCTGGCTAATGTTAGATTATATCCATATGATTAACTCTTTTCCTGTGAATAGCCCTCCTTTCCTTGACAGCCCTCCCCACTAGTGGGGAGGGCTATGAAGATCAGGGAAAATGTGAGGTTAAAGACGTAAACAAAAAATATATAATAAGCATTCTAGAATATAACTCGAGTCTTAGTGTTTTTCAGATGCATAAAACCCGAAAAAGTGAAAACCCGAGCCAACTATTGTCAAATGTTGGCTCAGGTTTTTCCATTTTTTAGTCAAAAACCCAGTACCCTCATTTTGAAAGTTGGCTCGGGTTTTGATGGTTTTCAAATTATAAAAACTCGAGCCAACTTTAGTCGATTTAGTCAACTTTGAAAAGACATTAGCCTAACCTAACAACCTTATCTAACCACACACCCCCGCTGGTTGGGTATTAAAATAATAAAAGATTGACTGGTGCCAAAAGAAAAGTCGATGAAGGAGCTCCAAATTCTTGTACTGTAAATAAGACAATGGCGACGGTCGCATATATGCGGAGGAATAAAATATTAACTTTTTACAGTAGTTATAATTCCATATAATGCATTTGCGGCGCTACTGACATAGGACTATATAGGTATGAAGTATGGTATATGACAAATTTATAGAAGCCATAGAAAATGATGAGTGTGCTGTGGATCCAAAACTAGAATTAAACCGGGGACTAAAAGAGGTCGGCATTGGATACACGATGGGTTGAGGGGTGGCAAGCCCCCCCCCCCCCCCCACCCACCCCCTTACCCTCTCAGGCCATATTGTCATCACATATTTAAATCTGTAAGGGGACAAACAGATAGAGGTAAGTGTGGTAAATGCGAAATGTTAAAGTTATATAGGCTTACCATATTTTGAAGTACCTGGAGTTGGGTCCTCGGGATGCAATGGCCTTAAAGTGGAGGAGGTGGCAGCTGAGGATGGATGGTGGTCGTCAATCAGGTTGGTCAGGGGTCATCAGGGTTGGAGTCGTCGGTTTCGTCAGAATCTTGGTTGTGTATTGGAGGATGACGATCTGACTGTGGCGGGTACAATTTGGCAGCCTGTACAAGAAACTGATGACATTCGTTGTCAGGATTGTCTTAAAAGAACAGGTAGCGGCCAAAATACTGAGCAAGATACTGAGCTTTAATACCGGGCCGTTTAATGTATTTGATGTCACGCCACAGCCGCTCCACTGTCCTGAGTGAATTTGAGGGTTGTCAGAATCTACAAAATTGATGCTATGATTGATTTGCCAGTGACGATATCCCTCCTCATCAAGAGTGTTGTAGGCTTTCCAACAATCGCTATAAACAACACTGCCAGGGCGAATATAGTGTTTAATTATGGGAAGAAGTGTTTCTCTGTTTCGTGGTACAACTTCCGTATGCTCATCCAGTAGTGAAACAAACAACCTCCCCTTGGTGACCCTTTCAATACCACCAAACAGCCAAACGTGGTGCAACTTCGGTAGTCTGCCCCAGTTGTATTTCCGCTTCACCACAAGAGTTTCGTCGATTTCTACTTTAATGTTGAGACCCCCGATAGGTTCTTGTTCTTCAAACATGGTTTGTGCTACCTCACAGCCGAAACTGCGCCATACTATGCTGACTCTCATAAAAATTTGTAGGTTTTTGACAGCATGGCGATGTTTAACACCTTACGAGCGGCCTATGCGGTTTATTTATGTGTACCGCACAGCGGGGTGTTTTTAGCCAAAATAGGGCTGTTTACGTGATCATTTTCATGCCTAAATAAGACCCAGAACGTAAAACAAGTACCTATCCCTGAAAGGGCATAAACAGAGCTTTCGAATGACACCATAACGATCCTTGTATGATGGATAGTTTTCTTGCAATAACCGTGCAACGCGAGTGCAAAAAGCAGGTAATTCGGTACTTTCAGTACATAATTGAGTATGTAGCGAGTGAGAGAGGGAGGAGGGAGCTGAGATTTGTGTCAGTAGGTTCGCCGCGGTGGTCTGGAGCAGTCATACGCTCGCTAGTCTCCTGCCACCACTTGTCTCTCTCTCTCAGCCACATTACGTGCTGAAATTGCCACTCGAGTTATGTCGAGCGCCGCCACATAGTCCAGCTTTTTTTAACTCGACTTATGTTGCTCGCCGCTAAATAAGGGTTAAAGTTCTTGTCGAGCCACTTATTTATATAACCGACGACCTGCCAAGCTTTTAAGTGTGTGCCACCCAAAAAGGTCCCCTTAAAGTGAGAGACAGACCACCCACAATAGTGACGTTTTTTTTTTTCTTATTTCAAATTGTGGTAAAATGTATGGGTGCACATCCATGTAAGTTTGTCGTCCTTTTCTTCCCTAACTAAACACTGGGAATCACACCGCGCACACCTAACAGACTTGGGAAAGACACTGTGTGCTTCTAATATTTTCAATAATTTTGTCAGACGGTTGGCACCCAGCACACACCTACTCCATAGCTTCACTGGCAGTGAATTGAGTGTGTGGGAGGTGTAGGTGGTGGTGGGAATCTATGATTGGATCTTTGATGTCACATGACTGGATATTGAAACTTAATTGGATCTTTTAAAAAAAATAATACCGATAGACGTTAACAGCGCCACTGTAGAATGATCGCCAGTGCGAGAGAATGGCGATCGAGGTCGGGTACCATCCATAGGGAGGGGTGGAGTGTTTTAGCCAAATTTCACTCACTATAACACGCCCTGGTGCCCAACCTATCAGTGAGCGAAATGTGACACTGCCCATTGAAAATTAAGGTCAGATTCTCCCTTTAAATGTCTAGTTGATTAATCCTATCTCCCGTGGCCGTGAGAGGTGGTGATGGCAGTCTAGCCGGACGGTCTGGTCCCTGACTGAGTGTACTATTCCATCAGTTTTATTTGTTTTCCACTCGCCATAACTAAATGTGATATACACTTAGCTTAGCAACTATGGTATTCGATAGTCAGTACGAGTTATGGCCTGTGACATCACATGAACCTCACATTCGTACTTGGTATGTAGCTCTTGCAAATACAAACAGAAGTAGACCTGTTTATATTTAATTTCAGCTTCCAAATCACCTTGCTTGGAAACACTACTACCAAGTCTTGTAACCTGCTGATATTATAATGGAGAGTGTAGCCTAGAGTCATCTTGAATATGGCAACAATCAAAGCGGCTCGGTACTACCAAATTCACCCGGTATACCAAGATGTTTGAGGAACGTTGCCTGCAGCAACATTTGTTTATAATGAGAGCACTTTGGCAGAGTGAAAGGGTTAAGAATGACCTGGGAAGCTTATGATGATGAAATATTTTCATAATTCCTCAGAATCCCAAAGCTCATTTTAAATCCATACATAATAGTCTAATAATTAAGATTAAAAAAGCAATTAAGTACTAGATTTATTGGTATATATTTTCCAGCTTTTATGGAGCCGTGATGAACGCTACGGCCCTGCACTACGAACCCTACTGGGCAGTAACTAAAGAAGGGAATACAACAATCTACTCCGGCATGGACTACAACCTCCTCATGGTCTTCTGTAAGGCTCTCAACTTTTCCTTTCGGATTATACCTTCTCGCAACTGGGATGAGGTTAGTTGTGTGTGTATTTCTTCCTCTGTTTTACATTGATATCTGGCATTCATCCAATAGTTATTTTTTGTTCATATATTTTAGCTCTTACGGTGCCAAATGACATGTTGTTGAGGTGTCATGTTTTCTATCGATCATTTAATCAATTAGGCTAGTTGTGTATGTTTATAATTAATCATAATCATTATTATAATATAAATAATAAACGGTAGGCTTAAAATCAATAATTATTGATATTTATGCTCTAAGGGTGAATCTACATGTGTGGCTGGATGTAGAAATACTGGAACAAGTAATATTTTAAATATCTGGGAGGAGGGATAAGCTAGGATACCAGGAGTGGAAATGGAAGTGATCTAATTTATTAGTTTCATTCCCAACACCAAACACCTCCCAATGTGAAAGAAATAATTTTGTTTGGAGCAATGGAATGTATGTGCACGCCGCAGGTGAGAAATCTCTGAATGAAAGCTAAAAGTTCTATGTATCAAGGGATAGTTGTACCATTAGTGATGTATGAGGCTGAGACATGGGCTCTAAAGGCAAAAGCGAGAAGAACGCTGGATGTAATGGAGACTAGTTGCTTGAGGAGTATATGTGGAATGACTCGTAGAAACAGATTGAGGAAAGAAGAGGTACGTAGGAGAGTGGAACAGCAGGAAGTGTTGTCGGCCAGAGTGGACGGAAGGGTGCTGTGCTGGTATGGACATATTGAGCGAATGGGAGATGAAAGGCTTACAAAGAGAGTATATGAGTCAGATTCAAGGGGATGTAGAGGGGAAGGAAGACCGTTGAGATGGAAAGATTGGAGAAATTATGTAGTACAAACGTTTGAAGATAGATAGATGACTGTAGAATTGGCAAGAGAAGTGGTAATAACTAGGAATGAATGGAGAATGCTTGAGAATATATGAATGATAACGCGGTCGTTGGGGAGAGGGGGTCGGGCGCCAGTTGGACGAGATAATAATTATTCAGTCAGGCGCCTGGCTCTGGGAGCTGGTATAATATGAAGGGTCATGCCTTGATGTAAGGAGGGCGGGCATTGTGGTGTGCTCTGCTGTGTGTTTGCCTGCTGAGACTGGGAGATCTGGGGCCGGGGAAATACTGGAGGCCCCTAGTGATCGTGGGTCTCTGGGTCTTCTCCTGGGCAACATAGATGTGTGTGAATATTTATTTTATGTTTTTATAGTGTTGTGTTGTCTCTGTTCGGGCTCTGTCTCGAGTCGGCCACCCCCAGCTATGGGGTATGTGCCTGTGTATATACTGTACATACATGATCATTAATACACAGAGACAAGTAAATACATAATATAAAGTAAATGTGCGTGTACATTATCAAATTGGTTAACTTTATTGAAACATTTTTATGAATATATTATTTAAACTTGAACTAAATAATAAGGGTAGAGCTCCCATTTGTAAACACTCTATTACAGATGCGAATACTAATTGCTAATAGAAAAGTTACAGTAAAGAATAGATAAGCTTATATCTTTTGGTATAATATATAGCACATATGAGTTTACCTAAAATATTATAAACTTGTAATAAATACAATATGTCCCTTATCCTACTACCTAAACTGAGGAACTTCACTGGTGCCACCTCTCCACATCTTTCCCCACAATACTAGGGCAGCTGGAAATGCCAATGAATTCACACTCCCTCCTCCACAATGTGGAACTTTTGCTTATCAATATTCAATTATCCCCAAACTACTACTCTCTGGAATTCACTTTCTCGGAGTTGCTTTTCATAAACTTACAACATACTACCTTAACCCGAAAGCTGCTAGGACTCGCCATTGCCCTGTGCCACTACCACTTCTCTTGTCCCAAGGTCAGACCTAGGCTGATTTGGCGACTTCCAAAACGCAACAAAAACAACATCATAGTGTATGAAATTCAATTCCACATCCAACCATATACTGTACATATGAATACCCAAAATATGCGTGGTTGAGGTGTTACGGTGGTCCATAGTTGAAAATGTGGTGCGAAATCGGCAACGAGCGGCTCTGCGTATGTGTGTATTGGTCTAGTGGAGGGAGGAAATGGGAGGAGCAGAGGGGAAGCATGATGGTGGGCAGTAATTGTCATTGGAAGCTCGCCTCATAAACCCTGATAGTCACACTTCTTGTTTTTGTCATTTGGAGCGTTTTGGTACATGTTTGACATCTCTTCTTCCAAGAGGAGCACTGCAGTACACCAGTAAAACCTCTCCGAGGATTGTCGCAGCGGCTAGGTTTAAGTGGGTGGACTCTCCCTTTACAGGCAGCTTTACTTTGTGTCAGTTTCTTACACATGCATGTATATATATATATATATATATATATAAGTAAAACCTCGACCATTCGGACTCCGACCTCAGACTTTCAGAAAATTCGGGAAATCTGAGAAATATAGTCTGGACACAATCACATCCATACCATATTACTCGGACTTCCAGATTTTACCTGAGGTCTGAGTAATATTGTCCAGAAATACGGGATCTTGTCCGAACTATATTACTTGGACTTCCAGAAAAGTCTTGAAGTGTGACTAATATTTTCCGGATGTAAGATCTTGTCCAGACTATATTTCTCAGACTTTTTCCAGAAGTCTGAGTTCAGAGTCGGGAGTTTCAAACATTCGGAAAATAACTTTTTCGGACAGGCCCTCCCCCCAGTTATTATGAATGTTTGAGGTTTTATTATACATATTCTGTTAAATTTTTCAGGTGACAGAGCAGGTGGAGGATCGTCGTGCACATTTCACAAGTTTAGCCTATGTGGTGTTACCTAACCGCTATGAAAGGTAAACTATTTGGTTTTCCACTTAACCCGTTCTGTACCAGCTATGTACAATGGCCGACAGTAAGAAAGTAATTTGCCAGTACCAGCGTTGTACAATGTCCGTCAGTAGTATTCGGTCCGTGTACCAAGCAGTACCAGGCACCATAACTTGTAAACACTGCTTTGAGACCTTGGAAACACTTCTCAGAGTGTATTCAAGGTCCCACGAGCAGGATGACTCAGTACTCATCCAGCTTTCCGGGGTGAGAGGCTGCACTCTCTCGTCTTTGAAGCCATTTTGGCCACCATACTTGGTACTGGAGGTTACATTTATAGTAGTACCCTCTGGTACAGTAAGGGTTAAGTAACTGTATTCTTATTGTTTACTGGCTTCTTTATGTCTTGCCTGCATTATCATAGAAATGAAGAACTCAACCAGTAGACCATTTCAACCCGTGCTAAATCAGCCAAGGTCAGCTATATCAGTGCCCATTTATAGTAGTAACCTAGCTGGACCTAACCTAACAGCATTCGTTGAGATGGCACTGATTGATAGCTACTGGTTAAAATAGTTTACTGGTTGAATTGTTTAAATTGCATCCGTAGGCTACAGGGTGTATATGGACAGAACAAATGAGCTTTAAAAATACAAAAATAATAGCATATGCCATTATATTTGTATAAATATTTGATAATAAATATAGTTATTTTATTATTTATTGTATATCTCAATATTATACAATATATACAATCGCCCGGGGGGACGATTAATATGAAGGGTGTGCCTGGAAGTGTGGTGGGAGGGCTTGTGGCTTTGGCTCCGCTGCATGTCTGCCTGCCGAGATCGGAACCTCTCCGGGTGGTCAGGGGCTGGGGGAGTGCTGGAGCGACCTTGGTAACCCTGGTCTCTGGGTCTTCTCCTGGGTGACCTGGATGTGTGTGAGTTTGTGTTTTTTATCTGGGTTTATTTTTTGTTTTATGTTGTTTTTGTGTTTTCCCTGTTCTTGCTCTGTCTTGAGTCGGCTACCCCCAAAATGGGGATTGGGCCTGAGCATATAGATAGATAGATAGATAGATAATATCTCAATGTACAGACATGTGCAATTTGATAAATCAATAGATTACAACGTAAGAGTAGGCTAATGCAAGATAGTTTGTACAAAATTGTAGTGCTCTAGCCTATAGTTTCAACAATTTGAGCAAATAGTGTAAAGAATAGTATACACAATATTCCATCATGTACGGTATAATAAACTTCTGAGTAGTCGGATTAGAGTCTTCATGGACAAATATATTTTCTTTGTCGTAGACTAGTTGTATATGCTTGTTAAGCTTTCTTTTTCTTCTGTTCTCCTAATCTCCATAGGCCTACATATATAGTTTTTGTTAGTAAAAGTATGGTTCATACAATTATCTGACCCTTTCATGTGCATACAAAATATAACTACCCTATGCATTCTAGGTTTCACTTCACCAACATGCTGACCACGACCATGTACTGCTTCGCCATGGCCAAGCCAGTGGTGAAGCCCAGCTGGTTCACCTTCTACTACCCTCTCAGCGGGCAGGTCTGGGCCGGAGCGTTTGCCTGTGGTGTGCTAGTCTGCTTTCTACTCCTAAAGGTAGTATAAGCATACGCCATGCCTTTTATCAAAATTTTACTCCTTTAATATCCTTTACTTCATAACTTGTAAACATAACATAAAATCATACACTACATATTGCATCTTTAAATGAAATAATACATGATAAATGCTTTTTTTTAATAATATTGATAGCATATGCAAGCGAAACAAACTATTGAGTCCAATTTGCATTACGCCTAGACCTTTTTTTTTTTTTTTTTTTTCTAAATATATAATAGTATCCTGTATATTTTTGTTGTCGTTCATTAGGTTGCCTGGTCGAATAGCCCCGAGTCCCTAAGGACGACCATGGCCACGATCAGATTTTTCACAGGGCTCTCAAGGAGTGTAGATTGTTGTTGGCGTAAATGATTGTGTGGAATGCAGTCTTCTATGATGTGTTTAATGGTATAGAGTGCTGTGTTACATCCTGGGTAGGTGTCAACGGAAGCCATCCAGTCTCTTCTGATAGCTCATAAGTGCTGGCTCGTGCCCACATCTCAACCTGGCCAGGTGGACTCTGTCTTCGAGAGGAAGGGAGGATTTGGAAGGTTGTATTTCGGGAGGTCGTGCCTACAGTTGCGTGTTGTCGTTGAGTGATTGGATGGAACGGCGATAGATATGAGTATGGATGTGCTTCTGGAAGCTAGTTTGGGGTGGACAGGGAGGGAGAGATGACAGTTTTGTGTGTGATATCGTGTGCTGGGTTTTGTTTTCATAGTTCTTGGTGCCTGTGGGTGTGTTGCCAAGTAGCGTAGTAGATGGTGTTTGTTGGCTGTAAACAGGAATTGAGTGCCTCTCATGTCTAGGTGGTCTTTGACTTTAAGGAATTTGGTTTCTTGATGTGGGTGATCTGTAGGTGTAGTAGCTGTGCAGCTGTGATGATTTTTCAGGCTTTGTTTTGAATGGTCTGCAAGGTCTTGAGGTGTGCTTCAGCTAGGTTGGAAACCCAGGCAGGGCTTGCATATTCCATCACTGATCTTATGTATTGTTGTATACTGTGGTGGTAGTTTATTTGTTGTGTCCAAATTTTGTGTGGGCAAGTGACCTGAGGGCTTTAAGTCTGGGTGTTCGATTTATTATTTATGAGTGTGATAATGTTGTTTGAATGTCATTTGAGTATCATATGTTACTCCTAGGATTTTGGATGTGTGTGTGTTAGGGGAGTGTTGTGTATGATGAGGAGCGGGGTGTTTTTGTATTAGGCTCTCCAGCTTGTGAGGAGGGTTGTAGTGGATTTGGATGGGTCCAATTTGAGTCTATTTGTAGTGCACCAGTCATGTAGTATGTTGAGATAGGGTTGAAGGTGATGTCTTGCTCTGTCTGAGTCATGATGTGTACATGTGAGTGTTATGTCGTTTGTGTAGGAAGCTATATACTGTATATTTGGGTTGCGTGGGGTGTGGGTATATCATGCATGTATAAATTGAAGAATGCAGGCGACAGGATGGATCCTTGCTGGACTCTGTTTGTGAAGTTTCTGATGTTAGGTGACTGACTGGCAAATGATACATGTGCATGTCTGCCTGCTAGATAGTTGGCCAGCCACCTTTTTGTATTGTTGTGCATGTTTGTGTCGTAGATTTTGTTTGTTAGGTTGTGGCGGGGGATGGCATTGAAGGCTTTACTAATGTTGAGTGTGGCAAGTAGTGATCTTTGTGGTGGTCTGGCTGAGTTGATGCCGTCAAAAACTCTTTGTGTAAGGTCTGCAAGAAGAGTATTTGTTGAGTGTAGTGCCCTAAAGCCATGTTGTGTTGGAGCTAGGGGTAGAGCGTGTGTGGTCAGTTGTACTATGAGGCATTCTGATACTTTGGAGGGGGTGCAAAGGAGTGTGATGGGGCGGTGTGAGGAGGGCAGCATGGGGTCTTTGTTGGGTTTGGGGAATGTAATGATGACTCCATGCTTCCAGATGTCTGGGATTGTGTTGTGTGAAAAAATGGAAGTTTGATATATTGGTGAGTGCTTGTATACCTTGTGGTCCTAGGCGTATGTTACTTATGTTGTCTGGAGCACAGGCAGGTGAGTGCTTAAGAATTTTGATGATGTGCTTTGTCTGGTTGTTGGTGAAGTGTTCATAGTCAGGGTCTATGGAGAATTGCCTCTTACGTCGGATTACACGTTGGTTGTCTTGATGGGGGTTTAGGTGTCTGACATGAGAGAAGTGATTAATGAGATTGTTTGCTTGTTGTTTATATGAAGGAACAGAGACTGTTGTTGCGATTGTGTTGTGTTGTGTTGCTGTTGGAAAGTGTGATTATGTTTAGTGTTGTGTATAGTATTTTGGAGTTTGTTTTGTGACCAAGTGTTTGGAGGTAGTTATTCCAGTTTAATGTTTGTTGTTCTTGTATTTTGTTGTTAATCTGTGTGTTGAGTGATTGGGTGTGTTGTGCGATGTATTGTGTATGGGGTGGTGGGGAGTGTTTCAGTGTGTAGAGTTGTCTGATGAAGTTTTGAATTTCTGGTGTGAAGTTGGGATTGTGTCTTTCTCTGTTACCTCTTGGAATGTGTTTCTTATCAGCGTTTTGGATAGTTGTGTTGAATACATACATACATACATACTGTTAAAGTAGAGGATGTCAACCGAATGGAACGTAATGAGATGAGAATGGTGAGATGGATGTGTGCGGCCAGGCTGCAGGATAAAATAACAAATGATGAGCTGAGGAGACGTTTAGGTATAAAGAGTATTAGCGAAGTGATGCGTACAAGTAGACTGGGATGGTATGGACATGTGGAAAGAATGGATGAAAAAAATTGGGTGAAAAAATGCAGTTGTGTGATTGTGGAGGGAGCTGCACCAAGGGGTGGACCAAGGAAGACCTGGGGTCGGACTATACATGCTGATCTCGAATACAAAAACTTGACAAGTGAAGCAGCCCTTACTAGGGTTACCTGGAACACCGCCATTAGGACACAAGACTGAAACTGCACATATGTGTGCAGCACTCAGTCTTATAATGTTATGTATGTATGTATGTATGTATGTATGTACAGTTGGTCAAAGTTCCAGCTGACCCACCCTTGCTCTGGGGCTCTCATAATTAGCTGGCAATACTGGTGTAGTGGTGCAGGGATACCACTTGCCATTAAAGTGTTACCTGTGTCTGTCCTGTACATTACTGCAAATTAGACTATGTAATGTTCACGTTGTGAAGACTAAATGCTCCTTCATTAAGCAGCCAATAATAAAACAGAAATATGTATTCTTATAAAATCGAGTAAAGTATGTTGTGGCAGCCAGCAGGTTTTATATGTGTTGCCAATCAGTGGATATAATAACTTTAATATTTAAACAAATCTACGAACTTTGGGTTAATGTTCGGGATCATACATAGCGATGTATGCATTTTTATTTGAGATAGGCTTACCTTCGCTTGCTCAGTTAATGTTCTAACAATGATATAGCCGAAACCAGATCTACCAATCCCAATCTTTGGAAGACACCTCCTTCCTACACCAGTATTGCCATATAATTCTGCGAGCCCCAGAGCGAGGGTGGGTCAGCTGGAACTTTGACCAACTGTACATTGGTTTAGCGTCATTTTTCCATTACATGCATTGTAACGGCTCAGACGGGTTGCCTTTTAGTAGGTGGAGTGTACTGTAGTACAGTAAAGTCCTGCCACAGCACTGCCCCACCAAGTCATCACTGTGGCTGATGTTGGTATAGTGCTAACCGTGCCTTAGCAAGATTTAACAGAGTTCCCCTGCAGCACTTGCACCTGCAGTATCTGCAACCACACCAGCCTTAACAGTGTTGCAAAAAGACAGCACCATAACAAGACTCTACTGTATATTAGGCAATTTGGACTATAGAACAATAAAGTCCTGCCCCAACACTGCTCCAACATGCGAACACTGTTGCCGACACAGGTGTGGTGCCAAACAGCGCAAAGGTAAGACTCGGTTCCTTGTGGCACCTATCCGCACCCCACCAGCCTCGGCAGTGCCATACTAAGACAGTGCTAAGATAAAGACTTATTGCATAGTAATGGCTGTTGGTCAAAAAGTCTATCGCCATCCTCCCTAATAGTCGCCTTGTATGACACGCAGTACGATGCGTGAGGCATCATCTTTTTATTCCTCCCCCTTACCCCCTGGGGCGGGGAGGGGGAGGGGGGGGGGGGGGGATAACATTGTTGATATTAGTAATGGGTGTGCTGTTTAGGGTTTCAAAGTGTTGTTTTGTCTCGTTTGTGAAAGCTTCCCAGTTGTCTCTTTTATAGTTAGTGTATGTGTATCTGTGGCTAGCTGGGGCAAGTCTGGTTTTGGTGGTGATAATGATCGGAAGGTTGTCGGAGCCTAAGCTTTATACCACCCTCCAGAATGTTGTGGGGGTGAGTTCTGGGGAGAGAAAGGTGATATCTGGATATGATTGGTGGCATAATAATAATAATAATATTTATTCAGTTAGCATTTTACAATGTTGGTACCACATAATATGTTACAAATATGACATGTACCAGCCTTGCATAATTCCAACTAAGGATAGCCCAATAAGGCAGTTAGGCGTATTTCCATTGGGGTCCTTGTGGGATTAGGTTAGCTGGGGAAAAAGGGGAGGATAAAAAAAAGTAGATACTTTAGAGAAAGTATTTCTAGGGGGTTATTTTAAGATACCTTACATCCTATAGTAATTATCAGTAATCAGTAATCATTTCAGTTTGTTTTGCCTATCTCTTATGTCGTATTTAGTAGTAGACATAAGCTTGGTGCTCACTTCTCGCAGCTGTCCGGTTCAGGTGCTCCTTCAAGCTACGTCTGAAGGAATACCGTGTTCTCTTTTCACGGACTGACTGGGGTAGGTCGTTCCAGTCTTTGATGGCAGTGAAGAAGAATGTTAGCTTACCCTGTCCTTGGATTCTCAGGACCGTAAAATTAAACATCCTATTTCTTGTATTATGTCCACTCCTCTCATTTGCTTTAACAAAATTACTCTTTAAATACTCTGGAGCTCTGTCATAGAATATCTTGAAGGTATTAGTGAGCCTGATTTGTTTGGCCCTGTCAGAGACATTGAGCATGCCAAGTGACTGAACTTGTTCTTGGCCAACATGCGATCTGGGTCCTAGGTTCAGCATGAACCTAACCATTTTATTTTGAGTGACCTGAAGTTTGTGCTGTGCTGATTTAGATGATGCAGAGTACCAGGATGACACAGAATAGTCAAAATGATATTGAACAAGAGCTTGGCATAGGGTCTTTTTGGTCGCCGCTGGCAAGCATCCCACCTGTCTATACAGGTATTTTATACGTGCTCTACATTTACTTAGGACAGATTCCAAAATTGTTTCACCTAACGGAGTCGAGTCCAGTTTTAGTCCGAGATATTTCACTTGTGACACTGTTTTTATAGGGATATCATTACAGTTGACGAGAAGCCCACAATGTCTTTCACGATTCTAGTTCTTTGGAAAGTGAAGCGGCAATACTTATTGGGTCTTTTCCTGAAACCAGAAGCACACTGTCGTCAGCATACAGTAATAATTTACACGAGACGCTCAGTTCCATGTCGTTCACATAACAGAGAAAGAGTAAGGGACCAAGGATGCTTCTCTGCGGAACCCCACAGTTAATTGGCATAGGATCAGATATATTATCATCAATTTTGACTTTGTGTTCTACCACTAAGATAAGTTTTATACCAGTACACTGACCCAATGCCCAATGTTTTTAGTTTATTACAGAGGATATCATGATCTACTGTATCAAACGCTTTTTGTAGATCAAGAAGAACCATACCGGTGTAGTTACCTTTACACATTTCTTTACGAATGTGATCTGTTAAGTGGATGAGACAGGAGTCTGTCGAGTACATGCATATATTATGAAACATGAGTGAAACTTATAGATAGATATTTTCTTTGAGGTAGTGTTCAATTTGGGTGTATACAGCTCTTTCAGGATTTTTGATACAATACATAATATGCTAACTGGTCTGTAGTTGCCAACATCTAGTTTATTTCTTTCCTTGAAAAGAGGGGTTACAATAGCTTCCTTCAGTTCAGCAGGTACAGTGTTGGTGTTAATTAACAGGTTGATGATGTGGGTTAGGGGACCTGCTATACCAATGGCTCCATCTCGTAGAAATTTGGCAGGAATTTTGTCTGGTCCTGTGCTTTTATGTACATTTAGGTTAGAGAGCTCGTCAAATGTGTATTTTGGTGTAACATTTTGCAATCCAAAAGTGTTCGGGTGTATGCCTTTATCCCTGTAGAAATTTCGAAAGGTGGCTTTTGTTGTCGTGTATTTATTGAGAGGTTGCGGTAGGTTCTGTGCAAATGTGTTTGCTATGGAGGTGAAGGAGTTGAAGTAGGTTGAAATTTGTCGTTTATCGTGGCAAACCGGATCATTAATGTTGAGAGCAATATTAGTGTTAGACGAATCCCTTGCCTTGTTGCTGTAGCCTGTTATTTGTAAGTGCCTCCATAGATGTTTGGGATATTCTGATATTCCTCTGCCTTACTGTGGAAATAATTATATTTCGCTGATTTAATTTCCCTGCTTAGTTTACTCCTAGCCCTGTTGAACTCATGTTTCAACCTTGATCCTGTTTATGTTTCACTAGCCTTTTTAACAGATTGTCTCTATGTTCCAGATGGTGTAGTATGTCATTGTTGATCCATGGGTCTGACCTTGCTTTAATTCGTATGGCTTTCAGAGGAGCTATTTCGTCTAGGATGTTTGTGATGATGGTTCTGAAGCCAACCCATGCGTCATTAACGTTTGTATTTCCAAACACTGGAGACCAATCTGTATTCCATAAAATGTCCAGAAATGTTTCTTTGTTGTAGTTTCTGAGTGACCTTGTTTTAATGCCTTGTGATTCTCTAGGGTAATTTTGGGAGTTTTACGTGTGCAATATGTGACAAAGTGATCACTTATCCCAGTCTGTATAACCCCTGATTTTGATATTTTGTCCTCTCTGTTACAATTTATATGGTGTAATATTGTAGCAGTGTTCTCAGAGATACGTGTGGGGGTTGTGATGAGTTGTTTGTGATTGTGCATTGTCAGTATGTGCCTATATTCTCGTACAAGCCTATTATTTCGTTGTTTGTAACACAAGTTAAAATCCCCTAGTATAATACATTCATTCCAGGGGTCTAGTAATGACAAAGTTCGTTCAAATTTGGTCAAGAATTGTGTGTCGTCTGGTGGCCTAAAGCACACTCCAATTGTGATGGGTTTTGTCCTAGGCAGGTGTAAGTCAATCCAAAGAGCTTCGTGGTTTTCTACATAGAGGTCGGTCCTAGTTGTGTGTGTGAGTTTGTTTTTTACATACAGACATAATCCTCCCCCTTGTCTATTGCGATTATTACGAACCATATTGAAACCTTGAATGTTTATTTCACCATCGTTTATACTCGAGTCCAGCCAGGTTTCTGTAATTGCAATTATTGAAGCTTTGGCCTTATTAGCTAACAAGTTTATTTCTGACAATTTATGGTAAATTGATCTGGCGTTAATGTGGATAAGATGGAGTCCTTTGTTGATGAACACTTTGTATTAATCTTTGAATGTGTCTTGGCTGGATTCTGAGTTGTTACTTGGTTCATTTACATTAACATTCGGTAGGCCTAATAAATGCAAGGCACACTTATTGCATAAGAATTCACGTTCTTCACTGTTGGTCTTCTTAGAGATGCACTTCATGTGAGCTACAGTTTTGTATTTAACACCGTTTAGGATCCTTTGTTTACGTGTTATGAGTGATTCACATATATCACAAATGTTTATAGGATCTTTTATAGCTAATTCCCTACATTTATCGCATTCCACTTCGGTTCTGCTAGTAACATAAGTACATCGATCGTGTACTGTTTCATTACAACTACTACATTGTGAAGTTGTACTCCTTTTGTTGAATCCAATATCGCACACTATACATAATTTCCTTTTACTGTTTATCGTACGTCTGGCGGTGTGGTGATCAGCTGAGCGGCTGGGGTGTGTGAGCGAGAGAGGGGGACAGGGTGTGGCTATGCCTACCCCTTGGCTCACTCCCACCCCTACCTGTAGTTGTTAGTTTGATGTTGCTGTCCTTGGCCGTTGATGCTACTTTATTGTTGATGTTGCGACTGATACCTTCTTTTTTAGCTGTTCTGGTTACATATTGAGCTACTTGGGTCGCCGATAGTGTTGTGTTGTGTTGTAGGTTTGGTTGATCAGCTGGGCAGCGGCGTAGTGTTGTAGGTGGAGGGGGAGCGCATAAGCCTACTCCTTCGCTCCCTACCTCACCAAGGCACGGGCTCGGGGGTGGTTGGTTACTGTTGTTGTCATTCTTGTTCGTTGCTGTTACTTCATTGTTGATGTGTTTGCAAGAGCTTCCTGCTTTTTTGGGTGTTCTGGTTGCATGTTGAGATACTTGGGTCGCCGATATATGTTGTAATGATGATACAGTTGGTGGCAGTGTAGTGTTTTTTTTTTTTTTATATGTGATTGAGGGAGGCAAAAGGCATAACTGCCTATAGCGAGTGCCTCCCCCATAGTTGAAAGAGTGACAGGGCCAAAATCAAGGGATGTTCGAGCCAAAATGCCTGGACACACTGAGTTTGAAGCAATTTAAGTCCTAGGAAGAGGGAAAGACTGATTCTGGGAGAGAGTTCCAGAGCTCAGCTGTTGAGTAGAAGAAAGTTTGAGAGTAACGTTTCACTCTTGGGTTGGAGAGTTGCACAGAGTAGGGGTGGGATTGAGTTGCAAGACGGGTACCACGTGCCCTACGTAAAGGAGGTGGTATGCACTGGGATAGCTCTGAGGAACACTGATTATTATAGTAGCGATAGAATAGCGAGAGAGATGCAACATTGCGGCGGAGAGAGAGAGATGGCAGAGACTTGGTGAGTGGACGGGAGTTAATGATACGAAAGGCCTTCCTTTCAACTTTGTCTAGGAGAGCGGTGTGAGAGGAACCTCCCCACACATGTGAACAATACTCAATACAAGGGCGCACTATGCCCCTGTACAGAGCAAGAAGCTGTGCACGGGAAAAGAACCCCCTAAGGCGGTTGAGCACACCCAGCTTCTGGGAGGCTGCCTTAGCAAGACTGATAATATGGTCCTTCCAAATGAGAGCAGAAGAAAAAGAGACGCCAAGAATATTGAGAGAAGATGAAGGGTTGATTTTTGTATTGTTGAAGAATAAGGGATAGTCCGCTGGGAGATCCTGACGGGTAGATAGATGGAGAAATTGGGTTTTGAAGCATTAAAGTTAACAAGGTTTTCTCTGCCCCAATTAGAAATAGTATTTAGATCAGAATTTAAGAGTTCTATGGCTTCATTACGTTTGTCGTTTAGGGATTGCTGGCTGTGGCGTTCTGAAAAAGTAATGGAGTCGTGTAAGGTTGAGTCGTCTGCGTATGAATGGATGGGAATTAAGGTACAGTTAAGGAGATCATTTATAAAAATTAGAAAGAGAATAGGAGATAGGACAGAGCCCTGAGGAACACCGGAGTTTATAGGGTGAGGAAGTGAACAATGGCCGTCCACAACCGCGGCTATGGAACGGCCGGAAAGGAAACTAGAGACAAAGGCACAGATGGAGGGATAGAAACCGAAGGAGGGTAGTTTAGAAATTAAAGATTTATGCCAGACTCTATCGAAGGCTTTCGATATGTCTAGTGCAATAGAAAAAGTCTCGCCAAAGTCCCGAAAGGAGGATGACCAAGAGTTAGTAAGATATGAAAGAAGATCACCAGTAGAGCGACCCTTAAGGAAGCCATACTGGCGAACTGAGAGCAGATTATGAGAAGAGAAATGCTTAAGAAATTTGGAAGCAAGAATAGTTTCAAAAACTTTAGAAAGACAAGAGATAAGAGCAATTGGACGATAGTTGGAGGCTTGAGAGCGGTCACCCTTCTTTGGGACAGGTTGAATGTGAGCAAACTTCCAGCATGAAGGGAAGACGTTAGAGGATAGACAGAGACGAAAGAGTTTGCCTAGGCAGGGAGTCCGCACGGAAGCACAGTTTTTGAGAACAACAGGAGGAACACCGTCCAGACCGTACGCCTTATTAGTGTTAAGCCCAGAGAGGGTAGAAAGTACATCTTTAGAAGAGATTAGGATATTAGGCATAAGTAAGTGAGAGGAGGGCGGAGAGGGAGGAATAGCACCGGAATCATCCAAGGTGGAGTTTCTAGCAAAAGTTTGAGCGAAGAGTTTAGCTTTGTCAGAGGAAGAAGTGATGGTTGTGCCATCAGAGTGGGAAAAGGGAGGGAAAGACGAGGAAGAGAAATTGTTGGAGAGGTTTTTGGCTAGATGCCAGAAAGCTTGGGAAGAGCTAGAGTTGGATAGTTCAGTGCATTTATTATTGATGCAAGAGTGTTTGGCAAGTCGAAGAACAGATTTGGCTTTATTCCGGGCAGAAACATATGAAGAATGAGAGTCTTGAGTTTTAAGGCGTCGGTAACGTTTGAATGCTTCCTCCTTATTGCGGACAGCAGTAGAACAGGCGTGAGTAAACCAAGATTTTTTAGCATTAGTCTGAGAGAAAGAGAATGGAATGTATGCTTCCATGCCCGATAGGATTACCTCGGTAATGCGTTCAGCACTCTCCGAGGGTCCTCGGCCATGGAAGCAGAAATCATTCCGTGGGAAATCAAAGAAGTACTGCCGTAGAGCCTCCCAGTCGGCAGCGCCAAAGCGCCACAAGCGCCGCCGGCTAGGAGGATCGGGTGGCCGTACTGGATGGATAGGACAGGTGACAGAGATAAGTTTATGGTCGGAGGAGCCCATAGGAGAGAAAAGATCGACAGTATAAGAAGAAGGGTTAGAAGTTAGAAACAGGTC
This sequence comes from Paralithodes platypus, assembly GCA_032716605.1. Lineage (NCBI taxonomy): Eukaryota > Metazoa > Arthropoda > Malacostraca > Decapoda > Lithodidae > Paralithodes > Paralithodes platypus. The sequence continues at coordinate 38,536,962 of CM064546.1, forward strand.
AAGAATGTTGGGCCGATCTATGCGATCCGGGATACGGGTGGGTTGCTGAACTAACTGCTCTAGGTAATTTAGGATAGAAAAGACATAGGCTTGTTCACCAGGTGGATCAGTAGTGTGAGAGGAGAGCCATTGGCGGTGGTGAACGTTGAAATCTCCTAATATGGAGATTTCTGAGAAAGGAGAAATGGATAGAATGTGTTCCACTGTAAAGTTTAGATAGTCCAAGAATTTGGGAAAGTTGGTAGAGTTAGGGGAAAGATAGACCGCACAGAAATATTTAGTAAGAGAATGACAGGAAAGTTTGAGCCATATAGTTGAGAATTCAGAGAGTCGAAATCGGGAACACGAGAGCAAGTGAGTTTGTTGTGCACATATGCACAACATCTGCCTTTGGCTTTGAAACTAGGATAGAGAAAGTAGGAGGATACAGAGAAGGGGTTGCTGGATGTTGCTACAGACACCTGAGTTTCGGTGAGGAAGAGAAGATCAGGTTTGTAGGAGGAGAGATGGTGCTCAACAGAATGAAAGTTAGAGGAAAGTCCGCGAATGTTGCAGAAATTAATAGAAAGAGTAACAGGCCGAGGTCCAGGTAATTGTGTGGGGTCGTCAGGGGATGGTTGGCAGGGTGCTGGTAATAAGGTGGCACTGTGTGACCGGCGACATCAGTTGGGTGTGTGAGGGGAGCTGCAGGTGCTAGCTTAATAATAATAATAATAATAATAATATTTATTCAGTTAGCAATTTACAGAGTTGGTACCACATAGTATGTTACAAATATGATATGTACCAGCCTTGCATAATTCCAACTAAGGATAGCCATTGGGGTCCTTGTGGGATTAGGTTAGCTGGGGAAATGGGGAGGATAAAGAAATAGATACTTTAGAGAAAGTATTTCTAGGGGTTATTTTAAGATACCTTACATCCTATAGTAAATATCAGTAATCATTTCAGTTTGGTTTGTCTATCTCTTATGTCGTATTTAGTAGTAGACATAAGCTTGGTGCTCCCTTCTCGCAGCTGTCCGGTTCAGGTGCTCCTTCAAGGTACGTCTGAAGGAATACAGTGTTCTCTTTACACGGACTGACTGGGGTAGGTCGTTCCAGTCTTTGATGGCAGTGAATAAGAATGTTTGCTTACCCTGTCCTTGGATTCTCGGGACCTTAAAATTAAACATCCTGTTTCTTGTATTATGTCCACTCCTCTCATTTGCTTTAACAAAATCATTCTTTAGATACTCTGGAGCTCTGTCATAGAAAATTTTGAAGGCATTAGTGAGCCTGATTTGTTTGGCCCTGTCAGAGACATTGAGCATACCAAGTGACTGAAGTTGTTCCTGACCAACATGTGATCTGTGTCCTAGGTTCAGCATGAACCTAACCATTTTATTTTGAGTGACCTGAAGTTTGTGCTGTGCTGATTTAGATGATGCAGAGTACCAGGATGACAGAATAGTCAAAATGACATTGAACAAGCGCTTGGCAGAGGGTCTTTTTGGTCGCCGCGGGCAAGCATCCCACCTGTCTATACAGGTATTTTATACGTGCTCTACACTTACTCAGGATAGATTCCAAAATTGTTTCACCTGACAAAATCGCGTTCAGTATTAGTTCGAGATATTTAACTTGTGACACTGTTGTTATAGGAATATCATTACAGTTGACCGAGAAGCCCACAATGTCTTTCAGTTTGCGTTTTGTTCCACATAAGATGGCTTCCGTCTTGCCCGGGTGAAGAGATAGTCTATTGTCCACTAGCCATTCACTACATGATTCTAGTTCTTTGGAAAGTGAAGCGGCAATACTTATTGGGTCTTTTCCTGAAACCAGAAGCACGCTGTCGTCTGCATACAGTAATAATTTACATGAGACGCTCAGTTCCATGTTGTTCACATAACAGAGAAAGAGTAAGGGACCAAGGATGCTTCCCTGCGGGACCCCACAGTTAATTGGCATAGGATCAGATATATTATCATCAATTTTGAGTCTTTGGGTTCTACCACTAAGATAAGATTTATACCAGTTCACAGACCCTATACCCATTGCTTGTAGTTTATTACATAGGATATCATGGTCTACTGTGTCAAACGCTTTTTGTAGATCAAGAAGAACCATACCGGTGTAGTTACCTTTAGACATTTCTTTATGATTGTGATCCGTTAAGTGGATGAGACAGGAGTCTGTCGAGTACATGCATCTGAAACCTGATTGAAACTTATAGAATAGATCATTTTGTTTGAGGTATTGTTCAATTTGGGTGTATACCGCTCTTTCAAGGATTTTAGATACAATACATAATATGCTAACTGGTCTGTAGTTGCCAACTTCTAGTTTATTTCCTTTCTTGAATAGAGGGGTTACAATAGTGTGACGTCTACCAGCGTTGGCAGAATCGCCTCTCATTAGCCACTAGCGCTCGCCGGGGACATCGAAATAGGCTACAGATATCAGAGAATGTTGTTCTTTCTTTCCTAGTACTCGCATTGTTACAGACAGTCCAGTGGTGGTCTTTGTTTTCGTCTGTGACAACGGGAAGTATTTTATATCATCAATAGAATATAAGATGCATTGTGTAGAGTTAAGGAGAGAGAGAGAGAGAGACGAGAGCGTGGTGGAAATATGTGCGTGCGTATGTATGTGCTGCCTCGCTCGGAGGAGTTTTCCCGCTCGCGCGGGCTTTCCCTCGCCTTTGATTGGCTGGTGGCTCCGGGCGCGTCCTAGGGACCTGCTGCCTTGTGACATCTCGGCCCGTGATTGGCCGACCTTAGCTCCCTTGTGTAACCGGGAGCTGCCTTCCTCAGGACAGGCTTGGCGTGCATGCTTCTAACATCCCTTTGCATACTCTCTCCCGATCACCCCCTTTACCACTGTCTCTCTCTCTGACCTTCTTCTTTTCCATTGCTCCTCACCTTTATTCAATTACTTATCCCCTTGGGTTCTGCATACGGTTTCCATAGCATGCCAATTGTATTGCATGCGCCGTCCTCTGAGATATTTACATGTACTTAGAATAGGATTGAGGGTTCTTAGTTAGTAGAGGTTAAGAACTCTGTGTGTGTCTCAATTATTGATTTAGTGTTCTGCTCTTTTATTTAATGCTAGACTGGGATAAGGTTACTGTAGTCGTTGTCTCCGATGTGTGTATGATTTGTTTATACCTATACGACTTCGACCGGTCCTGTGGTAGCCTAGGTTGTCTTTTCGGCTGCGTCTTTTGCGAGTGCAGCATTGTGTTGACTGAGGGCTTTGGCCTGTTCCAGTTCCACACTTTGCTGCCTCTTTGCTTGTCTTTTGAGGGTCGCCAGGATAGAACCAGATACTTGTGATCTGGATCTATCAAGAGAGCACCCCAGTCAATTAACGTAACTTTAGTTATGCAGTCTTAAAGACATCGCTAGGCTACGAGCCTGTCTTGCTCAACCCCAGTTCCTTACCTAGAGTATCCCAGCTAGACATTATTAATTGAGTAGACACTTGTTAGTATTTAATATAAGCTCTTTGATATGTACGCATTATTATTCACAGCATTTATTAGTCTAGGTTGTTACTGAGCCGCACAACCATAGCAGACTGTTTCGTTGATGAGGAAGTACTTCTTTTAGTGTCGAGTATTACTACCGTTGCGCATTTATAGTATTCTCGTGTCGGTTAACATTATATGTCCTATCTTTTAGTGTATTCAGTCTACATGTGTGGTGTCCTGCCTCCTGCCTTGATATAATTTAAGATATGAGCATCTTATGAGCATCAGACTTTCTTCAGAAGTTTCCAGGTCTATGCTGTAAGACTTATACTTCACTTTCTTTCAGATAGGAGTGAAGAGTTTATTGTTGTTTAGAGTAACTGTATTGAAGCATCTTTTTATTGTATTACATCTTGCAGTGATTTAATTGATCTTTCCATAGCTTCCCTTTTATGCATTTTAACGTAACTTGCATCTTGTTTGTTATCAGGCTATACCAGTGTGGGTTAGCCTGAAGTAGAGTACATTTATGCCCAGTTAAGGATACCCCGTTATCGCAGATTAACTCTGGAGGGTATAGGTGTTTTTGTGTGCCGGCATATAAGTTTGAGGGTTTGGATCTAGCGTACCGTTGTTGCATAGTGCCCTATTACTAGTCCAATCATTAAGTGCCCTTGTTTTATTCGTAGCCCCGGTCGTAACAAATGGCAATCTTGCCTAGTATCCATTTATTATTATTGCAGTAATAACAAATGGCGACCTTGCCTAGTATCCATTTATTATTATTGCAGTAATAACAAATGGCGACCTTGCCTAGTATCTTATCTTAGTCGTCATACCAAATGAACTAAGAAATAATTGCAGGATCTTTGGACATTTGTTTTTTGAGGAATATTTTCGACACATGGATTTTTTTTTTGGCAACGTAGTATAGCACTTGAGTTGTCTTCAAGCATTTTTTGAGTGAATAGTGCTACATGAGAGTTTAGGTACTCCTTTTTTATTTTATACACGTTGAGAATCTTCGGTGGACACTATGTCGAACGTCGGATCAATGCACAGTGAGGACACAGTACGGGAAGCAGACTCTGAGGTGCAGCAGCGGGGTTTGTTAGAAGGCATTAGAGTACTAACTAGTGAGGAGGATGCAAGGGAGTTTCTGGAGATGCCTATTACTGTTGACCGGGTGTCGGGGATTGATCGGTATGGTCTCCAGTGTTTGGCCACGGTCATGGGGCATGTTGGCACTAGCAGCATGATGAGAAGTGACCTGGTGGCCTGTGTGCTCGGTGGGGTGCGTGGGGCTTTGGGTGGAGCGGGAGCTGGGGCACCTTCGGCCCAGCTCCCATTCCACTCGACTCCAACCATGGCGCCCCCTCGGGTTCCGGAGCCGGGTACGTTCCCGCAGGCCGATAGTCACTGGCGGCGTGGTTTGCACTTGGGTGGGTCTCCAATTGTTGCATCTCCTCCTCCTCAAGGTTTAACTCTAGATATGATCTTCCAGCTTGAGATGGCTAAGATGGCTAAGCAGCAGGAATACCATCTTGAGATGGCTAAGATTGAGATGGCTAAGATTCAGGCTGAGGAGAGAAAGGCCGTACGGGAGGCTGAGCTTCAGGTTGAGGCTACGAAGTACTGTGCAGACAGAGATCTTGAGAAGTCTCGGGTGGAGTCGACAGGGCAGCGTCTCGGTTCTGGGAATCGAGGTCTTGATCAGTCTTTATAAGGTAGTCCCTGCATTTGACGAGTCGGGTGTCACCGAATTTTTCCTGCGTTTTGAGAAGAAGTGCCGGGAGCACCAATGGCCCCAGGTTAAGTGGGCAGCCCTTGATTCCTTTAGGTTGGTTGGCAAAGGACTCCAGGCATATGATGCGTTGCCCTTAGAGTCTTGCATCGATTATAAGGTACTGAAGGAAGCTGTTCTGCGGGCATACGAGTTACAACCAGAGACATATAGGTTGAAGTTTTGGGGTGTTACGAAGGGTCGTGAGTGCACTTTTCTAGAACATGCCCGGGAACTGTCTGATGCATTGAGAAATTGGCTGAGGTCAGAGAAGGTGACGACATTCGAGGAGCTTGAGCAGTTAGTCCTTTAGAGCAATTTTTCAAGTGCACAGGCGGCGACCTGACTTTGAACCTCAAAGAGAAACAGCCTAAAACTCTACAAAAGGCAGCCGAGTTGGCTGACCTGAGAATGTCGCTGATTCGTGGGTGCGGGTCTGCACAATGGACCGATGTAGTTAACAAGGGGTGCAACACCCCCCCCCCCCCCCCCCCCCCCGAAGTCAGTGATGCACAATTTAATAACGAGAGTAAGAGCAATGATACCAATTTTGATCACAAACCTAAAACCGGCCCGTTTAAGAAAGGTCAGGGCCCTTCCCCACCTCAGGGGAAGTCCAAGGGTGAAGTGTTTTAAAGTGTCATAACAAGGGGCATTTCGCACGTTCCTGCCCTAGTAACCAACCTACAGCAGTTGTGTCTTTGGCTAGCAATATTGGGGTGTCTCTGAGGTCTTCTGCATTTACCCGGGGTGATATGTCAGATGCGGGGGCACAGCCAGTGAAGAAGTGTCCGGAAGGCTCGAAACCTGTCCGCGATGCTTTTTGCGACCATAGAGGGCGTGGCTGCGTGAGTTGGGCTGGTTGCAAGCATGGGTTGGAGTTGTTGCGTGATACAGGTGCATCCCAGACTCTGATGAAAAACTTTACGGGCAAACCTATAAACGCGGCACGGGTGGTTGTGGTGCAGGGTATTAATGTTACAAGGTCATATCCGTTGGTCCGAGTGGAGCTGGAGGTTGATGGTGTGACACGAGAGTTGGATGTTGGAATCGTGGAGAAAGTGCCAGTAGAGGGCGTCAACCTTCTTCTCGGCAACGACTTTGCGGTACCTGCTTCTGAGGTTCCACCCTTAGTCGGTGCCGAGAGGGCGGCCGACGTGAGTAGGGAGGGGCAGGAGTTGGTCGAGAGGTGTCAATCACAGCAAAGGGCTTGTGTTGTTACCCGATCTCGTGCATCTAAGGTGTCACAGCCTATTCCTCAGTCTCTATACCAGCGGAGGAATGGTCGGAAGGAGAAAGCTAAAGTTGGGAGTTTTGTGAGTTTTAATCCAGCGGCTCTTCTTGGCGACTTAGTACTTGACCCAGAGGTGAGCTCCGGAGTGGCCCCAGAACCTGTCACCCCTAGTGACATGGTTGGGCGTGATGGCACTCCGCGACTGAGTAGTTCCCAGGTGGAGGAGAGTTGTGGGAACGGGGCTATTGAACACGAGGACGGGGAAACATGTCATGTGAACCTGTTAAAGGAGTTTGTGAGGCAACCACCTGAGTAGCCTACTGTCCCTGCGTTGGTCTGCAGCGGCCAAGGTGGAGAAGGAGAGGGGAGCAGTGGGGCACAGGTGGAGGAGAGTTGGGATTGTCATGTCTCGGCGGAGCAGTGGGCGGGGGACACGAGTCTGGTGGCTGTGGAAGCGCTAGAGCACCTGCCTGAGCAGCAGTGTGCAGCGCTCCAGCACCAGCTCGGTTCATACCCCACTTGTCGTGCTGGACACCCAGGCCTCACAACTCATGCGGTGCACGATGTTCTGCTGGCAGGTCACTTGAGTGTGAGTAGACCGTTGGCCTCGTTGTTTCGGTGGTTCAAGGTGGGCGACGAGGCTTTGGCATGGTTGTCAGGTCAGGGTCGACCCATGGCTGCCAAGGGTGGTGGTCAGAAGGAGGACATTGAGCAGATTGGTGAGGTGGGCTGTGGAGTGGATGTGCCCGGTCATCGCATAGCCTCCCAATGCTGCTCTAGTCGAATGCAACAGCCCTACCATAGACCGACTGTATCTGGCCATGTCGCTAAAGGCGGTGATGCTGCGCAGGCAGATGTAGTCGCAAGGAATGCGGGGGTGCGCATGTACGGTATCGGCGGGGAAGCCTTAGCAATTATGAACTATGGGAGTGACTGCACAGGTGGTACTGATTGTCTCTCTCATGACCTGGCTGTTCTAGGGACGAAGGTGGAGAAGGAGGGAGACTATAGTTTAGAAGCTGTGGTCTCGGCTGGGTTGTGGGAGGGTACTAGGCATGTTGTTCTTCGAGATAAGTTGCAACCTCTTGTTCCTAAGCGACAAGAGGAGTGGTTTACTAGGCTGTGGCAGTACATCCACATGTTTGTTGCTTCTCCAGGCCTGATGTATGGGGTAGAATCCGACATGGAGGCTGGAGACAGTGCAAGGCTCAAGTTAGTTCCCTACCGTATAAATCCTGCTCAACAGCCTGTCGTGAAAACAGAGCTAGACGACATGTGGAAAAAGGGTCTGAGGGATAAAGTATTTCGTTAGTAGTCGTTGCCAGTGAGTTTGAAACTGGAGTTGAGTGGCAAGATCCGTGTGTATGGTGATTGCAAGAGTGTGGAAGCATTATCCCTGACAGACGCCTATCCATTACCTAGAGTTGACGACACCATAGACCGCATCGGGGCTGCCTCGCTCATCACGAAGGTAGAACTAGTGAAAGGTTATTGGCAGGCCCCGTTGCCGGAGAGAGCGAAGAGAAGTGCCAGTTTTGTGATGAACTGGGCAGTTTATCAGTGTCCGGTGTTGTTTTGCTGCCGGGATACAAGTTGGATGTGTGGCATGTTAAGGGCACTGATATTGTTTTGGCTGATTGTTTGTCACGGGAGGGTTTGTTTGCAGGAGAACCCTCGCCGTTCAGTCAGTGTGTGTTGAGAGTGGAGAAAAATCAGAGTTGCCCCTGTAGAGAGCCGTCAAAAACAACATTAAAATTAAATAAAAAAATCACATAAAAACTTTCTTTTTGATAGTTAATTGTAAGTTGCCAATGTTATAGCTAAAGTCCTAAATTGAACCTGTCTTTCAATTACTAGGCTGGGCTCTGTGAAGCTCGCTCAGGGAGCATAGCAGGCTAAAATTATACTATTATGTTTGAGAGGAGTTATAATATTTTCTTTATGCTAATATGTTGTTTTATTTACGATTGAGCTTTGCATTTCATTTCTGGTGGAGTGGCTAGGTGTGGCGGGTCTCGTCGGCATTCTGCCTTGTCAGATATGGTGCTCACCTAATGTTGAGCGTCCCATATCTTGGGCGGGGTGTGACGTCTACCAGCGTTGGCAGAATCGCCTCTCGTTAGCCACTAGCGCTCGCAGGGTACATCGAAATGGGCTACAGTTATCAGAGAATGTTGTTCTTTCTTTCCTAGTACTCGCATTGTTACAGACAGTCCAGTGGGGTCTTTGTTTTCGTCTGTGACTACGGGAAGTATTTTATATCATCAATAGAATATAAGATGTATTGTGTAGAGTTAAGGAGAGAGACGAGAGCGTGGTGGTAATATGTGCGTGCGTATGTATGTGCTGCCTCGCTCGGAGGAGTTTTCCCGCTCGTGCGGGCTTTCCCTCGCCTTTGATTGGCTGGTGGCTCCGGGCGCGTCCTAGGGGCCTGCTGCCTTGTAACGTCTCGGCCCGTGATTGGCCTACCATCGCGCAGTTGTGGGCTCCTGTGTAACTAGCCTCCTCCATGAGGGTTCCCGGGAGCTGCCTTCCTCAGGACAGGCTTGGCGTGCACACTTCTAACATCCCTTTGCATTCTCTCTCCCGATCACCCCCTTTACCACTGTCTCTCTCTCTGACCTTCTTCTTTTCCATTGCTCCTCACCTTTATTCAATTACTTATCCCCTTGGGTTCTGCATACGGTTTCCATAGCCGGCCCATTGTATTGCATGTGCCGTCCTCTGAGATATTTAAATGTACTTAGAATAGGATTGAGGGTTCTTAGTTAGTAGAGGTTAAGAACTCTGTGTGTGTCTCCATTATTGATTTAGTGTTCTGCTCTTTTATTTAATGCTAGACTGGGATAAGGTTACTGTAGTCGTTGTCTCCGATGTGTGTATGTTTTGTTTATACCTACACGACTTCGACCGGTCCTGTGGTAGCCTAGGTTGTCTTTTCGGCTGCGTCTTTTGCGAGTGCAGCATTGTGTTGACTGAGGGCTTTGGCCTGTTCCAGTTCCACACTTTGCTGCCTCTTTGCTTGTCTTTTGAGGGTCGCCAGGATAGAACCAGATACTTGTGATCTGGATCTGTCAAGAGAGCACCCCAGTCAATTAACGTAACTTTAGGGATGCAGTCTTAAGGACATTGCTAGGCTACGAGCCTGTCTTGCTCAACCCCAGCTCCTTACCTAGAGTATCCCAGCTAGACATTATTAATTGAGTAGACACTTGTTAGTATTTAATATAAGCTCTTTGATATGTACGCATTATTATTCACAGCATTTATTAGTCTAGGTTGTTGCTGAGCCGCACAACCATAGCAGACTGTTTCGTTGATGAGGAAGTACTTCTTTTAGTGTCGAGCATTACTACCGTTGCGCATTTATAGTATTCTCGTGTCGGTTAACATTATATGTCCTATCTTTTAGTGTATTCAGTCTACACGTGTGGTGTCCTGCATCCTGCCTTGATATAATTTAAGATACGAGCATCTTATGAGCACAGACTTTCTTAAGAAGTTTCCAGGTCTATGCTGTAGGACTATACTTTACTTTCTTTCAGATAGGAGTGAAGAGTTTATTGTTGTTTAGAGTAACTGTATTGAAGCATCTTTTTATTGTATTAAATCTTGCAGTGATTTAATTGATCTTTCCATAGCTTCCCTTTTATGCATTTTAACGAGGGTTTGTTCGAGGGTTTGATCTAGCATACCGTTGTTGCATAGTGCCCTATTACTAGTCCAATCATTAAGTGCCCTTGTTTTATTCATAGCCCCGGTCGTAACAATAGCTTCCTTCAGTTCAGCAGGTACAGTGTTGGTGTTAATTGACAAGTTGATGATGTGGGTTAGGGGGCCTGCTATACCAATGGCTCCATCTCGTAGAAATTTGGCAGGAATTTTGTCTGGTCCTGTGCTTTTATGTACATTTAGGTTAGACAGCTCGTCAAAATTGTATTTTGGTGTAACATTTTGGAATCCAAATGTGTTCGGGTGTATGTCTTTATCTCTGTAGAAATTTCGAAAGGTGGCCGTTGTTGTCGTGTATTTATTGAGAGGTTGAGGTAGGTTCTGTGCAAGTGTGTTTGTTATGGAGGTGAAGAAGGAGTTGAAGTAGGTTGAAATTTGTCGTGTATTGTGGCAAACCTGATCATTAATGGTGAGAGCAATATTAGTGTTAGACGAATCCCTTGTCTTGTTGCTGTAGCCTGTTGTTTTTAGGTGCCTCCATAGTTTCTTTGGGTTATTCTGATATTCCTCTGCCTTATTGTGAAAATAATTAGTTTTCGCTGATTTTATTTTCCTACTTAGTTTATTCCTGGCCCTGTTGAACTCATGTTTCAGACTTTGATCCTGTCTGTTTCGCTAGCCTTTTTAACAGATTGTCTCTGTGTTCCAGATGGTGTAGTATGTCATTGTTGATCCATGGGTCTGACCTTGCTTTAATTCGTATGTCTTTCAGAGGAGCTATTTCGTCTAGGATGTTTGTGATGATGGTTCTGAAGCCAACCCATGCGTCATTAACGTTTGTACTTCCAAACTCGGGAGACCAGTCTGTATTCCATAAAATGTCCAGAAATGTTTCTTTATTGTAGTTTCTGAGTGACCTTGTTTTGATAACCTTGTGATTCTCTAGGGTAATTTTTGTGGTGTTCCGTGTGCAATATGTGACGAAGTGATCACTTATCCCAGTCTGTATAACCCCTGATTGGGATATTTTGTCCTCTCTGTTACAGTTTATGTGGCCTAATATTGTGGCAGTGTTCTCAGAGATACGTGTGGGGGTTGTGATGAGTTGTTTGTGATTGTGCATTGTCAGTATATGCCTATATTCTCGTACAAGCCTATTATTTCGTTGTTTGTAACACAGGTTAAAATCCCCTAGTATGATGGATTCATTCCGAGGGTCAAGCGATGACAATGTTCGTTCAAATTTGGTCAAGAATTGTGTGTCGTCTGGTGGCCTATAGCATACCCAAATTGTGATGGGTCTTGTCCTCAGCAGGTGTAGGTCGATCCACAGAGCTTCGTGATTTTCTACATGGAGGTCGGTCCTAGTTGTGTGTGTGAGGTTGTTTTTTACATACAAACATACTCCTCCCCCATGCCTATTGCGATCATTCCTAACCATATTGAAACCTTGAATGTTTATTTCACCATCGTTTATACTTTAATCCAGCCAGGTTTCTGTGATTGCAATTATTGAAGCTTTGGCTTTATTAGCTAACAAGTTTATTTCTGACAATTTATGGTACATTGATCTGGCGTTAATGTGGATTAGATGGAGCCCTTTGTTGGTGATCTCTGTATTCATTTATTATTAATTATTATTATTATTATTATTATAGCGAGGTTGTGCCAGAGTACTTGCCAAGCCGCGGCGTCTTCCCGATATATGAAATTGACCAGGCAGGAATGGTGACAGAAATTTCATTTGTGTGCGATTTCTGTATGACGAGGTCCCTCAATACTTGCTTAGTGTTGACCTGGTACACTACCGGTCCCCTCTGCACCTGTATATTAGCACAGCCCCTCTGGATGTTGAGAAGGATGATACATAGAGAGAGAGCTACGCCCGCCCCCTTCAACCCTCCCGCCATCTTATCGTTCCAGGAAGAGGGCTTGGTGGGGATTATGGGCATGTTGATGGATGTTGTTAAGGATGAAAAGGTTATCTGATTGGCGTTTTAGGACCAGCCCTCTGTCTGTGTGAGGGTTATCGAAAAACCAGGTCGACGTCTTGGCATTGAAGTCATCACCAAGGATGATGTGTGGAGTGTTTGTGATTTGTTGTAGATGTGGTCTGTAGTCGTTGGGTACTGGAGGGGATGTATGTACAGTATTTATGATGATTATGTTGGATCTATTGCCAGTGCGTATTTTGTTGAATTGTATTCATTTTGTTATCATGTGGAGGGGAGGAGTGATTTGGTATGCGCACTGGTATCTGTAAAGGTTATTGCTTTGTGAACCAAAGTGATGAGTCCGCCGCCGTTGGCCCGGTCTTGCCTGATGGTGGTGAAATAATGAAAAGTAGGTGTTTTTTGTATTGTGCAGAGTTTTGTTTCTTGTAAGATGGCAATGTGTATGTTATGTTGTTTGATAGAAGTGTGATATATTGTGTTTCTTTGTGTTGATGCCATCTATGTTTAATTGAAGAATGGTAATGTATGTGCGGTGTATGTTGGGTGCTGCTGCACGGATTTGGTGGGGGCGAGGGTTGGTGGGACGAGGAGGGAGATGGGGATGAACATTTAGGTGCAGGAGATGAGGGTATGGATGGATTAGGTTGGGGTGGGATGTGTTGAGGATGTGGGTGGTACAGAAAGGATTGGTGGGTTGGAAAGGAGAGATGTGGGGGGGTGTAGGAGAGGGGTTTGACTGGGAAAGGGAGGGGCATGAGGAACAGGTCCAGGTGTTTGTGTAGTGTTCCTTGGAGGCAAGTGTTGTGCAGGTGAAATTGGTCCAGCTCCCGCATGAATTGCAGAGAACTGAACCCATTGTGTGGCGACTCGAAATGACAGGGTTTGAGTACGTTGGACATATGTATTTATGGGTGGGTCCTGGCTTGCTCTCGATGTCTCCGGCTAGAAGAAGTCTCGAGAAATGACAGCTGGAGAGTCTTTCTCGGTGTAGAAAAAAGTGTGATGTGTGTGTGTGGTTTTGGGAGGTGTGGTACTTGCTCGGGCAACCGAAGCCACTCCCAGGTTCTCGTGCCCTCAAGAGGGGGCAGGGGTTTATTGTGGCAGTTTGGCTCCCAGGAACTGCTCCCCACGGTCGGCAGCCGGCTGTCCCCCATCGGTCGATTATTTTGTCCCCGGCCGGCCGGGAGGGGTCGGCAGCCCCAGGAGGTGGTCCCATGACGCAGACGCCGCCATTCCAGGTCACATTTTTGTTGTGCTTTATAGTTGTTCGTAATAGTAGGCTACAATGGGGAAGTCTGGGAGCAGTGCCCTTAATTATCTTGCGATACACTCACAACGTTTTGAGGGTTTCTCGAGAGTTATGAACATGTTTGGGCCTATGGAATAATGTTTTCATAAAATTTGGTTCTCCGTTTTCCATATGGTTATTATTTTTATCATCGTTCTTAACACCAATAACCCCCCAAATTAAATTTATGAAAGCATGTGATTCTCCCAGGATACCACATACAGAGCTTACAGTACATGATCTAAGAAATAAAAAATGTACCACTGCCATAAATGCAAACTAACTATTATTTGTGCCTTTCAGATAACTGGCTCCAAGATGTGGCAGTCTAGCTATGGACGACTGGACCAGGGACGGGTGGTGCTCCAGACATTGGGTAGCCTTCTGGGCCAGAGCACCTATGGCCAATCCTCTACCTTGAAGGATAATCATATCCTGGTTAGTCCATGGGCTAGATTGTTCTTTCCTCTCACTTTTGCATTACGCTATTCATTGTGCAGTTGCGTGCAGTACGTGATTAGATTGATATCCAGTTTTTGATAAATGGATATTAATTGTGGTCACGTGCTGAACCTTTAACTGTCTTGATGGTGTAATGGTTAGAGTATTTTTCTTATGTATGTGGTATCCCAGGTTCGAATCCCGGGAGGATCACATGCTTTCATTAATGTCATTTGAGGGTGTTTGATGTTGGGACTGAAATTAATTAACTAGATTATTACGCGATCTGGCACAGTTGATTCAAGGTCTTCCTTTAGCATATTCCTTGTCATTTGCCAACTTAAAGATATTTCCTTGCTAACCTCCATTGCTATATTAGTTATCAGTCTGATGATGAAAATTTGTTTACCACCATGCACTCGCTGCTCAAAAGCTGAGCTAGGGAGTGTGCCCTGAGGATCAGGGACATCAGTGAACAGATTGCTAAACCGCGCTTGCGCGTTCACCAACAGCACTGGCGTCTGCCAATAACTCACACTGGCTGGTCCGAGACTCGGACTGTTGACCTCTCGGGTTACATAAGAACATAAGAACATAAGAAAATGGGAGTCTGCAGAAAGCCGATTGGCCTAAGCAAGGCAGATCCCTGTCCCACACAACCCCAGGCGAGTGCTTTACCAACCACGGTATGGCCTGTGGCCGTTATGAAAAATATTATATTATATATACATTATTATACACCGACAGATTAATGAACTAAAAGAAAGCTTTCAATCCATTTATAGCGACATATTGTCTTCTGAGCAGTTAATATATGATGCGGTATATAGGATTATCATGAGCCAACTGTACCATCGGATGGGGTAAATCTTTCATAATATTTAGATACTTAGGGACAAAGACGGTCACCTCATAGCCCCCTACAATAAGAACAATGCTGTTTAGATGTCATTCTAAATATTGGCCCTGTTGTAAATATGTATGTATATACTCAGGCTCATACCCCATAGCTGGGGGTGGCCAACTCGAGACAGAGCCCGAACAGAAACAATACAAAGTTCCAATTCTTAGGGTCTGGGACCAGTTTTGCGGTCCCTCGCCCCTTACTTTGACTCTTCTAGTAGGTGAATTTTACAGGGGGAGGAGGATTCCTAGCCCTTGCCCTCAGAAGAAAAAGTAGGACAGCAAAAGATGCCGACAAAAATGGCAAAGGTTGGGTAGAGGATGCCAAACCTCACTCTGGATAGGACCAATCCTCACCCAACTGAGAACAAATATCTCTACAACAATACTAAAATGTCATATAAACTATAAATGTGTATATACTCCCTAATTTTACATATGGAAGGAAAGATAAAAAGATTGACTTCTAAGAATAATTTGCTATAGAAACCTTAATTGATAATTTTATTAAAGTATTGCACAAGAAAACGACTTCTACTTCAATCATACTAATTTTCCTTCCATACGTACCATGAATAGGAGTGAACGGAGAATGTGTTTTTCTTCTATGTGAGTGAGGGAGCCAAAAGGCAAAACTGTCTGTAGCGAGTGCCTCCCACAGACTTGAAAGAGTGACAGGGCCAAAATCAAGGGATGTTGGAGCCAAAATGCCTGGTTACACGGAGTTTGAAGCAATTTAAGTCATAGGAAGAGGTAAAGATTGATTCTGGAAGAGAATTCTAGAGCTCAGCTGTTTAATAGAAGAAAGACTGAATAACGTTTCACTATTGGGTTGAAGAGTTGCACAGAGTAGGGGTGGGATTGTGTTACATGACGGGTACCACATACCCTACATAGAGGAAGTGGTATACACTGGGAGAGCTCTGAGAAACACTGATTATTGTAAGAGTGATAGAATAGCGAGAGACATGCAACATTGCGGCGAAGGGAATAGTGATAACGCGATTGTTGGGAGAGGGGGTCAGGTGCCAGTTGGACTGGAAAATAGTAAGTCAGAGGCCTGGCCCGGGGAGCAGGTGTATATACATACATACATAAATATTTGTTTTAAGGCTGAGTGCTCCACACATTCGTGCAGTTTCAGTCTCTTGTCCTAATGGCGGCGTTCCAGGCAATCCTGTTAAGGGCTGCTTCACTTGTAAAGTTTTGGGATTTGAGATCGGCACGTATAGTCCGATCCCAGGTCTTCCTCGGTCCACCCCTTGGTGCAGCTCCCTCCACAATCACAGACTTACATCTTTTCACCTAATTTTGTTCATCCATTCTCTCCACATGCCCATACCATCCCAGTCTACTTGTACGCATCTCCTCGCTATACGCTTTATACCTAAACGTCTTCTCAGCTCATAATCTGTTCTTCTATCCTGCAGTTTGGCCCCACACATCCATCTCACCATTCTCATCTCATTACGCTCCAATCTGTTGACATCCTCGACTCTAACGGCCCATGTTATTTAGGCATACGTCATTACACTTCTAACACATGAGGCATAAACCTTTCCCTTCAGGGGGAGATGCATTCTTTTCATGGTCAGAATTGGCAGCAGTTCTCTGAACTGCCTGTCATGCCTGGATGTGAGGTGGGCGAGCATTGTGGTGGTGAGCTTCGCTGTGCGTCTGCCTGCGGAGAGCGGAACCTCTCCGGGAGATCTGGGACATGGGAGTCTTTTGCTGGTGACTCCAAATCTGCGTAGGTCTCCGAGTCTTCTAGGCAACCTAGATATATGTTAATTTAGTTTTTTTTTTTATGTTTTATTGTCCCTGTTTGGGTTCTGTCTCGAGTCGGCCACCCATAGCTATGTGGTATGTGCCTAAGTATATACATAGAATCAGGGAATGTATACAAATTACCAACTGTACATATTGGTCCTCTAGGTAGCGTCCTGGTTGGTGTTTGGTGTGGTGATGAGCACGGTATACAGCAGCAGCCTTATCGCCTCGCTCACCATCCCCAGACCACCAAAGAGACCAGAGACCATAGAGGAGTTTGTTACGGCAGTTGAGCGGTAAGATTTCAGACTTTATATTTTTTTCTGGCTAGTGATTATTTGTTATGGCGGTTGACTATATCCTATTTCAAATAAGTAGGCCAAAGCTCTTCAACGTTAACCTCTATAACTCGCGAACGACTAGTGGAATCAAGCTAATATTTCTACCATTTGGGTAAGTTTAGCCAAGGAATAGGCGTGAACATTTACTGCTCATCTGCTTAACCCTTAAAGATCGGGGTCGGACTTAAGTCCGGTTCCAATTTGCAGCAAGTTAGGAGCATTATTAAGGCTTTTAAAGGGTTAAAATAGAGTGCAAATGGCCAGGAGCGCAGCGGGCCAGACAGCCGACTCCCAGGGCTTACTGCCGCCCATTAACTCATGTTCCCTGTGTTCTCGAGAGGCCGGCAGTATAGCGAGTAGTGAGCATAGCTGGGAAAAATCTGCCGTTATACGCTAAACTCCCATGTTACTGGTATCACTGTATGAGAACCACGAGTGCTACGTAGCTCGTTCTGGTCTCATTTTGAAGCTTTTAGCGCCTAGTGTTTTGCTAAATAAATTTTGTTTCGTGCAGATACTTGATTTATCATACAGGAGGGCCTGAATATGCCCAAATAAGCCCAAAACCCCCCGCTAGACAAGGGTTAACCCTGCTCAGGCAATTTCCCAGAAGTGTGACGTAATTAGCAATGTGGCCCCATATGGTTACCGGCACTTTAAACGGCTCTCACCCGAAAACTAATTGATGGATTTTAAATTTCTTGTTACCAATAGAAATTACAATTAATACTTAATATTATGTGAAGAGCAAATTACACTACTGTAAATATTAAGTCTTTGAAAAAAAAAAATATAAAAAAAGGGTCAAAACAAGTGAGGCATATCTCATACATTACACAAGCTGGACTAATTTGGTTGCAGGGCCATGAAGCGGATGGCTGAGGGTTTTGGATGACAACAAGGCAGAACTCTGGGGCTAAAAAACAGTTCGATAGGAAGCGGAAATTTGTAGTACACATTTGGGATTATGGACCCCATATGGTGACCGGACCGGTTGGTACAGGAAATGGGAAGAGAGAGAGCAGCGGTTTACACCCTCTCCCAGTCGTAGGACGATGCGGACTGACTGCTCATCTTCAAAATTTCTTGCCATCGGCCTCCGGCCATGAAATATTTGGGAAAAACCTGTTTTACGCATATTTTTTGGCCTATATGGGGCCAATAAGTCTGAGCAGGGTTAAGCCCTTCTTGAGTTACAGAGGTTTAGATTCACGATTTCTGGCCTACCTACTTGGAAATGGGTGTAGTAAAGTTTCAGAAGCGATAGATCTAGAGGATTTCGCTACACTAGTTGAGCAGTGAGATTTAATCCAATTTACTCGTTGTATTCAATAGAGTAAATTCGAGTTGAAACTATATGGCTATTGTTTGGATTGATCGCGAGCACGATGTATACCAGCAGCCTCATAACCTCCCTCACCATTCCCAGTCCAACGAGGAGACTAGACCAAAGAGAAGTTTGTTACTGCAGTTGAAAGGTAGAATTTTTAAGCAATAATTTCTAGAAGATACACCTATTTAGAAGCCAGGTTTAATATATTTAACACATTGGCGTCATTTAGAGGCAAAATTAGCTATACCGTTCCAAAAAAAGTAGGCCAAAACTCTTTGAACATTCATCATCATCATCATCATCTCCGACGCCTTGCTTCCTCCTGGGAAACCCCCACTAGAGGATGGCCATGACAGAAACGTCTCCAAGCTACTTTGTCAAGACATGCCTCCCTCCTTTGCCCGTGCCACAATGCCCCTTCCACTACGTGGAAGTTTTTCTTCAATATATTTTTCCACTTTCTTTTCCCATACCATAGGTGGTCTTCCACTACTAGCGGTTCCACTCACCTGACTCCCATATATCTTTCTTGGCATTCTGTCTTCATCCATTCTCTGAACATGACCATACCACCTCAAAGTACTTCTCTTTGAACATTAGCCTCTATAACTCTCAAATGACTAGAGTAATCCAGCTAATATTTCTACCATTTGGGAAGGGTCAGCCAGGGAATAAGTATGGACATTTACAGCCTATTTTCTCTAGCCCTCTGTACTTATAGAGGTAGGAGATACAATTGCTGGGCTACCTATTTGGAACAGGGTATAGCTAGTGTGGACTGATCTCAAGTACGGTGTTTTCTCATTGCCTCCCTCACCAGCCCCAGACCACCAAAGAGACGGAAAACCAAAGAGGAGTTTGTTACTGTGGTTAAGGGGAGGCTGGCCGTTTGTTTGGTCTATTAATTAATTTATTCGTATATTGATTTTAGTTTCCTCCTTAGACCTCCATCAAGCTGGGAAAAACACCCCCTAGACCCCCTTCAAGATAAATTTGTACATTTTTCGGTAGCCCGGCCAAAGGCCGGTTCCTCTTAAAATTGCAGGCTCGTTATCGCTTGCCAGTGAATAATCGACACCTACATGGCACGAAAGGTCTTAAAATTGATAACGAAATGGGGCAAAAGGTGTTACAATCGCCAAACTAATGGGCCGAACGTCTTATAATCTCAAAACTAGTGGGGCTCAACATTAGGGAGAAGGGGGTCCAGAAAAACGGTCTTCCTCCCCTTAAGCTGCAGTACTTCAGCTCTCACCCATACTCATAAACCTTACCTACGCTTTGATGAACAAAATAAGTGGACGGTGCTATCTTTATTAAACTGGGTGCTATCAACTTCTCTATCACAAATTAACACTAAATGTAACTGTATTTACCTTGAAATAGACCACTTATTGTATATCCCACATATTCATGAATATGGACATTAGATTTTCCTAATAATAGCCTAGTTACTCTCTGTTTGATTGATAAACTAGGGTCAATTGCTTAAAAAGTTGTTTTTCTATTGAATACGTCCTGAATAACAAAATATTAGTAACTTCAACAGGTTGAGATGCATAGAAGTTCGCAAATGATGTGTGTGTGTGTGTGTGTGTGTGTGTAATAAAAACGATGAAGTCTATATCTCATAATGCTTTACATATCACATGAGTTTTCCAATATTATTAGGTAACTCTCTTCTCCTCACCAAAAAGAAACTTAACTAGTATAATATAATTATTATTTCAGAGCAACTATTGAGCCGTACGGGAATTACCACAAGAGTTTCTTCATGAAATCAGAGTCTCCAGTTTTCCGAGCCCTGGGGGAACTGATGTATGTGGGAGTTGATGTAACTGATGGGCTCAAAGATGCTCTTACCATGAAGTAAGCTCTTGCGGAAGTTTTGTTTTAATTTATTGTAATAGTCTTTTAGTCTCTTACTATAGGTTAGTCTTAGCGTGTGCTAAACAAATCATACCCATACTCTTTACTCAATTCAAATAGTTAGCCTACCTCTTTGGATTAATATGATTTGTGGAACTTAACTACAACAAACTTTGGGAATGTACGTTGTAATGGATATACACTCTAATCCAGGATACATCCCAGAGACGCTTCTTGTGTTTCAACATTGTTATAATAACTTGCCCCTTTCTAAATATAAAGTTTTTATGTAACTATTTTATATTGCAGCATGTTCATAACTGTTTAAACTTATCATTATTTGAAGTAAACTGAAAACCAGTCAAATCCAGGTTTCCCCCCGAAGTGTAGTGTGTGACATAACATAATATATCATGATAGCCTTTCATTTTACTCTGGCTTTTCTTAGGCCATTTCACGCAAATTAGATGGTTTCTTATGAGCCAAGAGCATAATTGATATTGCCTTTACTCTTTCAAATTCTAAAAGTCTAACCTAAATAAAGTAATGTTGCTTAAAATAACAAGTCGCCATACTGAAGGGGTTAATATGTCGCCATAATTAGCCACCGGCAGCTTTATTTTAGTCTACCTTCAAAGCATGCTCTTTGAAATCCCAGGGAGTCCCATTCTCTAACTTCAGTAGAGCCTAGGCCATAGTATACTGACTTTGCCCTTGGGCATACTGTCTGAGGCACTTCAACAAAGCTAACCACTACTCATGGTGGGCACAAAAATTATCCTAGGTCATAAATCTGGTTTACACTGTGATACACCGCCTAAGATACCTGAGCTATTCCTACAACTAGCCACACTAGGCATAAGGGTAGCATGGCAGAAGCTGGCTTCAAACCAGGCCACTTCCTACTGATTATTAAATACCAGTAGTAGGGCACCGCTACCCAACTGTGACAGCAACAAGGATATTTTTTTATTTTTTTTATTATATTAGTTTAACCAGACCACTGAGTTCCACAAAAGTACTCTCATAGGGCTGGCCCGTAGGATTTGATCAAGATGGACGACTAATCAAGTCAAGATAGATAGGGAAGGGCAGGTGAAAAAATCTAGGAAGGTGAAGACACGCAGACATTTCTCGCCATTTCATCAGTTCAGCCGAACCACAGGAGCTCCACATAAGAGCTCTTATAGGGCAGGGCCAAAGGATGAGGAAAGAACTGCTACACTGCAGTACCAACCAAGAAGTGATCAAAGGCGAAGAATGAAATATCAGAACTAAGGTAGAAAAAAATCACAGCGAGATGCAAGAATTGCATAACCAGGGAATTATGCAATTGACTCAGGGAATAGCCTGAATAAAATTTTCTCTCCCAGGCCTTGGTAGCTGGATACATATCTTTCTGCCTCACACATCAGGGGTATCAGGAAAACCCTCTTTATATAACATACACATCCAACTTCACGACATTGCCCTACATCGCTATCCTCTATCCATAAAACACTACTCTTCCCACTACATATCATACATGTAACACCATACATCTTTACCGAATAAATCATGGCAGTACAATTGTTAAGAGCAAACCTGGTGGTCCCTCGGATATCCACCCCCGGCAGGGGTGGGTCATCGACACAGGGCCCTCCCGGTCGTCATCATGCGACTGTGTCAAGAGCATTGCAACGTCCCAAAGCTGCTCGTCGGTGCAGCTTTTTCTTTAGCAATATAAGGGGACTTCACTCTAACATCAATTCTGTACACCAATTTCTTCAAGCAGATTCCCCTACTCTCCTTTTTTTGACAGAGACTCAAGTAACATCCACATTTGACACGTCTAGATTTAATTTTCCAGGTTATCAACTGCTCCAAAATTTCAGACCTAAAGGAGGTGTCCAATAGAGATGTTGCTTCGCAAAATCTGAAATTGCCCTGGAGGAGGTTACTAGTTTCAATTGTCCCTATTTTGATTATTCTATATACAAATTAATTTCTGCTGGTAAATTTAAATACATATGTTGCATCTACCGTTCCCCAAATACTCCTCCAGAGCAAAGTCTTTTTGATTCTCTGTCCTCACAACTCAGTGTCCTCAACTTAAGACTCTCATTCTTCATATGTTTCTGCCCGGAATCAAGCCAAATCTGTTCTTCGACTTGCCAAACACTCTTTCATCAATAATAAATGCAATGAACTATCCAACTCTAGCTCTTCCCAAGCTTTCTGGCATCTAGCCAAAAACCTCTCCAACAATTTCTCTTCCTCGTCTTTCCCTCCCCTTTCCCACTCTGATGGCACAACCATCACTTCTTCCTCTGACAAAGCTAAACTCTTCGCTCAAACTTTTGCTAGAAACTCCACCTTGGATGATTCCGGTGCTATTCCTCCCTCTCCGCCCTCCTCTCTCTTACTTATGCCTAATATCCTAATCTCTTCAAAAGATGTACTTTCTACCCTCTCTGGGCTTAACACTAATAAGGCGTACGGTCCGGACGGTGTTCTTCCTGTTGTTCTCAAAAACTGTGCTTCCGTGCTGACTCCCTGCCTAGGCAAACTCTGTTGTCTCTGTCTATCCTCTAACGTCTTCCCTTCATGCTGGAAGTTTGCTCACATTCAACCTGTCCCAAAGAAGGGTGACCTCTCTCAACCCTCCAACTATCGTCCAATTGCTCTCATTTCTTGTCTTTCTAAAGTTTTTGAAACTATTCTTGCTTCCAAATTTCTTAAGCATTTCTCTTCTCATAATCTGCTCTCAGATCGCCAGTATGGCTTCCTTAAGGGTCGCTCTACTGGTGATCTTCTTTCATATCTTACTAACTCTTGGTCATCCTCCTTTCGGGACTTCGGTGAGACTTTTTGGTTCAATGTTATTTCAATACCACAAATGTTTTTGATATATTTGAAGATAAATATGTAATGTATATGCTTTAAAGATCATATGAAAATGTGTTTTAACCCTCGGCAAAACGTAATAAAAAATTACGGTACTGAAATGTATTTTTTGGTAACAAGGTTGTCAAAAATCTCCTATAGACGACGCGCCTTTCGTGCCAGCCATTTTTTTTTTTTACTCGAGAGCTCTTTCTATCAACCTGTCAGTCGAATACAACGCCACCTGCCAATCCTCATTAGAAATAATGGTTCATATTTCCCACCCATTCTGCATAACGTCACAAGATACTTCTGGCTTATTATTGGTGTTTTGTATGAACACGTCATTATACGTCATAGGTTATCGTCACGTATATAAGCAGGATCCAATCACTCGCTTGTAATATGAACAGTTACGTCATTGCAGTGAACCAATCACAAACAACCATCTCACACACACCCCCCCCAAATACCTTGAAGCCGGTGGTCAGTATAGTCATGACAGGTGCGTGTAAAGGCTGTGCTCTCCTGCCTCATTCAATAATAATTGATACGACACGGAACAATACTGCAGCTCTAAAATTATTTACTGAACACGGTTGCTTACCTACTGCTGTCACTTGTCGACTATGTGGCCATTAGTGTTATTTTTATGAGGATAGGAATGAGTGGCGATGTCCGGAATATTGGTTTTTAAAGAAGACGACGACACGCCGGAATTGTGGCTTTACAACTGCCCATAGAAAAGGGACCTTCCTCGATAATGCCCATTTAGAACCTTGGCAGATAATAGGTTATATTAATTTGTGGCTCAATAAAAACTTTCAACATTGGGAGCCGGTTCTAAATCTTGATATAACTAGCAAAACAAGCGTTGACTGGAGATCGTTCTGTTCAGAGGTGACAAGTGCCTGGTTTGTTGAACAGAAACCTGTTGGTGGCCTAAACATTGTCGTTGAAATCGACGAAACGTTCATTGTCAAGGTCAAATATCACGTGGGACGAGAACTGAGAAAAAAACAGTATTGGTTGTTCGGGGGGATTGAGCGTGTGTCTGGCAAACGCTTTGTGGTGCCGCTAATCGACGACAACTTCGACCCTCTCCCACGCAGTCGAGACGTGCTGCTACCTATCATTAATCAGTACATTTTGCCCGGTTCAATAATATACTCTGATTGCTGGAAGGCCTACAACACCATCAGTCAATATGGATATGAACACTGCACTGTCAACCATAAGCTGAACTTCACAAATCCAGAAAACAAGGACATCCACACCCAGACTGTCGAGCGGCTGTGGAGGGATGTCAAGGAATACATCAAGAAACCTGGCATTCGTCCACACTTCTTAAAGCAGTACCTTGCCAGATATATATTCCTGAAATCCTACAGCCGTCGCCGAGCTCTCCACTATTTTCTGGTTGAGGCTGCTAAGCTATACCCTCCGCAGTCAGACAAGTCTCCCCCTCAGCCTCAGCCTACTGACTCTGACCTTGAATCTCCTGATTCATATTTCGACGACTCTGAGGATTTTGAAGGACCCACGGCTTCGGATGTTTACCCATCACACCCTCAACCCAGTGCTCCAAGCTCTCCTTCACGAAAACGGTCCCGTCCTGACTCTGCCCAATCCTCTCCGTTGCCTGGTACATCGACCTCATCACAACCGCATGCCGGTCGCCCTGCCAGACCTCGAAGTGGCCGACCTTCGCGCCGTACACGCCGACGCACCTCCTCACCACCTACTCCCTCCACATCTTCTCAATAAGGTACGGTACCCGATAATATTCAAGGACACTAGTACGACGTTATGAGAAACAATTTAATAGGGAAAATAGGCAGCAATAGATTCGGCATATTTTTCTCCATATAGTGCGCATGGAAGATTTTCGTTATCAACAAATTGAAAAATACCCACTTCACAGACAAATACACCAAAAATCTAAGTCAAAGCGGGTGTGTGGGGGCGGCAGCCCCCACCTATAATACTAGGTTAGGTTAGGTAAGGTTGTTAGGTTAGGCTAATGTCCTTTCAAAGGGGTATAGGGTATTAAACACAAGGATAGCCTATACCCAGTCAGAGGTAAGAAGAAGAAGAAGAAAAGTGCTGCAGTAGTCTCCTTGAATGCTACCACATGGTAATCGTGCGGGGGTCTGGGGGCGGCAGCCCCCAGGTTAGGTTAGGTTGTTATGTTAGGGTAATGACAACAGTATAACTAAGACAATGAAAAACTGCGGGGGTCTGGGGGCGGCAGCACCCAGGTTAGGTTAGGTTGTTAGGTTAGGGTAATGACAACAGTATAACTAAGACAATGAAAAACTGCGGGCCCAGGTTAGGTTAGGTTGTTAGGTTAGGGTAATGAAAACATAACTAAGACCATGAAAACACTCATTTCTCAAATTCTGGAGGAAACGGGAAAAATAAGGGTGCGAGCCTATTCCATATAATTACTTTGGGTTTTTTTTACTCTCACAAATAAGGTAACCCGAGCCAAAGTTTGCAAACACTTGGCCAGGTTTTTCAGGAAAACCAGAGCCAAGTTTAGAAATTAAGTTACTGTTTTTTGTTTTATCTGACAAATCCATAAACCCGAGCCAACTATTGACAACACTTGGTTCGGGTTTTCCATTTGTTGGGTTTTAAGACTTTCAAAACACGGAAAACCCGAGCCAAGTTTCGAAATTAGGTAACTGTGTATTTTTACTCTGAAAAATCGACAAACTCGAGCCAACTTTGGTAAAAAGTTGGCTCGGGTTTTTCAAAATTCGGGTTTTATGGGTTTCACATTCATGACAACTCGAGCCAACTTTCGAAATTAGGTAACTGGGTTTTTTTACTCTCGAAAATCCACAAACTCGAGCCAACTTTGGGCAAAAGTTGGCTCGGGTTTTTCAAAATTCGGGTTTTATGGGTTTCACATTCATGAAAACTCGAGCCAGGTTTCGTGTCAAAACTTTATTATCGTATTTTTACACCTTTTACCCTGTAATTTCCCTGATCTTCATAGCCCTCCCCACTATGGGGGGGCGTGTCTTTACATTGATCGATAATGGGGTAAATAGGTTTTCCCGAGATTTCTAATTAATTACAAACACTCTATTGATGCAAATGAACACAAAACAAAAACACAAACACTCGGAAAATTCGTGGTATTAAAATAACATTTTTCCGACTTTTTCTATTGCACTAGACATATCGAAAGCCTTCGATAGATTCTGGCATAAATCTTTAATTTCTAAACTACCCTCCTTCGGTTTCTATCCCTCCATCTGTGCCTTTGTCTCAAATTTCCTTTCCGGCCGTTCCATAGCCGCGGCTGTGGACGGCCATTGTTCACTTCCTCACCCTATAAACTCTGGTGTTCCTCAGGGCTCTGGCCTATCTCCTATTCTCTTTCTAATTTGTATAAATGATCTCCTTAACTGTACCTTAATTCCCATCCATTCATACGCAGACGACTCAACCTTACACTACTCCATTACTTTTTCAGAACGCCCCAGCCAGCAATCCCTCAACGACAAACGTAATGAAGCCATACAACTCTTAAATTCTGATCTAAATACTATTTCCAATTGGGGCAGAGAAAACCTTGTTAACTTTAATGCTTCCAAAACCCAATTTCTCCATCTATCTACCCGTCAGGATCTCCCAGCGGACTATCCCTTATTCTTCAACAATACAAAAATCAACCCTTCATCTTCTCTCAATATTCTTGGTGTCTCTTTTTCTTCTGCTCTCATTTGGAAGGACCATATTACCAGTCTTGCTAAGGCAGCCTTCCAGAAGCTGGGTGTGCTCAATCGCCTTAGGGGGTTCTTTTCCCCTGCACAGCTTCTTGCTCTGTACAGGGGCATAGTGCGCCCTTGTATTGAGTATTGTTCACATCTGTGGGGAAGTTCCTCTCACACCGCTCTCCTAGACAAGGTTGAAAGGAAGGCCTTTCGTATCATTAACTCCCGTCCACTCACCAACTCTCTGCAATGTCTCTCTCTCCGCCGCAATGTTGCATCTTTCTCGCTATTCTATCGCTACTATAATAGTCAGTGTTCCTCAGAGCTATCCCAGTGCATACCACCTCCTTTACGTAGGGCACGTGGTACCCGTCTTGCAACTCAATCCCACCCCTACTCTGTGCAACTCTCCAACCCAAGAGTGAAACGTTACTCTCAAACTTTCTTCTACTCAACAGCTGAGCTCTGGAACTCTCTCCCAGAATCAGTTTTTCCCGCTTCCTATGACTAAAATTGCTTCAAACTCTGTGTGTCCAGGCATTTTGGCTCGAACGTCCCTTGATTTTGGCCCTGTCACTCTTTTAACTATGGGGGAGGCACTCGCTATAGGCAGTTATGCATTTTGCCTCCCTCAATCACATAGAAAAAAAAAAAAAACTTAAATGCTTCTTCTGAAATCACTGTGTTGGGTGATTTTTATGTCCATAATGTTGAATGGCTCACTCATTCAACCAGGACTGATGATGCTGGTCTTGAATGTGAGCTATTTGCAGACTCATTTAATCTCACTCAACTAGTCAACCAACCCATCCGTGTACCAGATAATCCTAATCATAATTCCCACCTACTGGACTTATTTTTAACAACCAATTCAGAAAATTATGATGTTACAGTGAGGTCCCCGCTTGGATCTTCTGATCACTGTTTGATACAGGATACCTGTCTATCACCTACCACACCTTCCCACTCTGAACCTGTTTTGGTGACTAAATGGCATTACGATAGGGCAGACTGGGAGGGTCTTCAAGGTTTCTTTATTGATATTCCCTGGACCTCTTTCTTTTCTAATGATGCACACTCCACCTTGAGCTACATACAAGATTTTGTAAA
This sequence comes from Paralithodes platypus, assembly GCA_032716605.1. NCBI lineage: Eukaryota > Metazoa > Arthropoda > Malacostraca > Decapoda > Lithodidae > Paralithodes > Paralithodes platypus. Next base: position 38,564,716 of record CM064546.1, read on the forward strand.
AATTGGAATGGAAACTTTTATTTCTCATCAAAAGTACAGTAAAAGATCTAATTCACCTAAATGGTTTGACCATAATTGTGCTAGAATAACTGAACAAAAAGCAATAGCCTACAATGCATACACAAGATCAAAAACACATGAAGCCTTTAATTACTTTAGAAACATCAGAAATCATGCTAAAACTGTAGTAAACCTAACTAAATCAAACAGAGTGGATAGAGAAGGTTTGTGGAAAGTACTTAGAATATACGGATTAGGGGGCAAGTTGCTGAAAGCAGTGAAGAGCATGTATGAGGGTGCAAAGGCGGCAGTACGTGTGGAGAGTGAGCAGAGCGAGTTCTTTGACCTGAATGTTGGTTTGAAACAGGGGTGTGTGATGTCCCCGTGGTTGTTTACTGTATATATGGATGGAGTCATGAAAGAAATACTATCAAGAGTAGTGGATGTTGGTGTATCGCTGAAAAGGGAGGGAATTGAGTGGAAGCTACCTATACTGCTGTTTGCGGATGATACAGTTCTGATGAGTGATAATGAATGGGAGTTGCAGGGTCTGGTAAATGAGTTTGGAACAGTGTGCGAAAAACGGAATTTGAAGGTAAATGCGGGGAAAAGCAAGGTTATGGTCTTCGAAAGGGGTGAAGTCACAGAGTGTGAGGTGAAGCTGAACGGTCAGGCTATGGAGATCGTCAACTCTTTTTAAGTATCTGGGCAGTGTGTTGAGTAAAGATGGGACTATGGATGAAGAAGTGCGGGAGAGGGTACAACAGGGGAAGAGGGTTGTAGGAACGCTAAAAGCAGTAACAAGAAACAGGGTGGTCAGTATGGAAGTGAAGAAGTCCTTGCATGACAGTGTGGTAATCCCGACACTGACTTAAGGAAGCGAAGCATGGACGTTGGTTGAGAGACTCACCCCAAGAGTGAGAGCAGTGGAAATGAATTACTTAAGGAGTGCATGCTGAGTTACATGGAGGGATAGACAGACTAATGAGGAAGTAAGAAGGAGGTGTGGTGTGGAGGTAGATGTGCTGGAAAGTGTGAAAAGGAACAACTTGAGATGGTTCGGCCATATGGAACGTATGGAAAGCGAGAGAATGACTAAGAGGGTGTACGAGAGCGAGGTGGAGGGACAGAGAGGGAGAGGTAGACCGAATGAGAGGTGAAAGGATGGGGTGAGGAAGTACATGAACGAAGGCGGTGCTGGTTGGGGGGAGGGGCGTCGACTGATTGGGGACAGAGGTGCATGGGGGTGGTTCGTTCGTGGCCACACCTTCGGGGATCACGGTGTCAGGCAATAAATAAAACTTTCTCCACAAGCAGGCAAATATACTTCTAAATAATCCAAATGATAACAAAATATTTTGGTCTACTCTTAACTCATTCAAATCCAACTTCACTACTGCTTCATCCATTCCACCATTAAAATCTCCGACTGGCAATCTTGTAAGTGACCCATGAGGTAAAGCTAACCTTCTTGCGGATATTTTCTCCACCAACTCAACCTTAGATGAAATAAATCAAGATGTCCCTGTACTTAATTTTAATTCGCCTGAAATTCCCTCACTTAAGATCCACACCAGACATGTCAAAACTATTTTGCAGGATCTCTCGGTAGATAAGGCTCCTGGTCCAGATGAAATTCCTCCAATAGTACTTAAGAATTGCTCCTTGGTGCTCGCTCCTGTATTGGCAAAATTGTTCCGTCTGTGTACTCGTACCTCATGCTTCCCGGTACCCTGGAAAGAAGCAAACATTCATCCAGTTCCTAAAAAAGGTGCCTCAGATCCATCAAACTACAGACCAATAGCTATAACTTCCACTCTTGGTAAAGTCTTTGAAATTATATTAATTAATCACATAATTAAGCATCTTGAGAATAATAAATAAATCAGTGATAGGCAATATGGTTTTAGACGATGTCGATCAACTGCAGACATTCTTTGCCTTCTTACGCATCAAATCAACCAAGCTACAGACCAACATGGTGAAACACATACAATAGCACTGGATATATCAAAGGCATTTGATAGTCTGGCATCAATCCTTATTGTCGAAGATGTCACACTACGGCCTTGCATCATTAGTTCCACTAATTTCTTCTTATCTTCATAACAGAAAAATATGTGTAATGGTAGATGGCCTTTATTCTCAATTTCACTCAATAAATGCTGGTGTTCCCCAGGGATCAGTTTTGGCCCCAACTCTGTTCCTCATTCATATCAATGATCTCTTATCTACCACTCATAATCCAATACATTCCTACGCAGATGACTCAACACTCCACAGTTCCTTCACATTTACCAATTCTTTCACCCAACCCGATCTTATAAATTCAAAAATAAACACTGCAATTTCTCTGAACCAGGACCTTTCTAGAATTAATGAATGGGGACAAAAGAATCTAGTTTCTTTAATGCACAGAAAACCAAGTACATTCAACTTTCTAACCGACAGAATCTCACTGACTCCCATATATTTTTTAATGATGTAAATATTCCCACTTCCCCTAGTATTGACATTCTCGGTGTAACATTAACTACTAACTTGAGCTGGACACATTATGTTAGAAGCATTGCTAAGAATGCCTCTAAAAAACTGGGACTCCTGTACAGAGCTCGAGAATTCTTCACTGGCGAGCAGTTGGCCGTAATATATAAAAGTCATGTGCGTTCTCAGATGGATTACTGTTCACCTCTGTGGAGTGGAAGTGGAGTGGTTGCATTGAGGCAGTTGGACAAAATTCAAAATAAAGCTATTAGATTAATCAATAACCCTGCAATCACACAGGACCTTCCTACATTATCCATACGAAGAAACGTTGCATCCCTTGCATTATTCTACAGATATTTTCACAGCAATTGTTCCGAGGAACTTGCTTCAATTGTGCCGCCTCTCCACATCTTTCCCCGTAGAACTAGGGCAGCCGAGAGCGCCCATGAATTTACTATTTCTCCTCCACAATGCAGAACTTCTGCTTATCAAAATTCATTTATCCCTAGAACTACTACTCTTTGGAATTCACTTCCCTCGAGTTGCTTTCCACAAACTTACAATCTACAAAAGTTTGAATCCAGTTGTTACAAACATTTTATGAATAGAGGATGCCTTTAGGCACATGGACCATTTTGTTTTATCTGTGTTTTTCCTTCCTCCGTTCATTGTCTCTTAAAAAAAAAAAAAAAAAAAAAAAAACGAATGGAATAAAGTCAGCTTGGCTACATCAGCAACCGAAGAGACAAATTAGGTCAGGAGATTACTACCTAGCCAGGCCAAGGAGACATGAGATATATGCTGTCCGAGGACAACCAAATTGGACCGAATAAGAATAAAAGGGGAAAAACATAGAAAGGGAAATGGAAAAACTACTCAAAATTAGTCAAGCTGATGACGAAAGCTCGAGGGGAGAGAGGAAGGGAAATAACCACAACCATCCCCCATCAAGCCCCAGTCGCCGGCCCCGAAGCCCCCCAACCGCGCCAAGGAGAGTAGTACCAGGCGGGAACAAGGATAGTATGGCACACATGTAGTATGGCTGAACGCTTACCAGAAGTTGCATGGCACCGCTGCCAGTCTCAAAAGCCAGAGGTAGTACGGCACCGCCGCCAACTACAAAAGATAGTATGGCACTGCCTAATATCCTAAACACCCACAGTAGTAAGGTATTACCACCTACTGGAGATAGTATGGCACCACCGTCTGTCTTAACACCTTACGAGCGGCCTATGCGGTTTATTTATGTGTACCGCCCAGCGGGGTGTTTTTAGCCAAAATAGGGCTGTTTACGTGATCAATTTCATGCCTAAATAAGACCCAGAACGTAAAACAAGTATCTATCCCTGAAAGGGCATAAACAGAGCTTTCGAATGACACCATAACGATCCTTGTATGATGGATAGTTTTCTTGCAATAACCGTGCAACGCGAGTGCAAAAAGCAGGTAATTCGGTACTTTCGGTACATAATTGAGTATGTAGCGAGTGAGAGAGGGAGGAGGGAGCTGAGATTTGTGTCAGTAGGTTCGCCGCGGTGGTCTGGAGCAGTCATACGCTCGCTAGTCTCCTGCCACCACTTGTCTCTCTCTCTCAGCCACATTACGTGCTGAAATTGCCACTCGAGTTATGTCGAGCGCCGCCACATAGTCCAGCTTTATTTAACTCGACTTAAGTGGTGGGCCGCTTTTTAAGGGTTAAAAACCAAAGGCAGTAAGAAACTGTCCCCTATAACACCTACCATACCGACACCTCTTGGGACCGACGATGATGAAATGCCATGGCCACCATCTCTACTTCACTTCTGAGGGTTTCTCCACAACTGGCTCCAGCAACTTTTCAACAGCCTGGACACAATCCTATGTTTATTATTAACCTCCTGATATAGCATTCATTTTCTCCTCAGACGTGCCCACATACAAACCCGGAAACATATTAATTGATGCTACCCCGGCACCTCATGGAGAGAGACTGGAGCGCCTCTCTCTACATCAGCAATGGCAAAATAGTTTTGTACTGTTGGTGACATTAATTTTTATATACCCCATGATTTTATGTGTGGAAGAAAAATCAGTGTGATTAACTTGCAAGAATAATTGGCTTTAACCAGACAAGTGTGATAGACCTGTTTCTGACAGATGCGCCAGTGTGAAAGATTTAGCTTAAATTCGGACAAAATGAGTTATATTTTCCACATAAAGCAATATTACTGCACTATAAGCTAATATAATACTTGTATATGGAACATTTGAACAGTGAAGAACCAGAAAATAGTTGTAAAGAGAAAGTATTCAGTGAAAACCGTATTATTAACATAAGCAGCAGAGCAACATACATCATTCCTCCCTGGAGGCTTCTGCCACACTGAGCTCGGTCTCGCGGTTCTCTATTTCTCTTGCACTGTATGAGGGAGGGGGGAGGTGTAGAGAAGGGGGACTGAACGTATTTGAGGGGGGAAGGAAGAAGTGTAGGGAATGGGGGAGAGCAAAAGTAGAGAAAAGGAGAAGGGGAGGGGGGGGGAAGTTGAGGGAGAAAGGGGGGGGGGTTGGAAAAGGAGAGGGAGAGGAAGGTATAAGTTGTCTTTCGGAAGGAACGTCACAGCTGCCTGGTTGATGCAGTTTTTAATGCCATTCACTCCCTTGATTGACAGAGCTAGGGAGTGCCCTTGTTACACGGACTTAACTGGACATTTGCCACGAATCGAATCGCTAGACCGAACTGTTCAATATCTTTACATCTACCAATGGCACGGCCTGGAATCGAACTGCTGACCCTTCGATCAGCAGCCAGACACGCTACCGACATTGCCGTTAATTGATCATATGAATTAACTACTGCATTAACATTTCAACTTCTAGTTCAATCATAATTATGTTTCCTTCCATACACACACTCACTCAGTGTATGCAAAATCATGTGGGCAACTTTACATGCTGGCCTACTTTCCCCGTCTTGTGTAACGTTCTATCCATCTATTCCATCTTTCTATTTGCATTTTAATTTCTGTCCATTTCGAAGTTTGTGTATTTTGGACTGCCTCTGTGTTTATTCACCTTTCATCATACTATCTACACTCTACAGTATCTACCTATTCAACTATGTATCTGTATTTTCATATAGTTATATATTGATCTGTCTATTCGTTTCTTAGATGAGTCCTCATCGAAACTCAAGACTATTAAACTCTGATGCTAGCCCGTCACCACATGGAGGTAGGCGGCAGCTCCCCTCACTATGATAGCAAAGGAAAGATCGTCATATACATGATTCTGGCCTTATATGCTTAGATTGATATGCAGGATTCGAAGTTGCATAATAAATCGTAGGCAGTGTACACCATTCTTTAACTGTCTGCGTGGCATAATGCATAAGGTGTTGATTTTCGGTGTGAGCATCCTGGGTTCGAATCCACGGACTGTCACATGTGTTTATAATATTTCATTAATCAATTTTAGGAGTAGAGTTGGTTGTTGGATAGAACATAATAATACCTAGGGTACTATATATATTTCTATTTGTGTCTTTTCTCTTGGCCTGTCTTTCCGTCTCTACCAATATTTCAGTCTATTCAAATATTTATATAACTATTCTCTAGGCGTGCCCACATCGAGACCCGGGAGTACTTAACCCTGATGCTAGCTCGCCACCACATGGAGAGAGATGGTAGTTCCCCTCTCTACGTCAGCAAGGGCAAGATAGTGCTGTATATGCTGGCCTGGCCCATACCTCATGACGCCCCCTACAAGAGGGCCCTGGATAAAGTCATCTACTCTGTGGTTGAGGTATCCTTCTTCTGTCTCTCCTTTCAGCCTCATATGTAATGCAGTTTGAACTTAATCCGTGTCCTTTTGTGGCCCTCCTTTCAACCTCTTACATAATTCAATTCTGCCTAATTTGTGTGCAGTGTTCACTCCTAATCCTTTCCCTTTTTCTTATAACCTTGTGTATGAAAATTCCCCCTTTCTTTTGTTTTCCCTTATAACATATTTTTGCATTTTGTTCCCCTTTACATTCCATTTTGTTCACTTATTTTTGTATATCATATAATGATGTACCGTACATTCTTTGTGGTGGTTTTGTGTTCTTTTATTTAAAAACAAACTTATTTTGCTAAATCGTTATTTCCAGTGATTTTGATGAGTTCTTTTGTCTTTATATTGTGCCGTTCCTGTTTTGCCTTATTTTGCAAATTTTACATTATTATAACCATAATCTGTCTATATATTATGATGTCCTTTACCTTTCTTCATATTTATTGTTTTGTATTATTTCTCATTATGCTAAAATATGTCTTTTGTGTGGCAATCCTCTTCATCATGCCAGTATTATATTTTTTGTTATTCTGCTGAAAACAAATAATGGATGTCTTAGGACTATTCATATTGTATCGGGTATATAATGTGCAGGCTTAATTTTGTAAACAAAAAATTAGGAAAATGAGGTAGTGCAAGATATCTTCAAATAGTTTTGATGTCCAATACAGCCATTGAGTACATAATATATTTTACTGCTATTTTACATTCATTATACTCCAAATACTTAAACACGCATAACTGCTTTTCCCTTTCTTAGGCTGGCCTTTATGAGCAATGGAGGAAAGAGGAATCGGAGAAGATCGTCCGAGCCAGCAAGCTAAAGAAGCAAGACGAATGGAGGGCCCGGCAGCTAGAGAACCCCGAGTCAACAGACTCCAACAGTACAGACAACAGGAGCCTCAAAATTTCCCACGTGCAGGGTCCTCTACTCCTGTGGTTATTAGGGTTGACTATTGGGGCTCTGGCTTTTACTGTTGAGAGGTTTCTGGGTCGTAGTACTGTAGAATAATTATGGTCGAAGATCATGTTAAACCTTTCCGTTAACCTTTACCAGAATAAGAGGATAATACACAATAAAAACGGAGAGTAGTTGCCAATGATTCGTGTAGATCCTTCGTAGACTGCATGAAATAGTTTACTTATATCTAGAATATAATGAAAGAACGCTCCACCTGAGGCAATCAATACCATCAGCACTGACAGCCTTGAAATACCCCACATCCAGGTTCCTCTACTACTGTGATTATTAGGATTGACAGTGGGAGCTCTGGCTTTTACAGTGGAGATGCCTCTTGGACGTAGTGGAATAATTGTTGACATAGATAGGGTTAGGCCCTTTACTAAACTTCATCAGTTTATCTATCTTTTTCTTAAATGTATTACTCCCCTTTATGAAGGAGGGCATACACACTCCTCCATGAGGAGGACTACCCTTGCCAGTTTATTCAAGGGCTTGCAGGATTAACCACTCCACTTAGGGTCCGTCATACTCCGAGGCCCTTTATGCATCTTTTTAGCACTATTTTAACAGTGGTAGGTGCCTAGTCCATCCAACAACCTGCTTCACCCTTAGGTGAGCAATAAAGTTGTCGACTACGGCAACACATTTATTTTTGTATTTTGGTTATCATTAGAGGATTATATTCAGTTTATGATATAAATTTGAAAGTTAGAGGGTGTATTAAGATAGTAATTACCTCTTTGAGTCCTAGAGATCCTTCCCGAAATTCAGGAAATAGTGTAATTATACCCAGAGTAGCCTCTTATCCTGAAGAGGTTAAACCTTTCAGAAGACGAGGGTGCCTTCTTCCTTTCCTTTTGAGTATGGTTGGATGATTTTATTTAGCTTAGGAAGGGCCTGTGGGAATTTGACGATTGAGATAGTTTGTACTCCTTTGATTCCTAGAGATCATTCCTCTACTGCATGAAATTGCCTATTAATATCAAATACAATAAAGCAATGTGTCCTCTAATTCTGAATATCTTTTAAGTTTTGTTTCTGGAGCCTTTTTTCTCTCATGTTTAGCCCCATTAATTTGGAGATTATAAGACATTCGCCTCGTTAGTTTGGCAATTTTAAAAGCCATGTCCCACAATGGCGAATCACGGCGAATAGGTATTTGTGTTTGTTCGCCTATTTATTTACCAATCGTCGCCAAGTGCGCCCGATGTTCTCCCAATCTTCGCCGGACTTCGCGTTTAGTCATGCAACTACCAAAGTTATTGAACATGTCCAGAATTTGATGGAGAATCGAAATATCGCCGGAACGTCGTACGGCATTCGAGGCCTTTGCACTGCATTTGCAGCGGCAACGGCGTATTTTGTCGCAATTTTCCCTCCAATGCGAATATGGCGAATGCGTGCGTAGGCTGGGGAATGTTGTGAGACCCCCTGGCAAACATTGGCGAATATTCGGTGATGAAGTGGCGTTTTTTGTCGAATTGCTGGCGTTGGTAGCACTTTTTGTGTGTGACATTGGCGAAGGTTTTGCAACAATACCGAGACATACCGAGACATAGGGGAGGTGTGGTGGAGTGGTCATGCCACTGGATTGGTAATCCAATGCACCCGGGTTCAAATCCCGATATGTCAATGGGAAGATATTATTGGGATTGAATTTGTGCTGTACCTAGTATCAGTGCATTACCACAAAGCCCACCGAAATGCCCAAAAATTACCCTCATTGTTCCCTGATTAAATAACACTGTATGGATATTCCCATATTCAAAATATGTTACAGGGGGACAATGCCTAGTGAGTTCACTGCTCAATAGGTGGCATTCTGAGAGTGAGGGTCTGAGTCTGGAGGGTGAGACAGTGAAGCACTTGAACGAAGCTACCAGCCACTTCAGAGATAGAGCTGCTTCGAGCCATGAATGGATGCTTCACATGTCTCACTCCCCAGACTGGAACAAGACCTCACGGGCTTCACCGTGTTGAGCGGTGGAAAGTACAGGCTCTCAGCCTATGCCCGAGAGGGAGTAGTTGGAATATAGAAAAAAAAACAAAAAAAACAAAGGCGAATGAGGGTGCAAATGGTTATGCAAACGTTGTGCGAGGCAAATGTGTGAGATTGTATGTGTTCATGTAGCTTGTATCTTGTATGCCTGTAATTATGTGTGTGTGTGTTTGTATAGCTTGAATTTGTGTGTTTGTGTTTGTATAGCTTTTCTGTAATAATAATGATGATGATACAAATAATGGACAATATATTCAAAGAATGCAGGTCCGATGAGCTGAAATTACACATTTTACAATCTAGTGGATGAACATGAGGAAAGGATGGTGTACATTCATATTTTTGTTATGAAAATGGTAAGCTCAGCCCACAATGTTTGAGTATAACATAAATTTAATCATACATGCATTAAAGATATCGAGTGCAAGAATAACATACTAATTTACCATGGGTCTACAGTATATGATATATAAGTTGACTGCGGTTGGAAACACTTTTTCTGTGTGTGATTGTGTGTTTGTATAGTTTGTATGTGTGTGATTTTTATTTTCTTATGTGTATGAAGGGAAACAAATAGCAGGTTACCTGTAACAAGTGACTCCCCTAAAGTCAAAAGAGTGACAGACAAATTCAAAGGACGTTGGGGTCAAAATGCCTGGACGCAGGAAGTTTAACCCATAAAATGGGATAAGCCTCGCAGAAAGGTCATTATAGCAAACGCGATAGGCCTCAGAGAAGCAAGACCACAAAAAAAAAATCCAAAATGCCCCAGGGGCTTTCAAAACAAAGAAATACGTGATTAGGTGAGATAATTCCCCTCTATACTTCATTCAGTGTGGAAAGTGTGAAAAGGAACAACTTGAGTGTGAAAAGGAACAACTTGAGATGGTTCGGCCATATGGACCGTATGGAAAGCGAGAGAATGACTAAGAGGGTGTACGAGAGCGAGGTGGAGGGACAGAGGGGGAGAGGTAGACCGAATATGAGGTGGAAGGATGGAGTGAGGAACTACATGAACGAAGGCGGTGCTGGTTGGGGGGAGGGGCGTCGACTGACTGGGGACAGAGGTGCATGGGGGCGGTTCGTTCGTGGCCACCCCTTCGGGGATCACGGCGTCAGGCAATAGATAGATAGATAGACTTCATTCAGTTGACCCGTGTATCTGGTTCCTAACTGGTGTTTGCATCGAGGCTCATGATTGGCTATCTTATCAGTACCCTAGATCACTGGCCAAAATGAGTGGCAGAGCTGAAAATATTTTTATTATCTTTATTATTCTTTATTTATTCATTAAACTAGATATGTTTAAGTAATTTCATTGATTACTTAATAAATTAGTCTTATCCGAATCTAAAGAGCTATTAAATATCACATGAAATACGATAATAATGTATAATATCATAAAGTAAACACAAGGGAGATAAGCGAGAGGTGAAGACTGACTGGACTCCCTCACGCGGTTTAGCCAATCACAGACCGGGATTTACTTACCGGTATCACACATTTGAAATACAGTAGGCACTGACGGCATTTCTTCCCTTGCTTGTGTTCACTGCATTATATCTACGATTGTATGTGCTCCATGTGGTATTTTATAGCTCTTAAGGTTCTGATATCACCTATCACATTAAATAGAGTTACTAAAACTTCAAGTTCAATTACTATATGTGGAATAATATAGAAAAGTTTACTTAATTCATATGATTATGTAATAATCTACAGTGATACTCGAAACTTACTAGCTATAAAATACCACATAGAACACATAAAATCGTAGATATAATGCAGTGAACACAAGCAAGGGAAGAAATGCCGTCAATGCCTACTGTATTTTAAATGTGTGATACTGGTAAGTAAATCCCGGTCTGTGATTGGCTAAACCGCGTGAGCGAGTCCAGTCAGTCTTCACCTCTCGCTTACCTCCCTTGTTTATCATTTCTTTATTTCCTGTGTGTTTACTTTATGATATATACGTTATTATCGTGTTTCATGTGATATTTAATAGCTCTTTTGATTCGGATAAGACTATAATATATTAAGTAATCATTAAAATTACTTAAACACATCTGGTTTACTTAATAAATAAGGAATAATAAAGATAATAATACAAATATGATCAGCTCTGCCACTCATTTTAGCCAGTGTGATAAGATGCATCCCTTGCATTATTCTACAGATATTTTCACAGCAATTGTTCCGAGGAACTTGCTTCAATTGTGCCGCCTCTCCACATCTTTCCCCGTAGAACTAGGGCAGCTGAGAGCGCCCATGAATTTACACTTTCTCCTCCACAATGCAGAACTTCTGCTTATCAGAATTAATTTATCCCCAGAGCTACTACTCTTTGGAATTCACTTCCCTCGAATTGCTTTCCACAAACTTACAATCTACAAATGTTTAAATCCAGTTGTTACAAACATTTTATGAATGGAGGATGCCTTTAGGCACATGGACCTTTTTGTTTTATCTGTGTTTTTCCTTCCTCCGTTCATTGTCTCTTAAAAAAAAAAAAAAAAAAAAAAAAAAAAAAAAAAGCCAATCGTGAGCCTTGATACAAACAACAGTTAGAAGCCAGATGCACGGGTCAACTGAATGGAGTATAGTACCTCCTAACACCCATCCACATGTGTCCCAACCACCCCTTCCCTCCCTTTTTCCCCCCCTCCTCAATTATCGGCTATTTTCCTTCTTATTCCCCTAACTTATCGGATTTTTCCGTGCGAATTATTCTCACGCGGTCTCGAAAACGCAGGCGAATCATGTAGAGACCCTATATATGTGTGAGATCTCTGTCGGAGAGCTCACTTGCAAGCCAAGTGTTGGAGAGGAAGGGTGCATGTTTCTTGGCCGGCCGCCCCAGAATACGAGAGGGCGGCGAAAATATAAGTTTTTCACTCCCCCAATTGCTGTTTCCACTTTGTTTATCGTTCTTAAAGGTTCATATGTTCATATAAGTAAAATAAACGCACATGGTGAAGAAATAATTATTTATATCGTAAATATATCTAATTCTGTCAGTATCGAAGGGTAGAAAGGTAGAAATTACCCGTTTTGGACATTATTTTTTCCCTACCTTAATTTTGCACCCGGCAGGTTATAAGTCTAAGTCATAGGATGAAGGCAAGGCAGATTGAGGGAAAGCATTACAAAGCTAAACTTTTTAGTTAAAGAAAGACTGGAATATTACGTTCACTCTTGGATTAGAGAACTGGACAGAATAGGAGTGGGAGTGTGTTGAGCCCCCCACTCTCTGATTGTTGTAACCACAATAGAAGAGTGAAAGAGATGCAACATTTTGATGTGTAGAAGAGATTGTAGGGAAGATGACGCAAAATACTTTTGACTCTACCCTTTCGAGAAGTGCGGTATGGGTGGAACCACCTTACACATGCAAACAATATGCTATATGTGGGCACACCGTGCCCCTTCCTCGCGATGACAGAGTCCACCTGGCCAGGCTGAGATGCGGACACCATCCAGCTCTTCTGAGCTACCAGAAGAGACTGGATGACTCCGTCGTGGACACCTGCCCGGGTTGTAACACAGCACCCCATACCATTAAACACATCATAGAAGACTGCATTTCACATAACCACTTACGCCAACAACACAATCTACACTCCATGAGAGCACTGTGGGAAAGCCCGACCGTGTCCTTAGGGCCTCGGGGCTGTTCGCCCAGGCAGCTTGGGGAACAACAACAACAGAGCAAGAAGCTGTGTGGGGGTGAAGAACCCACAGAGACGGTTGAGCACACCTAACTTCGGGGAAGCTGTTTTAGCATGAGTAATAATATGACATTAACAAGAAAGGTCGGGAGAAAAAGAAACGCCAAGAATATTGAGAGAGGTTGAAGGGTTGATTTGTGTATTGTTGAAGAGTAATTGATAGTTGTGTGGAAGATTGTGACTGGTAAGGTGAAAATGGGTTTTGGAAGCACTGAAAGAAACAAAATTTTCTCTGCCTAAATCGGTTATACTTGATAGTTCAAAAGATAGGCCTGCTATGGCCTCATCACGCGGGTTTTGGAGCGATTGCATAGTGGGTCGTTGTGGTAAACTACTTGTATAGTGTAAGGTAGAGTCTTCAACATATAAGTGGATAGGACTAGAGGTACATTTGAGATCATTATTGAATATTAGAAAGAGAACTAGAGACAAGACAGAACCCTGAAGAACACCGAAGTTGACAGGTTAATGTGAACCCACTGAAAGATTAATTGTGGGAGAATTGTTATTTTTTTTAGTTTCCTCCCTAGACCTTCAAGCTTAAGAAAATACCCCCAATGGCCCCCTTATATATCTATCTATCTATTGCCAAACGCCTTCTGTACCAGCGACGGCAGGGGGCCGTCAGTAGATTAATCACTCCCCAGTCGCAGCGATGGCAGGGAGACCTCAGTAATGTACTTTCCTAGTAACTTCCAGTATCAGGCAGTGCCTGGTACCACGACCATTTGAGCACTGCTCTAGAGTTGGCAACACTTCTTAACTTATATCCAATCCTCTGCAGGCTGGGAGAGCCAGTATTCCTTCATCTTTAGAGGTGGAGGTTGTTCTATCTTGCAACATTGCTTGGGACTGGGGGGGGGACTTTTATTACTGTACCCTACGGTACAGTAGGGCTTAATGAGGGTGTCCATACACAATATGCACCCAAGCAGACCTATCCCCTGTAAGAGAGACAACCCATGCCAGTTTACTGAAGGACTTGCATGATTGATCACTCAATTTAGGGTCTGTCCGACTCCGAGGCCTTCTATGTATCTTATTAGCACTAATATTCTACAGTGGTGCACGGCTAATCCATCCACTAACTTACTTCACTCTTAGGTAAGCAGTACAGATTTGTATAAGGTTTACTTCCCTAGACAGGCCGACTAGTCCCATCCACCCAGATTTGTATAAGGTTTTCTCCCCTAGATGGGTTGCCGACCAAGGCTAACGAGTCCCATCCACCCGTCCTTCGATATATAATTTGTAAATTTTTCAGTACAAAAATGAGGGGAAAAGAGACTCCTAAATAACACTAAAGGTATTAAAATTGACAAAGAAATGGGGCAAAAGGTCTTGAGGCCAAGTTTCACACTGGAGAACTTGGACGGCGAACCCGCTGCGAATGGTTCGCCGGCGACATTCACCTGATTTGTTGCCAACAAGCCTTTTTGATGATAATCCACAAAGTTCATGTGACAGTACTGCGAACGCCTCGCAATTTCCATGCGAAATTATAGCGATTATTGCGACCCACGGCAATAGGTTTCGTGTGAATTTGCTCGAGGCCTTGGCGGATCACGTGATGATTTGGCAAATGACTGCGAAGGTTGTACAAATGCAGGAAGTTTAACCCATAAAACTCGATAAGCCTCACGGAAAGGTCATTATAGCGAATGCGATAGGCCTCAGAGAAGCTAGACCACAAAACAAAAATCCAAAACGTCCCAGGGGCGAAATTTTGACTGAGAGTCCGACAATTCTCAGTGACTCTCAGTGACTCGTGAATACTCGTTGTTGTTGTTGTTCCCCAAGCTGCCTGGCCGAACGGCCCCAAGCAAGGCCAAGGCCATAACCGAGCACCCCCACAGAACCCTCCCTGCCGACCACAATAAAGCCTGGGTGACCGATGCCACTCCATGGCGGGGAGCTGAGGAGGGTGCGGAAACGCCCGGGAAACCAAAGCCCCTCCCAGGGCCCTGTGCCCCTCAGCAATTATGAAGAGAAAGTTGAGGGGCAAAGGAAAGATGTGACGCTTTGGCTTCCAATCTTGGTAGATTGGGAGGTCAATCCACGGAAGAGATGCCGTCACTTGAGATCTAGAAAATATACAAGTAAAGGGAACAGTCAGAATAAGCTATGGGTATGGCAGAGATCTCTGTTCTCATTCTGATAGACCAGCCCATCACCATATCCATATGACTAGAACCCAATCCTCTCCGCATCAGCTAGGAATACTCTTATTAACTACTCGTAAATGACTCGTGAACACTCGCGGCAACTTGCAATTACGTAAACTTAATATTAAAATGTCAAAGATCATACTTAAATAAAATATAACTTGAGAAACTATACACGAATCATAGATAATGAGAAATAACAACAAAATAACATATGAACAAATATTAGAATACATATAAATACAATAATTCATAAAACTCTCTCTCTCTCTCTCTATATATATATATATATATATATATATATATATATATATATATATAGCAATATAAATAATTTATACAGTCGGGTCTCGATATGTTATTTATGCATCAAATGTCTGTCTGTCTGTCTGTATTTATCTAATGCATCTAATTATATCTCCCTTATGCATAAATATAAATTACTTTTTGTTTAATAATTTCTAATGGGATGGAATTGAAAAATCTAATATCCTTGCAGCACACAAATAATAAAATGAAAAAGTCAATACAAAAATGTCCTTTGTCTTTTCAGAAACTTAAGTCCGTCTCATTTATGTCCGCATTTTATCAATCGCTTGGACCTAGCAACTCTGTCTATCTATCTAATGCAGCTATCTATCTCCTTTATACATTTATGTAAAGATGTCATATTTTTGGTAATCTATGAATTATTTCTAATGCGATGGAGTTGAAAAATATAATATCCTTCCAGCACGTAGATAAAAAAAAAGAAATAATCAAGATTCGACTAAAGATTTTCCCCCAGCTTCTCCAGATAGCTCATCTAATTGGTGTTACAATCCGACCCGAAAGATTTACCTTTTATCTTATTTTTTATTTTGTTTTGTGCATGGTATATTTTCGCCTACATAGTGTGTCTAAACAAAATGATGGGGGAAATATTTCAACATATTTTTAATTGACATTTGTGTCAGTTTTGCAGTCTTTAACTCCATCATATCGGAAATGATTCACAGATTATGGAGAGACCAAAAAACATGACTGTAGGTGTGGCATGGGAGGGCATGTGACACCGCATATATATGCCAGGGGCACAGTGGCAGGCATTCCCGGCATACTCTCAACGCACTCGTGGGCATACTCGTTACAACTCGTTGTGACTCACGTCGTACTCGTGGTAACTCGTACTTGTGGTAACTCATACCTACTCGTGATCTGAAAAAAAAACTTTAAATTTCAAATTTCCCACCACTCGCAGATCACTCGCGGAACACTCATGGTGACTCGTCAGATTTTGCTCACTCGGGCTCACACTCCTGAATGTGTGAACTATGCTTAAACTCCAAAGAAAAAGGGCACTGGAGGTGAAGCTGTGGCTGCTCAGGACACCAACAAATGGGCATTATGAGATTCTCATGAGGGTATTGGCTCTCTAGGATGTGGAAACTTTTAGGAACTTCATGAGAAAACCCAAGGAAATGTTCAAGGAGGTGCTGGACAGGTTGTTCCAAGGATAGAGAAGCAAGTCACGTTTTGGAAAAAAATGCTGGTACCTGGTTTGCGTCTTGTTGTGACACTTCGGTACATGGCAACAAGAGACAGCTACATTAACCTTACAGTTTCCGAATTGCGCTCAATACCACTTCTAAGATAATGCCTGAAAATTGCGAGGCCCTGATTGCAGAGTACCTTGAAGAGGTCATGACATGCCCTAGGATACCTGAGCAGTGGAAGGTGGTTGCAATTCGCATCTTATAACGGCATACATAAGCTATATATTCATAAAATCACACATGCAAGATATACACACACACACACATACACAAGCTATACATACACAATCACGCACATACAAGCTATACAAATACAAACACACACACAAGCTATGCAAACACTGACACAAACATTTCGTAATATCAAAATACTTATGTGAATATTCCGTTAAACTGTTTTTGAGACTTAATTAACCCTTGTCTAGCGGGGCCGGACTTAAGTCGGTCTAGAGAAGAAAGGACTATGTGGCGGGGCCCGCCTTAAGCCGGTAGCAATTTTGAGCACATAATTGGCTCTGAGAGAGAGAGACGAGCAGTGGGAGGAGCGTAGGTTCACTCTGACCACTCGGCACGGTCCCCGCGCCGCAACTAACCTCCCCTCCTCACTCATCCACACCCATTACCTCGCTACACAGGGAATCATGTAAGGCAATTACCTTATTTTAGCAATTTTTCCTTTGTGTTGCACGATCGTTGCAAGAGAACCAGTGGTCGTAGAAGGATGGTTCTGGTGTCATTGGAAAGCTCAATTAACGCCCTTTCAGGGATACATAATTGTATTACGCTCTGGCTCTTGTTTATGCATGAAAAAGAGCACGGAAACAAGGTCGTTTAGGGTAAAACTACCAGCTTGGCGGGTAGTAGAAGTTACTGACGGGCCCGCTCTTAGGGCGTTATAAACACATACACTAGTACAGAATACACAAATGTTCGTTATCCCTTTAGTGCAAAAATATCATCTAATGGGGCTCTTTACAGCTGCGGGTTGTGTTCGAGTTGTGTAATTTGGGGCTTGAAATGAGGCATAGATCCTTGTTGAACTGATATGAAAGCTCATAATTTGCTTAGCGAAGCCATTTAAGATCAACAGGTAAAAACAGCAATGATTTTATATGACATTGATGGACCCTTGAAAGATTTTAAGATTATCCGCAATGGCCCATATCTAGCCAGTACTAAAACAAATAGATAACAAATTGTGGACAGTGATCCCTGTGAATCCATCCATTGGGAACGATTTTAAGGGGTAACCAAGCGAGACTAATTTGCATGAAGAATGGCCTTTGTATCATCTACCAAGGTTTACACATATATTCTGAAGCCTTTTCCAAGCTCCAGTAATATTCAAATTTCACATTATTGCATGTTTTGTAGTAATTATAGACAAGCTTATTACTACGTTTTTTGGAGATTTACATTAACTAATTATAGGCCTTTTAATATATGCCATGCTGGGGTTTCCTGAATGTGTGTTTTATATTCTTAATTTTCCCAATTATTTGTCTAGTCTTTTTTTCTGTGTGACACCTTGGCCGTGTGGAAATCAGCATGTACTATAATAAAAGAAAACAAATACAATAACTTATATAATCAGTACAGTTATTAATTCAGTGAAACTTTTACTACTTTCTTTAGCTTTTAAAACAATATTTACTTGTACTTTATTTACTATGTTTATTTATTTATTAACTTTACTTTACAGGTACTTATAAAGCTTTTACTACTAGCTATCAACAGTGTGTACTGTGTAGTTAATTGTCTTAGAAATATTTCTTAACTAGGGGGATCTAGGACGCATTAGTTTCTTTATTCTAGTTATGTTTAGCTATCTATTGCCGGACTCCGTACTCCCCTTTTTGAGGGTGGTCATACACAAAACGCCCTCAAAGCGGACCTGTCCCCCGTGAGGACAACCTGTGCCAGTTTATTCAAGGACTTGCAGGATTAACCAATCAACCAATCAATCTACTCTGAGGCCCTCTATGTATCGTTTTAGCACTATTTTTTCAACAGTGGTGGGTGGATAATCCATCTACTAACCTGGTGAGCAGTAAGGATTTTTATAAGGTTTAATCCCCTAAAAAGGTTGCCGACCACGGTTGACAGTCTCATCTACTCAGATTTCTATATGGTTGTCTCCCTTAGATGGGTTGCTGACCAAGGATGATGTTATTATGCCTAGGTAGGATTTATGGAAGACTGTTAATTGAGATAAATATTGCCCCTACGATTCCAAAAGTTTATTCTTAAGCTACATAACATCGTCTAATGTTAGCTAGAGTATAGTGAAAAGTGGCATAGTACTGAAAGGGTTAAATAATAAGTAATTAATAGACTTTCTGAAGGATTTCAATACTTAGTGTTAGCCTTAAGGAGGGGGGGGGGGGGTATTTGGTTATTTTCGGGACCCCCTTCTCCTTCAAGTTTTCCCCATTAATTATGAGATTTTAAGAGGTTTGCCCAATTAATTCTTCAATTATATTTCCTTTCGTCCCATTTCCTAACCAAATTTATGACCTTTCGTGCCATTTACATGTTTATTTTTCAAGGCGAGCGACAGCAAGCCTGCAATTTAGGAGTCGACCTTTAGTCGTGAGATTTCCCTACCGAAAATATTACAAATTTATCTCGGAGGGGGTCATTGTGGTGTTTTTAAGTTTAATAGAGGTATAGGGATCAAAGTAAAGAAATATGTACAGTATAATAATAACAAATTTATTGAATATCAAATATCCTCCTCTCCACCCCTCTTATCATAATATTATCGCTATGTTTCCCAAGTTCTTCTGGACAGGTAATGTTTTAACTCCTTAAGTTTATTATGACACTTTTGACACACAATTCTGGCTAACATCTTGGTGGGTTTGGTAGCTATAATGATATTGAAGTGTAGGGGATATAGGTTTTAGTGGGATATGCTTTTAGTGTCGGTAAAGAACTATTAGGGATGTAAGGAAGAAGGGTCTGCCTCGTATGGGTCAATAGGCATACATATTTTCATTTATCTTAAGTTATGTTCTTCTGATTGGGGAGACCCTCTAGGAATTACAAGGGATAAAGTCCATCTCTGTTAAGGGGAGGTATTTGAGTTTTCTGGACCACCTTCTCCCTTATGCTTAGTCTCATTAGTTTTGAGAATTTAAAACTCTCGCCCCATTACTTTGGTAAATTTAAGACCTTTTGTCCATTTTGTTGTCAATATTAAGACCTTTCGTGATAGGTGTCTTTTCCAGGCGCTCGAAAGGAAGCCTGGATTATTGGAGGAATCGATTATCGGCCAGGACATTTTTCTACCGAAAAATTTACTTTATCTCGAAGGGGGATCTAGGTGGTGTTTGTCTAAGATTGATGAAGTTCTAGGGAGGATATTAACTAAAAGATAAATAACACATAAACACACCCTTCCCCCTTAACGCTCTAACTTTCAAAAAACCTTCCTAATCTGAATACAATGTTTTTCTCATAACCAGGATAACAAGAAGTAAAACACCATCGTAAATTAACCCCTTCAGCACCATGACGCCTTTTTACCTCCGATTCTGGCTATAATTAGACGATTTTATGCAGTTGAAGAGGGTTTATCGAGATCGTATTTACCCCTTCGAGTCCTAGAGGTAGATTGTGTACTAAAAACAATCGCCTAATGGTAACCAGAATATGATGAAAAGTACGTAATGGTGGTGAAGGAGTTAAAAGGATCTACTACTTCTCCACAGTTTTTCCATGTCTAAATTATATCGCCTAATTGTCAAATACAACTAATCGTTCCCTTACACTAATAGCCTGTATTAGGTAACTTAAGGGGGAAGGGTTTATTTATTTACTTATATACCCCCCCATTGCCATGACACGTTACCGTCGTGGGGGGGCACAATGATCGGCGAGGGATGCCCGGGCTGGGGGGGGGGGGGGGGCTCTGAGGAGTCTCCCCTCGCTTTCCGGGCGTCACGCGCTGGTCTTGCTAATTGTGCATGGCCTATCCTTCTGCTACTGTCCTTTTTCCCCTTCTTTTTGCTGGTCCTCGGCTTTGTGGACTCAGCCTGTCTCAGTAGTTTAGTCTAGTGTAATCCCCCCCCCCCCTTTTTTGTATTTGTTTTTTATTTATTTATTTTTTACTGTCTTCTCTTCCTAGTTTAGTTAACTCCCCACTCTGTGATGGAGCCCAGTGATGGCAATCACGGGTGTCCCTAGTATAGGATACCGGCTTGCTATTCTATATAGGGTTTCTGTGTCTTGCAGGCACCCTTCTTTTCCTCTGTCCTCCTTTTTTCTCACCACCAGGCTTATTGTCCCAGCTGCCTACTCGGGGCACTGTGTGTTGGCGGTTGCTGGCTAGTACGTGCGGCCTGTGAGACTATCACAGATAGCTTGTGCCTTATCGGATGAAGAAGTAGCTGCATTTCGGTACAGAATTTTTTTGTTCTTGTTCTAAAATGCTTCTTTCAACATTGGAGAATAGCATAGGAGGGAACAAAAAAATATATCGCATCCATAACCCCCCGGGGCGGGGGTTCGCCCACGACCCCAAAAAAAACTAAAAATTTTGCCTTCAGCCACCAAAATAATTTGTTTGTGTCTTTTGTCTAAAGGGATTCTGTAAGCAATATAAATTATCATATGAGAGCATAAACACTCATATGACATACCTAGCACCCCTCTGGGGGGGCCCCAATACCCTGGAATTTGGTAAGAAACTGTTAAATAATATTGTCTGAGGTCTAGTATCTCCAGATGTTTTAATTTAGTTAGCCATCAAACTCCTTATTCTATGACTGCTGTCAAAGAAAACACTGTCTAAGGAGGACAAACCAATACATTCTTCCCCAAAATGGATTTAGGTGTGTGATAATCTAAGTCTTTCGTGTGCCAGCGATCATATATTGGCACTTCCGAGTCTATCTACATTTTTTTGTATTGCTCAAATTCATTCCCCTTCTACACACTATAAATAGGGTTATATAGCAACACCTGTACGTTTAGTTAATGGCCGTTTCGCCGAAAAATTGGGAGATTCGACCTTTTTCTTGTCAAAAATTGCTCTGACCAAAAGATATGCATATTATATATTTTTTTTCAGCACCTTCTATTATTCAATATGGGTAAACGAAAACGCTACGTTGTAGGGGATGCTTGTAGGATATGCCATACAAAAATTGCGGGAAATTTGAACAATTTTCAGGGACTAGATGATTTTTCAAATTGCGCAATGAAATTCTCGCACGCGCGCGCACGCACATAGAGAGCTGATTTTTTTCAGCGAGTCTTAGTATTTCCATTGGTAATAAGATTATATAATGCCAGAAACACAATCTCTTATACAGGCTGACTTGGGGGTCAAAGGTTCAGCCTCCCCTTGGGGCGGGCCACTCCCAGGTACCGAAACCGTAACCCAGCGCTCCCCGCCGATCGCTCTATTGTGCATGTTGGGGGTCCGGAACTGTCAACCGTTGGAATTAGTGTTTGGCTTTGTCCCCTATCTTCCCTTCTTGTACAGTCGTCAGGATTAATTAGTTTCATTTCCCCTGGACTAGGCGTTAGTAGCACTGCACGGTGGAGGGGTATCCTCTCTACCTCCTTTTCCTTGTTGGTTCCATATCCCCACCAAAACCCTCCCATTTTCTCTCCGACCCCAGAACTACACCCACCCTCTCTTCTCTCGCTCTAACCTACCTACTTCTGGACCTCACCAATTGCATATATTCTGAACAACTAATGAAGGCATGCAATGTATCATAGGTAGAGTTAAGTATGAGCTTTACTAAATTTGAAAGCAAGAGAGGGAGAGGGGGGAGGGGGGGGAATGTTCGACGAAAACCTTATATATGATTCAAGTGATTCCTACTGATACATTTAGGCCTACCATTGAAACCTGAAAGTTTCTTACCGATTCACTGCCAAACTAACCCACGCGAAGTTGTATTTCCTTTTCATCGTTGTAATGGCTCAGGCTCGGCTACGTAACAAGCTTGAGACAACGAGGACCGTCTGTGTCAATTCCTCCATGAGTCTCTCCCATCAATAAACAGACAAAATAAACCATTCTATTATTTTGAATTATTTCTTTGTATAACATTTAATACTAATATAACTACTTATTAGCACCATATACATGAACTAAACATTTGCTTAATAATTGTCTCCACAATTCTCACTGCTGCCAGACAATTCAGGACTCATTAAGTGTAAACAGCCAATTTGCCAATACATGCTATGAATTATTGCCGAGAATGTGCCCCGTGAGTCGGCCATGTGACTGCATTATGTGAATTCAACACTCTTAACATAGCTATCTCCCCAATCATTAGGCCATATTGCTTTCCTAATTGACCATAATGTAAAACTACTCTATATAAACGGGACACGAACTACCCTCGGGCAAGGTACTGTAGTTTTTGAAAAGAGGCTCCAGCTTTGAAAATATTACTTGATTTAAACAGGTTAAATATTCCTGAAGGGTTGATAACCAATATATATGCCCTATTTTACTAACTACCCCTAGGGCACTCTTACGCTCATCAATCCATTAGGGTGGTTCTTATTTTAAAGTTCCCCTTCCCTCAACATTTACGTTCACCCATACATTAGGGAAGGACTTATTCATGTTGTCATCTTACCCTTAAAACCTTGCCATAAGGTTACTCTACTTTGTCAGGTATCTTGTGGTAACCAAGTTAAGGGGGGCATCTGCTATGGCTATGTAGCAATATGGGTTGAAACATAGCAAATTGTGTTAAATACTTCCTGAGTAATGGCAAGACGTAGAGTATCTACTCCACATAATACTATTGAAAGCGTCACGCCTATTTAAGCTTATTCTCTTGAGATAACTTTCAAGATAATTGGAATTCACATCTGTTAAGAATAATTACTTAATAACTATATAACACTCATTTATTATATCCCAGACTAACTACAAGAGTTATAATATTGAACTGATCTATAATTCTTCTACTACAATACCAATCTGTATAACAGTTTCGTGTATAACCAAATAATCTCATTATACCTTATTATATAATTATATAAGTGTGTAAATCTACCCCTCATACCTGGTATATCCATAAACACTATACAGTAACGTTAACCCTACTAGTAACGGTAGTAATTAGCAGCTTCAGGTTGGGTTTCGCTTATTTCATATTTTTAATGGGCAGGAGAAGGTGATAGAGAGATGTGTGTGAAAGTCTTTATTCCTTCATCAGGTGTTCAGAATAAATGTAAACGGGGAGGTGCCAGAAGTAGCTCCTAGCTGGGTAACAGCGAGAGAAGGGAGGGTGGGTGTAGTTCTGGGGTCGGAGAGAAAATGGGAGGGTTTAGGTGGGGGTATGGAACCAACAAGGAAGGGGGGTAGAGGGGATACATCTCTACCGTGCAGTGCTACTAACATGGAAAATGAAACTAATTTATCCTGACGACTGTACATGGAGTTGATTGGTACTGGAATTTCGAACTAGTTTCAGCTTCACATTTAGCCTGTCGTGCTGCTGTTGTTCTCCTCTATTGCTATGTTTCTCATCTTTCTATTGCTGTATAGAATGTACTGTGATACATAGGTGGGATCAGCAATCTGAATGCTAACAGTTGCAGTCAGTGTGGGCTGTTCACTCGTGTCTCATACTGTGATCCCACTACTTCTCGACAGCAACCATTACCTTCATGTGGTGTCTGCTGGACTTTTTTATGGCTGGTCGACGTCTAAGCGTGGAGAGCTGTGGAGAGCTGAGAGAAAATGTTCTCTGAAATTTTAACGGACTCTCCCACCTTTTCCATATATCGTATCATTCGTTTTCTTAAATCTTGTTCACTTATTGGTGAAATCTGATTTATCCCGTCCCAACCTGATTTGCTTCCTACCTGCTCATCTTTGTTTTCTTTAATCCATGACCCCATGCTCTTTATTGTCGAATCCTTGGCATTTGCTAAGGCCAGCCCTATGAGAGTTACATATTGTAACTCAGTGGTCTGGTTAAACTATTCATAAAAAAAAAAAAAAAAAAAAAAAAAATCTGTTTTACTTAAGTACTATTATATATATATATATATATATATATATATATATATATATGTATATATGTATTTTTGTTTATTAATATTTGTGTTGTGTTAGTTTCTTCCCTAGACCTCCATCAAGCTTAAAAAAATCATCCCCCCTTCCCCAGACCTCTCTTCAAGATAAATTTTTACATTTTTCAATAGAAAAATGTCCCGGCCGAAGGCTAATTCCTCTTAAATTGGAAACTCGCTATCGCTCGGCAGGAAAAAATGGACACCTAAATTACATAAAAGCTATTAATATTGGCAAAAAAATGGGCTAAAAGATCTTAAAATCGCCGAACTAACGGGACAAACGTCTTAAAATCAGAACTATGGGGGCTAAACATGATGAAGATGGGGGACCAGAAAAACGAGATACCTCCCCTTAAGAGGGAAGGGTCTATATACTGGTCTATGTATTTACTTAATATATTAAGGGGGAAGGGTCTATATACTGGTCTATGTATTTACTTAATATATTAAGGGGGAAGGGTCTATATACTGGTCTATGTATTTACTTAATATATTAAGGGGGAAGGGTCTATATACTGGTCTATGTATTTACTTAATATATTAAGGGGGAAGGGTCTATATACTGGTCTATGTATTTACTTAATATATTTTTAGTTTCCTACCTAGACTTCCACCAAGCTTAAAATAACATCCCCAATATCAATTTTCTAGATAAATTTGTCGGTAGAAAATGTCCAGTTTCTTTCTATAATACAGGCTCGCTATCGCTCGCCAAAAAACAATCGACACCTAAATGGCAGGATAAGTCTTAATATTGACAAAGAAATGGAGCGATAAGTCTTAAAATCGCCAAACTAATCTGCCTAACGTCTTTAAATCTGAAAACTAATGGGGCTTAACATGAGGGATATGGGGAGCTAGAAAAAAACAATCCCCCCCCCCCCTTAAATCGATAAGTTATAGGTAGGCCAACAAATAAAACTAATAACATATATAACTTATACACGACTAAAATATTCAAGCTAATGTTTCTACCGTTTGGGAAGGGTCAGCCAAGAAATAGGTGTGGAAATGTACAGCCCCTTTGCCCTATCCCTGTATTTGTTGAGTTAGTGGGTAGAGGTCACGATTCCTGGCCTACCTACTGTATACTGAACAGGGAATAGCTACAGATAATAGTAATTTGTATTATGCAGACTCTAAGGCGAGATGGCCGTATTTCTTTGCTCATATATGTTTTTTTAATTATGTGTTTAGTTTCCTCTCTAGACCTCAATCAAGCTTAACCCCCACCCCCCCACCCCCGACCCTTCCTCAAGATAAATTTATACATTTATCGATAGAAAAATGTCTCGGCCGAAAGATTACAGGCTCTCTATGGCTCACCAGGAAAAAATCGAAACTTACTTAACACAACTAATAATATTGACAAAGAAATGTAACGAAAGATCTAAATATCGCCAAACTAATGAGCCGAACGCTTTACAATTTGAAAACTAATGGGGTTAAGCATGAGGAAGGAGGAGGACCAGAAAAAACGACCCATTTCCCCTTAAAATCTTACTCTTCTATTTTATTTTAATTACTTTTATCATCTTACTCGAGCACCTAATTTCTCCGTCTGGTCTCTTTACCTAGGGACGTTTCTTTCATTATATTGTTTGCTTTTTTTTTGTTCTTCTTTTCTTGTTCTTAGTCTGTTTTCTTAGTTGCCTTTGCTTTTCTCCAGTGCCTTCGGGTAATTTGTGTGGATTCAATCTTTACTGTTGTTTCTGCACCTTGTTGGTAAACTTCGGTAGCTTACATTACAATAATAATAATAAATAATTTATAAGATACAAAAGCAGATTTCTTCATAAGCAATACTGGTTTTATTATATACAGGAGCCATTAGGAAAAATGCATGCTGATACATTCTTGTAACTGATATGTATGACTCGGTTTCACTATATATGTTTTGTAATTGTATTTTTAGTAACAGCGACGGTAATATATTTATATTCAGCTTCATTCCAGAATATGGGTTAAAGCCATTAATTTATTGCCTTTGTTTTCTTACAGTATATATGTGTCTCAAGTTTAATGTTATTTACAACTTCGGTATCCCATTAGAATTTACTTATTTCCAGTACATGGATAACACATTCAATATAAATCCGTTTAGTATATATATTGTACTGTTGCGAGTGGGGTTTTTCAGATTCGGAGTATCGTCACCGATTATATAATTATCAAGTATTAGAGCACTTCACTTCAATGAACAATTTGATAGAACAAGGATACGTCGGCAGCATGGTACTTAAAGATCGTTGCATACTGACACGAAAGCCCCTCCAGGCGAGTTCCCGACTCGAAATTTCAACCTGATACGGAGAATCAGCAACATAATCGTGGATATCGGAAATTAGCCATGGGTGACTCTCACGGTCCAAGCGACGTAATGGGGGTCGATACGAGATTTTGAGCTGTTTAAAAGTTTGTGGAATCCCCCGGCAACTGTAAAAAATCGTCTGAGTCTGGTCTCCATCACGAACTTGCCGTATCACAATCGTGTGTTCCGTATCAAAGACGTATGGTCCGTATCAAATCCGTATGGCCCGTATCAACGTCGTCTGGTGCGTAAGCCTACCGTGCGGACCGTATCTCTTCCGTGGGGAAAATTGGCAACGGTCGAGTTGGTAAAAAAAAAAAAAAAAAACAAAAAACGCGCGTTTAGCGTCAATCTGGTTGCACGTCTCACGGCGTTGATACAGCGTTGATACGATTCTTCCGAGTTGTATCGCAGTCTATTGGGTCGTATCTTTTCCATGTACCCTTCGCACAACTTTTCCTATCTTCTTCGTAGCCTTCGTTTCTCCACCGTATCGGCATCGCTAGTCTTATCCAGTCGTGCGGACGAAATACGGTAGAGACACGACTCTAACGATGCCAGCCATTTTCGCCTCGATCTCTAGTAAATTCGGCAAGACACAGGACTTGTATGTGTCGTGGATGTTCGTGCCAGTCTTGAAGGAGCTTGAAGGAGCTGGATACTTATTGCACGTGATTCGCTTAGAATTTTGAATTAAACTAAATTATTGAGTTTGCAACAATTAATTTATATCCCTACATACCCGTACGCCAGAATATATAACTACATTATTGCAAATGTAATTGCAGATTTATTCTTGCTTGCTTTAGAATATAATTTATAAAAAAACTTAGTTGACAGTAGCAAGAAAATTAACATCCCAGAACAAATTAGCACTGGCTAAATTGTTAAGTAATAGTACCGTCGATATATATATATATATATATATATATATATATATATATATATATATATGATATTCTCGTTTGCAATGTCTTAAATTTTAATAAAGTCGCTAAACTACTTTATCCAAATTATATCCCCCTCACACAAGGTAACATAAATTATGAAGTTTAGTTTGTTTTTGTATATCAATATACATATTGTTAATGAACAGTGCATACTTAAAGTATATCACAAAGTTGACGATATTAATGTTAACGTAATAAACTTTCCTTTCTCTAGCAATAATATCGATAGTAAAATAACTTATAATTGTTTTTACTCCCAGCTAATAAGATTTTGTAAACTTTGCACTAAAGTAGATGTATTTTGTGCTAGAGCTAGGTTACTATACAGACCATAGACCCCTTGATACAGACTAAGAAGACAGAGGTTTTGATTCAAGTAAATTGTTGCATACATTAATTCCTTCTAAGGTCAATTATTGTGACTGTATTCTAAAATTTGATATACATAAAATTAATCAAGCATTTTTAACTTTAAGTTTCTCGTATAACCTCTGCTTACTTTGTGTCTGTATGTATTAATTGTTTATTTTTTTCTATTGTTATTATTGATGTTTTTCTAAAACTTATTGTTCTTGTTAAATTAGTACTCTTTGTTTAAATCTAATCTATTGTTGCTTCATATTTTGCAATTATACTTTATTTTATTGTATCTATTAATTTTTGATAATATCAAGTGGTTACCTTTTTGATATCCTTAATATATTTGTACGATAAATGTAGGGTATGTGTAGGGTAGTAATTGGTAGGGGTCAACTGTCCATGCCTATGCTGACAGGTAACTACCTTAGTGACTGCTATATGTATTTTGTACTATTGTAAATATCTTGTCAAATTGCAAACATACATTAATAGACAAATTTTAATATTAATTGTAGATTTTTTATTTATACACAATTTAGTAAAATTTACCAGAACGTCCTAACTTCCCAAATTGACTAATTCCTTGAACGTGACGATAGTGCGTTGTTATATGTGCGATTAATTTGCTTGGGAAACAGATTAATTTGCTCATGTATTAATGTACACCCTATGTGGTGGTTTTGTGTTCTTATATTTCATAATTTAATTTGATTAAAGCGTTATTTCCACATAGCGATTTTGATAAGTTTGATAGTTTGCGTTTATATTGTGTCGTCCCTGTTTTGGCTTGATTATTTTGGAAGTTTTACAATTTAAAAACAAGAATATAAATGTATCTTCATAATGTAGGAGAAGGTAGATGGGTAGTTATCTCCTTCTGTGCCGGTGACATCTTTGTCTATTTAATCTAGTTATATTTTGACGTTTTTGAGCGGTTTGAGAAGGATCTGTGGTAGTAAAATGGGTTAAGTGACATAGTTTCGAAGTCAGATAATTCTGATGGCCCTTTTGAACAATACAATTGTTAAATAGCCTTTTTTTTTTTTTTTTTATATAGGGCGGCCGCCTCAAAACAGAGCCCGAACAGGGACCATGCAAAAAAAAAAAAAAAAAAAAAAAAACTAAACAATCACAAAGCACAAATTCACACACATCTACGTCGCCATACACCATACATCTTTACAAAATCGTCTGGATGTAGCTTAAAACCGATTTAAAAGAAGTCACCGTTACTGGATGGGTTAACTATTCACACTGTACAGACAAAACAAGTAGCCATAAAAACGGCGGCCCTCCATGAGACTCTTGACCTTTGTGCCTCCTTGGATCAGTTATATAAGCGCGGGTACCGGTGTTCAGGGTGTAGTTGGCTTTTTCTCCTCGTCTCGTACACTTCACAGCACCACATCAGACAGTAAGTTATACACACCTCCATCAAGCTTAAGGGGGGTGACCTGTTTTTGTTCTGTCCTTTTCTATCTTTCTCTGGCTTGTATCCATTTGGCCCCATTCAGCCTACTGTGTTAAGACTTATCCCTATCCAGGTGTCAATTTTTTACTTGTGAGCGGTAGCGAGCCAGCATATTTTTTATTTTTGTTTGACAGCAGGCTAAATTCGTACATTTTTCTATAGAAAAATGTCTCCGGCGAAGCCGGATTTCTTCATATAATGCTGGCTCGCTATAGCTCGCCAAGAAGAAATCGACACCTAGATGGGGATAAACGTCTTAAAATAGTTGGCTGAATGGGGCCGAATGGATACAAGCCAGAGAAAGGGAGAAAAGGACAGAAATAACAAAAAGCAGGTCACCCCACTTCGAGATAAATTTGTACTTTTTTCGTTAGAAAAATAACCCGGCCGAAGGTCGGTTTCTCCTAAATTACAGGCGCATTATCGCTCGCCAGGATAATTATACTCCTAAATGGCACAAAAGGTCCTAATATTGACATAAATGTGGCGAAAGGTCTTGATATTGACTAGGAAATAGGCGAAAAGTCTTAACATCTCCAAACTAATGGACCAGACGTTTTAAAATCTGAAAATTAATAGGGCTAAATTTTACGGAGAAGGGGGGCCAGAAAAAACAACCCTCCTCCTTTAAGTATTCACACTGTACAGACAAATAAAGCTGCCATAAAAACGGCGGGCCTCAAGGAGACTGTTTGACCTGTGTGCCTCCGTGGAAGGGTTATATAAAGCAAGGGTACCGGTGTTCGGGCTTCAGGGGGGATAGTTCGTTTTTATGTTTGTTTATTTATGTATTCATTATTTTGTTTAGTTTTCTCCCTAGATCTCTATCAAGCCTAACAAAATAAAATATAAACACACACTCCCTAGACCCCCTTTCGAGATAAATGTGTACATTTTTCAGTATAATTTTTTTCCCTTCTATAATCACAGGCCCGCTATCACTCGCCAGGAAAAAATCGACACCTAAATCGCAATAAAGGTCCTATTATTGACAGAAAATGGGTGAAAGGTCTTAAAATCGCCTAACTAATGGAAGGAACGTCTTAAAATGTCAAAACATGAGGGAGAAGCGAGTCCAGAAAAAGCAACCATCCTCTTGTGAAAACTCGCCCGTTGATGCTGTCTATAGAAATATAGATAGATTCATTAAATTGCAAGGATTTTGTGTTATATTCCCGTTAAGGGGAGATGGTTAATTTGTCTGGCCCCCCTTCGCACTCATGTTTGTCCCACTAGTTTGGCGATTTTAAGACTTTTCGTCCATTTTCTGTCAATATTAAGACCTTTCGTGCCATTCAGGTGTATTTTTCTCTTGGCGAGCGATAGCGATCCTGTAATTCAAAAGGAACCGGCCGTAGGCCGGTTCAACTGGAAGGAGGATTTTGGGAATGTTTCTTTCAGCTTGATGGAGGTCTAGGGAGGAAAGTAAGAAAATACTAAGCAAATTAATAAATCAACCAATAATTAAACCTTCTCCCCTTAATTGATTATATGAATTAAGTAATGTATACAAATTACTTCTAATTCATTTCTATTTATACTTCTATATGTAAAATCCATACAGTAACCCCTTGAGGATATGGCGCGTTTTAGCAGCTTTTGTTTACTATTATTAGACAATATTATACAGTTTAAGAAGGATCTGTGGGAATTAAAAAGGTGCAGGCTATCTCAATCAACCCTCTGACTTTCATATGCCCTTCCTAATCTGAATAAAATCGTATGATAGTAGCCAGAAAACATAACAGAAGTGCGTCATCGATCATCAGAGGGTCGAATTGATAGCATGAATTTCTAAAAATATTAGTAAAAGTACCAATGATTTCACGTTCTAGACTTGACGTAATGTCCCTCACTCTAGCTTTAAAGGGGGAGGGTTGATTTTTCGGTCCCCCCTTCTCCCTTGTTACGACCGGGGCTCGTATAAAACAAGGGCTCTTAATCACTGGACTAGGAAAGCGCACAGCCACAACGGTAACACTAGATCCAACCCCTGAACTTATAATGCCGGCGCACAAAAACACCTATACCCTCCAGAGTTAAATCTGCGATAACGGGGTATCCTATAACTCAGTATAAGTGCACTACTACTACAGGCTGATGATCTCTGATACAGCCTGATCACAACAACATACAATTACGGTAATAAGGTATACTAGGAAAAGATAGAGATCTTAATTAAATCACTCCAATGATTTAATGCAAACTAGAAGAAAGTATATTTAAAGTTACTCTAAACAATAATGAACTGTCACTCCTATACTAAAGAAAGTGAACGAAAGTCCCAAAGCATTGAGCAGGAATCTTCTGAAGAAAGTCTGATGCTAGGTTAAGATGATCGTATCGGATGTTGAACTGTAGTATAAAGCAGGAACAGGATATGACAATTGTAAGGACATATAGGGTTAACTGGCACGGGAATAATAATAACTGCGCAATAGTAGGAACTCAAACAGCAAAAGGTTGTGCAACTCAACAACAACCTAGACTAATAAATGCCGTGAATAATAATGCATACATAACAGAAAGAGTTTATAATCTAAATCTGGTGTCTGCTAGGCGAATAAAGTCTAGCTGGGATGTAGTAGGCTAGGAAACAATGGCTGAGCAAGCGGCTCGTAGCCTAGCGAAGTCCTTAATGGTGGGTTCACACATTCACGTATATTGCTCCCGTCAGCTCCCGTCTGTTGTAAACGAAGGTATATTGGTAGTTGGCAACCGATTACGTAAAACGTAATGGCATAATACGCAAAACTTTAATGAAATTACGGCCAGTCGGGGGGGTACTCTCGCATGGCGCGAGTAGAAACGAGTAGCCCACGTGGGTCGGGAATGTTGTGGGTGCGGCCAAGGCCGCGCGGTTGCTGATTCGAGTCGAATCAGGAACGTGGCTCGCCCTCACGTATGTCAAAAGACGGGGAACTTACGACCGACCAGGCCACCACGGTCGTCTGACCAGAGCATCCTCGTCGGACGTAGCAGCTACCACGTGAGACGAGAGCTGCTCTCGTCAAATCGTAGAAAGTTCCAGTCGAACATGGAAGTATACGTTAGTTAGGCCGCATCTGGCAGAACCGCCGCACTGCGGGTTGGCGGGAAGACGCGGCATCGTTGTACGAGGGGACAACGGGACCAGCGAGGGACCCTCCAGTCACACCTCTCACCACACCGGAGCAGCAACCAACAAGCCAACCCTGCCACCCTCTGCACCCTGCCGAAAACAAATCGTAGCAGCGAAACGACTGCACCTATGGCTTTCATATTTTTACCACATGTACCTTACCCTTTAGGCTACCCACCACAAAAATCCCAAATCCCTCCTCCCACCCACTCGCTGACTGTCGGTCCCGTCAGAAGGAAAAAAAAAGGAAAAATCTGTGGCGGCGAAACGACTGCACCAATCGGTTCCATATTTGTGTGACAAGTCTCTTACCCTTCTGCCTTCCCCCCACCACACCCCCAACCTCCTCCCACCACCCACTTCTAGCGTATCCGTACGAAGAAAAGGAAAAAAAAGGAAAATCTGTGGCGGCGAAACGACTGCACCAATCGGTTCCATATTTGTGTGACAAGTCTCTTACCCTTCTGCCTTCCCCCCACCACACCCCCAACCTCCTCCCACCACCCCCTTCTAGCATATCCGTACGAAGGAAAGGAAAAAAAGGAAAATCCGTGGTGGCGAAACTACCTCACCAATCGGCTTCATATGTGTAACACAAGTCAATTACCCTTCTACCTTCCCCCAACCAACCCCAAAAACCACCCTCCCACCCATACATTCCGATACCATAAAAGTCTCTGTAGTCTATAGTGTCTTTTCAGCTACTTTCGGGACCATCGGGGACCTGATTTCTGGCGAGGGGAGTGTTTTTTTTACCATTTCTCTCCCAACTTAATAGATTTAGCCAAAAAAAAAAAAAAAATATGGCACTGGCAGAAGCACACCGTCAAAATTGGCTGGCACTCAGCGGGTTACTCCTCCAGGATGAATTCCTCGATGTTACTCCTCCAGGATGAATTCCTCGATGTTGTTCATGGTGCCGATGAAGGACTGGGAATGGGAATGGTGTGGCCATTCCTGCCCTTTTGTAGTTCCCAGATTCCAACCCAGACCTACGTGGTTGACAAAGACTGTCTTTGTCTGTGTTTGGTCAGACGGGGTGTGCCTACGATTGGCCAGAACCGGTCCAGGTACGACCTAACAAATCCCAAGACATGCGGCCTCATCTACGCCGGTCTTGAGGGGGCGTGGCATGGGCGTGGCCTGTGTTCCCGCAAATCGTGCAGCCCATGAGGTCGAACGGGGCTATGCTTACGCACGTCGCAAACACGTACGTAGTTCAATACGACTCTATTACGTCTGACGTAACACTGGCCCCGTTACGCTAAGTCTGTCGGGAAGTGCAATAGACGTGGAAGAACGGGCGTTCAACGGCAGAAACTACTCGCGTCTTTACATAAATTGGCGATACGCCGGACGGGAGCAATATACGTGAATGTGTGAACCCACCATAAGGCTGTGCGGCCAAATTACGTTAATTGACGGGGTGCTCTCTTGAGAGATCCAGATCGCTAGTATCTGGTTCTCTCCTGGCGACCCTCTCAAAGTCAAAGCAAACGAGTTAGCACAGTGTTGGGTGGCAGAGGCAAAAGCCCTCACTCGCAACACAGTGCTAAACTCACAAGGTACACAGTCAGAAAGACCACCTAGGCTTCCCACGTCTCCGTTGCGATTGTACAGGTTCAACAAAACTTAGTACACATCGGAAATCACAACACCAGTGGCCTTATCCCAGTCTAGCATTAAATCCCCCAGCAGACCACCACGATACAGAAAGGGAGACACCGTGAGTGTGTCAAACCTCTACAGACATAAATGGTAACCCTTCCAAAATGCCTAACTAAACATGTGTTATCTGAGAGCTTCAGCATATAATACGATGGCGGATATATGAAATCGTGCAGAACCAAAGGGAAGTTATGATATTAAATAGAGCAGAAGAATGAGAGGTAAGAAGTTGAGAGAGCGAGAAAGTGCTCTATAGGTAGAAGTTGGGAGACAGGGGGGCAAGGGACATGTGAAGGGTATGCTAGTCAGGAAAGCTCTGAGGAGAATAGCTCCTCTGGACCCCTCCAGGATCCCACACAAAGGCACGGCGGTCAGCCAATCACAGGCCGCCACGTCACCCGGCAGCAGGCCTGCAGAAGGCGCCAGGAACCACCAGCCAATCAAAACCGAGAGAAAAGACCACGCGGGCGAACAGCTCCTCCGGGAGGGAGGAGGGAGGAGGAGGAAAAGCAACAATCACCTCCCCCACCCCGCTCGCTTGCTCTCTCTCTCTCCTTCACTACAATGCATCTTATGTTCAACTCATGATATAAAATACAATGCATTGTCACAGGCGAAAACAAAGACCACTTCTACCCTGCCTGTGACATGACGATTCACAAGAAAGAAAGTACAACATTGTAGACAGACTGTAGCCCATTTCACTGCCCTGGCGAGTGCTAGTGGCTACCGGGAGGCGATTCTGCCAACGCTGGTATGCGTCACACCCTCATATTTAGCCCTCTTAGTTTCTTTATTTTAAGACGGTTGGCCCATTAGTTTTGCGATTTTTAGACCTTTTCCCCCATTTATTTGTCAATATTAAGACTTGTCGTGCCATTTAGGTGTCAATTTTGTGCTGGCGAGCGATAGCAAGCCTGTAATTTACAAGGAACCGGTATTCGGCCGGGAAGTTTTTCTACCGAAAAATGTACACATAGCTAGAAGGATGAGATGAGAAGCTTTGGGATGTGTTTTTAAGCTTCATGGAGGTCTAGGGAGGAAATTACAACAATAATAAATAAATATACTATCGACCAATAAATAGAGGACCCTCCCCCCTTAAATAGAGGACCCTCCCCCCTTAAATTGACTGTATTAATTTCTAGTAACCCATGACAAGTACTATTGGTGTCTCGTTCTAGACCTGTCGAGGTAATGTCCCTCACTCTACATCTTAGGGGGTAGAGTATAATTGTATGGTTTATTTATGTACCTGTTTGTATGTATATATACAGTATATATTTACTTTTAGTTTCCTCGCTAGACCTTCATCAAGCTTAAATAAATATTCTTTGGTATATAATCTACCTCTACGACTCAAATGGGTGAAGACTATCTCAACAATCCCTCTTATTAACATAGGTCCTTCTTGAACTGCATAAAATCATTTAAGTATAGCCAGAATCAAGGGTAAAAGAGCGTCATGGTGCTGAAGGGGTTAAGACAAAAATGTAATTAACCCTTTGAAGCTCTGACGCGTTTTAGCAGTTTATTTTGGCTATCATTAGACAATTTTATGCAGCTTACGAAGGATCTGTGGCCATTAAAAGGGTGAAAACTATCTCAATTAACCCTTTGACTTCCATATACCGTTACTAATCTGAATAAAATATTCTAATAGTATCCAGAAACAGAACAGAAACTCGTATTGGAGCTTGAAAGGGTTAAGATTATAACTGTAGGAATGTTATCCCTTTCAAGCTCCAATACGCGTTCCTGTTCTGTTTCTGGATAACTGTAGGAACGGTGGTGATAGGCTGGTCTATCAGAGTGAAACTGAGCGATCTCTGTCATACCCATAGCTTACTCTGACTGTTCCTTTTATTTATATGTTTTCTAGATCTCAAGTGACGGTGTCTCTTTCGTGGATTGACCTCCCAATCTACCAAGATTGGAAGCCAAAGCGTCACATTTTTCCTTTGCCCCTCAACTTTCTCTTCATAATTGCTGAAGGGCACAGGGCCCTGGGTGGGGCTTTGGTTCCCGGGCGTTTCCGCGCCCTCCTCAGCTCCCCGCCATGGAGTGGCTTCCGTCACCCAGGCTTTATTGTGGTCGGCAGGGAGGATTCTGTGGGGGCGCTCGGTTATGGCCTTGGCCTTGCTCGGGGCCTTGGGGCTGTTCGGCCAGGCAGCTTGGGGAACAGCAACAACAACAAAAACTGTAGGAACGATTTATGGAGTGTTTTGATATGGCCATTGGCAAAAAATTAACTCAAAATTATAACAAAATATAATATAATAAAATAAATAGGCAATGAAGGACCATGAGTGGATTGTGAAACCAATTTTCTCAGACATCAACATACATTCAAGGGAGGGCTACCAAGACTCCCTTCTCCTTCATATTTAGCCCCATTAGTTTTGAGATGTAAATACATTCACCTCATTAGTTTGATGACGATAGGACCTTTTGTGTCAGTTAGGTATCGATTTTTTTTTCCTGGCGAGCAAAAACAAGCTTGCAGTTTAGGAGGACTCGGCCTTTGACCAGGTCATTTTTCTACAGAAAAATAAAAAAAATTATCTTGAAGGGGGATCTTAGGGATATGTGTTTGAGCTTGATGGAGGTTTAGGGAGGAAGCTAACAAAAACAAATTATAAGTAAATATATAATAGCAATCGATAAATAAACCCTCCCCCCTTAATCTGTTTGTTATCGCTGCCATATATGAAGGACTTCGTGAAGGAAGGAGTTTGGTTCCGTATTGCTTTCAGACTTGCGATGTCAATAATACGTGTGAGAGAGAAGAGCACTATTAGTTGCATTGACTTATTGAGTGCGATCATGAATATATTGTTAGTAACTATGCAAGGCAGGAACATTGACTTAACATTACATATTTCTTATCGGCCAATCAATATAATGGTAATTTCCAATGAAATAATTCAAAGTAAAACCAACATTCCTAGTAAAACTTGCAACACAGATGACCCGTATTCGATTCCTGGGAAAAACAACATGAAGGCACACGTCTCTATATATTTAATATAAAATACATTATTCGACAGACAAACATGCAACGATGGAGAGGCAGCCTAAGCACCATGTCTCCTAAACAAACGAGAATGCTCCTGCTGTGGATGGAGGGTTGCTCAGCCGTGGAAATAGCCCTCAAGTCTTCGGTCAGTCTCTCTACCGTATACCGCTGGCTTCGTCGATGGCAGCAGGTCTTTGCCGAGACCAGTGTGATGGAGAATATTAGACGGGTGCGTTACGTTTCTCTCTGCTATAAAAGTGATGTTACTACGGCTCCCTCTTTTCTTCCCTGGTATTCTAGCTTGAATACACTTCTCTGGTCGTATGAAACGCCTGGTTTCCCTACGCTGGTGCCATATTCATACCTCTGAACGGCACCTAACGATCCGATACCTACACTGGTGCAAAATTCATACCTCGGAACGTCACCTAACGATTCGATACATACACTGGTGCCAAATCCATTACTTGGAACAGCACCTAAGGATCCGATACCTACGCTGGTGCCAAATCCATTACTCGAAACGTCACCTAAGGATCTGATACCTACGCTGGTGCCAAATTCATACCTCGGAACGTCATCTAAGGATCCGATACTAACTATGCCTTTAGTTCAATGTTTTGATCCGGCTTAGAAAGTGCTTTATTATTCGTGCATATAAAATTATTGTCACTGCCTTTATTACTCAATTGTTCTCAAGATCGATGTATTGTCAGTATTGTCGGCCAGTTCAAAATATAGGATTTGATAATGATCTGATGTTATCAAGTTGATATGCCCATCCTTTGTATTCAGTGTTTAATTAGTCTGCATAAAAGAGTCGTACTGTTTATGTACACTTGCGTTAAAATATATATAATCTTTAGACATACTGTATGTTGTAAGTGTTCATTTTTCGTTTGTTATTCTCTCTGAGTGAGTTCCTTTCACTAGTAAAATTATCTTAACTAGAAAATTGTAAAAATATCGATTAAGGTTAAACTGGATAGTATCACCGTGGAGCCTGACCAGGCTGCCGGAGATGGTATAAAGTGCTGGCTAAGAGTCACTAGTCAGCTGTGTGCTACGCAAAAACAATGCCTCGCATTTAGTGTACTTACTCTCCTTAACCCTTTCACTCTCTCGATTTATCTGGTAACGCTCATACTGATGCAGCTGTACCATATAACTGTTTCTTTTATTTCAATTAAGACCTTGTTCTAGGCGGGGTGACAAAATAATAATTTTAGACCCTTAAGATAGACCCTAGATAGACCCTATAGATAGATAGATAGACCCTTAAGGAATTGATAAATAAAACAATGGAAAGGAATAATTATACCCAGCACTGATCCTAATCTGTCAGTATATATTAAGGTATACTCTAGTATGAGTGATGGATGTCATCCATCACTAATACTTGAGCCTTTATCTCTGCTATTAGTGAGCAGGAGCTGCTAACATAACTGCTAGGTGCTGGCAACACTGTACGAGTCACAATCGGCTGCCACAACCAGCCACGGCTCAGCTACCTCCTGTGAAAAGAGCATCATGTAGCACCGCGGAAAAGTAATTTTTGTGAAAATGGTTGCTACTGAGGGGTTCATAAATAGTAAAATGCTCTGGTACAGTAGGGGTTAAGGATGGGGTGGGGGTAGTTTGCTCCCTCAACCTCAATCAAGCTAAAATAAAAATAAAACACTAAGACTCCTTCCTCTTCGTGATATATTTGTACATATTTCCTTAGAGAAATGGCCTCGGCCTTTTCTTCTAGCAGGCTCGCTTTCGTTGGCCAGTAAAACATCGACACCTAAATGTCACGAAAGGTCTTTGTATTGACAAAGAAGTGGGGTGAAAGGTATCAAAATGGCCAAGCTAATGGGGCGAACTTATTTAATTATCAAAACTAATGGGGCAAAACATGAGGGAGAAGAAGTCCAAAACAGAAAAACTTCTCTTTAACAGAAAGCGTACCTAAAATATGCGTCTCTCTGGTTGTGAGAGAGCCGTAAGGGGGGATGGGCGTAATTATTAAAAATGTTGCTTATATATTTATCTTTTTAATTTATTTTTTTATTTTCCTCCTAGACCTCCATCAAATTTAAATAATCACCCACAACACTCCCCCCCCCCCCCCCCCCCCCACCCCCCCCCCCCCGCCCCGCCCCTCCCCCCCCTAGCCCCCCCCCTCCCACCCCCCCCCCCCACCCCCCACCCCCACAC
This sequence comes from Paralithodes platypus, assembly GCA_032716605.1. NCBI lineage: Eukaryota > Metazoa > Arthropoda > Malacostraca > Decapoda > Lithodidae > Paralithodes > Paralithodes platypus. Next base: position 38,604,573 of record CM064546.1, read on the forward strand.
ACACACACACACCTTCAAGATAAATGTGTATATATTTGGATAGACAAACATCCCGGCCGGAGGCTGGTTACTATTAAAATACAGGCTTGCTATCGCTCACCAGGAAAATAATCTGACACCTAAATTGCAAGAGAGGTCTTGCAATGGTATTAAAATCGCCAAACAAATGAGTCGAATGTCTTAAATTCTGAAAACTAATGGGGCTAAACATAAGGCAGAAGGGGGGCCACAAAAACGAACTATCCCCCCTTAACAGTATTACGGGGGTCGCGTCACCATGTTTTTAGTTGATTACAATATGCAAAGTTGTGTTGTCTGTTTTCGTTAGTCGGATAGCCTTGTTCCCATGTCCATTGGAGCGTGTGGTATTTCTTCAGCCTTGCTTAAGGGGAGATGGGTCGCTTTTCTGGTCCCCCTTCTTCCTCCTGTTTAGCCCCATTGGTTTTCAGGTTTTATGACGTTCGGCCTATTAGTTTGGCGACTTTAAGACCTTTGGCCCCATTTCTTTGTCAATATTAAGACCTTTCGTGCTATTTAGGTGTAAAAAAAAATCCTGGCGAACGATAATGAGCCAGTAATTTTGGAAGATCCAGCCTTCGGCCGGGGCATTTTTTCTACCGAAAATTTGTACATACCGGTATTAATCTAGAAGGGGGATCTAATGGATGCTTTTTTAAAGTTTGATGGAGGTCTAGGGAGGAAACTAAATATAAAATAAATATATCAAATAATCGAAAAAAACAAAAATCCCCTTATCCCGTGCAGTAACGGTGACGTTTTTTTTTGTATTATATTCTGGCAAGTATTAATAAATTGTATTCAGCTTAGGAAGGTCTTCTAGCAATAAGAAGGCTTGTCATGTTCTACTTACTGTTTCTCATATTTTTCTCGTCTGTCCTCTCTCTTCTATTGCCCGTTTGTTGTTTTCCCTTCTTATCTGTTCTTCGTCGTCCTCCGTGTCTTGATGATATTCTCTTGAGTCTCTCTCTTTTTCTATTGATCTAGTGATGTCTTTCCTTTCTCTTCTCCATCTCCTTAACAATATATAGTAGTAGGGTCATTTGCTTGGAATCCGTGACCATTTTGTTCCTACCTTTTTCTCTCGATGGATTTGACAACCTGAACCATTTTAAAGGAAAATTAGCTCTGAAAAATGACGGCTAACTCTGCTAGAGCCCAATATTCAAAATGGCCGCCAACGCCATCTTGAAAAACATGAAATGTAATATCTCTGGCATCAGATGAGCTACAAGGACGAATGAGGTGTCTTTTTTCACTAATTTTGGCATTACACATCCACTGGAATGGTTATTGTATTGTATTGTATATTGTATTGTATTATACTAATTATACATACTAACCTGCCACTTCACTGTCATTATATGATTCACTGTATGAGCCACTATCAGAATCACTGTCCTCACTTTCGCTGCTATCATCACTGTTGTTCTCTGCTTGCGGATTTGTAGGTAGTGGTATGGATGGGGGAAGTGGGGGCTGGGTTGATCGGACAGGCAGACATAGGCCATTTACAAGATGCCATCCATGGCCGATCGGTGAGGGGTGACTTTGGAGCTGGTAATGCTTTTGCAAATATGCAAGATAGCTTGCACGCTCCAAGTGTGGACGGAGACTGTCCAAGTCAGGCACAAGTCGGATAGTGCTTTTTTTCTTCTGAGCTCTCCACTTCGCTGCCCTCGCATCTCCCAGGGTCTTGCTTTTGGTATCACCATAGACATATCGAATGACAAACCGCTCCAAATCACTGATGACTAGGAGCTGTGTACCACATGCTGCTAGCAGGTCGTGTGCCTCTTTAGACTTCTCCAGACGATCTGCAATGAGCTTCTTGCTTGCTCCACAGAAGCCAGAGTTGTGGTCACACCCAGTGAGGACATGAAGTGGTATGATGGATGCAGCCATTGCCTCACTACACAAACATCGGGCATCGATAAGCTGACGTTTGCGTTTCATACACAGGATTCCTGTTGTCTTCTGAGCAACATATGCCACTTGCAAGTAGTTGTCTGTGTTCTCTGTGTCAAGAAAGACAGCTGCTGTGTAGCTGTCTGACCGGAGCACACTATGTATGGTGAGCATTGCCGTATCTGCCTCTGCATGAGAACATGTGAGCTCTGGCACAAGCTTGCCTTTAGTGAGATTCTTTGCAGTGCTGCCAACTACACAGTAGATGATCTCGGTGCTAGTTGTTGCTGCTGTTCTCTGGAATTCCCTTTGAAGAAATGCCTGAAGGTGGATTTTGTTCTCAGGTTTACCCAGAGAGCATGGAAAACTTTACTAGAAGGACATTTATCTTTTGTCTTCATGAAGACATTGGGTGTGGAAGGGTGCCATGAATGGTAAGATTTTGCTGAACAGCTCGGCATTCTCACTTTTCAACTCTAGCATGAGCACATAGACAGGATGATCACCAACAATTATTGCAAAAGGCATCTTTTTTTCTTCGATTGATTTTGCAAGCTTACACATCACATCATTGAGAATTGTCTTACTGGGTTGGTTGGGATAGGTCCTGTGGTATATTGCTCGACTCTTCTCATCTGCATTTGACATGCTGGCGTGAAACCCTGAAAACCCAGGCACAGTCTGTTCTTCTGGCTTAGGTCTCGTTCCGTCATCTTGCGCCCTGGTCAATGCATGGATCACACCACAAATTCTTTGCACCGATGTGTCAGGAGGAGGAGTACTTTGATCAGCTGGTGGCATCCTGAGAGGTGGTTCCCCACGCTTCGCTGTCTTGTATGGGTTAACTTTTTGCATTTCGCTTCCGAGCTCTTTGAGAGTTGTCGAGAGGTTTGATGCAAAGTTGGCACCGGGAACTGGTCTATCCTTGTGATTCTCGGAAGGAAGTTCTGTATCAAATTATTCTGGCTGCACAAACATGACATTAGTGCGGTGTGACTGGCCAGCACCGATCAGTGTGTCACTCTTGAAGTCATCGTTGTCGACTATAGCGATAGCAGGCTTACCCTCAGCTAGTTCGAAGGGGCATCAGATGAGCACTTGAGGTCATTGACCACCCAAAAATCTCGCAGCATAAGTACGTCATTGTAACTGATGCCCAGTCCATCTTTGTGCATTATGTCAACTATCTCTCTACTCTTGGTCAGTCCATGTAGCAAGACAGAGATATTTATCGCAAATGCAGTGCGTTTTCCAGTGATGTAGCTTGTGAGGATAGATGCAATCGATCGGACGGATGGACTGTCATCAATTGCAGACTTATTTGGGTGTTTCAGCCATGTGAGCAGCTTCAGCAGGAGCTCACTGAGGTCTTCTTCTCTCTCCAACTCGTGTATATATGGGAGCCAGGGAATAGTATTTGTCCTGATGACTTGCTCTTTGAGTCGTGCCGCAACATTCGTCACCAACTGATCATTGCTGACACCCAATGAAGATATTGCCGCCTCGATGTATGTACTATTGTGGACATAAGTCCTGCTACACCTGCCTGGCAGAGAATCGAGAATTGTGTTGGTAACATTGCCGCTCCCCCCCACAAGAAAACAAGAAAGAAAGTAGCATAGAGGGAAGGAGGCGCTTGGCTGAGAGAGGGTGGGGGGGGGCACCCTCTCTCAGCCAAGCGCCTCCTTCCCTCTATGCTACTTTCTTTCTTGTTTCATGTCTATAAGCCCCTCCCCATGGTTTAGTTTCCAGCAATAACCTCTCTCTCCGTTCGGTCTCTCTATTTTTCCCTCTCATCGAATTATTGCATTTGTATGCATGTTCTGCAAAGTTGCTTCCTATCATGAAATATCATATCGTTAAATTATCATTACGTTACACAGTTCACGCTCATATTAGCCATTATATAAAAAAACTAGCACAATATATAGATTTATTATCCATTCGAAGGTGAAAGTTTACTAACCATATGTGTATTTAAGTCAGATGCAATTGGTGTTTGAATTTACTTTTGCATTCTCATATCTCAATTCAGCTATTATTATTATATAAGCCCATATAACCCACTATCTTGAGTAAGGATGGATTTCATAGATGAAATATCTTTGAAAAGTTGACAGAATGAATATATACACCATGTGAGGAGGAGCACTTTATTGACAACGTTTCCCAGTGACCTGAAGAAGCTATCTGCGGAACGTTGTCAATAAAGTGCTCCTCCTCATATGGTGTTTATATTCACGGTGTTCATCGTTCATGTCTATATATTATTAAAAGAGATCCTTGACACACACGTATAATAGGTTCCTCGATTAAATTAATTGAATATCAAAATTTATAAAATTTGGTTATGTGTGCATTTGCCTGTTAGCCCACCTCCCCCTTAACTACAGTACGCGCATACTTATCTAATCATGTTTTGTAACTAGTGGACTTAAACACACTGCCACATACATTAAATGTGATTCACATAACACATTCCTGCATGTTATTTTCTTACTTGAGGAGATGTGGCGTATTTTAACCGCCTTGGCGAGTGCTGCTCCCTCTGAGATTAACCCCTTCCATACCAGGGTTGTGCTTAGGTTTATATTAGTTATATTTAGACAGTTTTTTTACAGCTAAGGAACTATCTGTGGTATTTAGAAGTTAATTGAGCTAGTATGAAACTCTTTTAATTGTAACCCTTCCTTCCTTAACTGAATGAAAACGTATACTTATAGCGATATTCCATTCACTCGAACCATATGCATCTGGCCCCTAACTGGTGTTTGTATCGACGCTCATGATTCACCGTCTTATCAATACCCTAGCTCACAGGCCCGGAAGAGTCGCTAGCTGATAATGTCTTCATTATGATATTTATTCTTTCCTATGTATTCATTAAATTCTATATGTTTTAGTAATTTTAATGATTAATTAATAATCTACAGTGCCATCTGAACCTTAAGAGCCATAGAATATCACATTAATACCGTATATACTACAAAGTAAACCCAAGCGAGATTAAGAAATGATAAACCTAAGAAGTAAGCCAGAGGTGAAGACTGACTGACTCGGCTCACGCGACTTAACCAATCACAGGCGTTGCTTTACTTATTACTTATTTAAAATAGACAGTGACGAGATTTCATCCCTTGGTTGTGTTTACTTGATTATATCTGCGTTTTGATGTGCTCCATGTAATACTTTATAGCACATGAGGTTCGGATATCACTGTAGATCATCACATTATCACTTGAATTACTTAAACTTATCTTTATTGTTCCTTATATATTAAATAAACAGTTAAACTATATTTTTATTATGCGAATGAGGACAACAAAAGGCAGAACTGCCTGTGACAAATGCCTTCCCCAGAGTTGAAAGAGAGACGGCCAAAATCAAGGAATGTCCGAGCCAAAATGCCTGGACACAGGGAGTTTGAAGCAATTCAAGTCTTAGGATTAGTGGAAGATGGATTCAGGGAGAGAGTTCCAGAGCTCACCTGTTGAATAAAAGAAAGTTTGGGAATATTGTTTCACTCTTGGGTTGGAGAGTTGCACAGAGTAGGTGTGGGGTTGTGTTGCAAGATGGGTGCCACATACTCTACGTAAAGGAGGTGGTGTATATTGAGAGAGCTCTGAGGAACACTGATTATTGTAATAGCGGTAGCATAGGGAGAGATGCAACATTGCGGCAAAGAGATAGAGATTGCAGATATTCGGTGAGTGCACGTGAGTTAATGAGACGAAAGGCTTTCTTTTCTACTTTGTCAAGAAGTGCTGTGTGAGAGAATCCTCCACAGACGTGAACAATACTCAATACTTGGACGCACTGTGCCTCTGTACAGAGCAAGAAGCTATGTAGGGCTAAAGAGCCCCCGGAGGCGGTTGAGCACACCCAGCTTCTGGGAAGGTGTTTTAGCAAAAGTGGTAATATGGTCCTTACAAATGAAATTAGAAGAAAAGGAGACTCCGGGAATATTGAGTGAATATGAGGGATTGATTTGTGTATTGTTGAAGTATAAGGGAAAGTCCTAGTTTTAGTGAGTTTAATGATAATGATATAAGTGCTATCTGAACCTTAAGAGCTATACAATATCACGTAAAACACATAAGTAACGTGGATATACAGTAAACACAAGCAAGGAAAGAAATGCCGGCACTGCCATTTTTAAATGTGTGGTAGAGGTAATAAGTGTTGAACACGGAGCTAAACAAAATTGAGTGAGAGAATTACCTTGTCCGAAAGGAAGAAGATATTCTTTGGCTTTCCTTGCAACATGATTAACTACTTGAGGTTCATGACGCATTTTGACCGTTTATTGTGGCTCCCTTCAGACGATTTTATACAGCGTAAGAAGGATCCACCTGTATGAATGAAAAAGGCAAAGAATATCCCAATTAACCTTCTGACTTCCATATACTCTTTCTATGCAGAATAAAATTGCCTAATAATAGCCAGAAAAATGTATCAACGATCCTGATGGGATCTAGCCGAGTAACGCACCAAACTTAATTCCCATTGAGTCTGCGTGTGGCAACACGGTCAACAGCTGGGAAACCGCGATGGAGCGGACCCGGCAGCAGCTTCTGTAGCACACTACTGTACACGGGTCTGGGAGGGGCTCCGAGGTAAACCATGCCTCATCTACGACCGGTCTCTTCCATGCCCAGCCGACTACAGGAGTTCATCGATCGTGAAGGCTGGACTCTCTACTAGGACGATTTTGTTATATAGACTTTATGTTAAGAACATGATGCATGCAAGTAGATTATTTTGTTAATTATTCCTATGTAAACTATAATTCTTAAATTATGATAACATTATAGAAATAATATTTCTATATCTATATTAACCACGAGTGAAGTAGCTTAAGTGATGCAGGACAAGCTCTCAAATGTATGAATATAATAATTATAGACAACAAAACAATGGAAATAAATTAGCACGCATAATGCGTAATTTCATCTTTATATGCCTTCATTTACTACCATTTCATACACATATTTGTTTTCACCCACGCCATTACCTTAGATATTATGGTGACACGAGGTCACATTGTTTCTTTTGTAATTGTCGATACATTACTTCCAATTATGTGTTGTATTGACGTGCACGTCTGAAATTTGTAAACAACAAATAACTTATAACTCAAAATAGTAATAACTGCACTGTATCATATTATTATGATAATCATATGTGAAAGAGTTAAGAAGTATATGCGTGAAAGCGGTGCTAGATGGGAGGAGGGGCGTCGATTGACTGGGAACAGAGGTGCATGGGGGCGATTAATTCGTGGCTACCTCTTCGGGAATCACCGAGTCCAGCAATAGATAGATAGATTTGTGAAACAAACTGCCTTGGGATTTAGTATATGGTGAAACCACAACAAACACTGACTGAAGACTCTCTGTAACTAAATGTTACGGTGGATTCTTGTTTAGCAGGTAATTGGTTAACCCATTCGTACCGTAAATCAAACTCTAAGCGAAGACGTATTATTTTCCTGGTATACAACAGGTTCGGCCCTACATGGACACTCTTTGCGTAGTACAAACTATATGCCAACACGTGAACATTGGGTGTATAATTATCTAAATCCATTAATTTCACGTGGCAGAAAGAAAGTTTGTTTTATAATATGTAACCAACTCTAGCATTTAGTATTCACAGCATGAATTGAGAAATGTTGGCTTGAAAATTATGTTTACCAAATTAATAGTGTAAACAGCTAGTAGTTACAAAGAATAAAATTATAATTAGAAACAAAATATATTTTCACAAATATATGCACCCGTGTATTAATAAGTTTATATCAATAGTGTTCTTAGTTTTATGACGTGTTGCATAGAAAACCAAAAATTATAGGCCTACCGGTACTCCCATTGTTGGCCAAGACGATAATCAAACTCGAAATATTTCTGCTGCGTGCTTAACCCCTTCTGTTCTGGAGACGTATAATTTATTCTTACTATATGAAGACGATATTGTGCAGTTTAAGAAAGATCTGTGAACGTATACAGGGTTAAGTGAGATTGTTGGAAGCCTGTTACCTGCTGGAGGCCTTTTTTAACTTATTACAATCGCCTGATAGTAGCCAAAATAATGTTAATAGGACGGCACCGGTACTGGAAGGGTTAACAATACCTATACCTTTACAATGTAAATCTAATCTATTTTGAGGACAGCTTAATTATATTATTATTACTACTATATATAATAATTATTTTGTTTGTATCTTATGGTCTGTTTGACCCAATATCAATTATTTTGATACACCCATATACTAACTAGACATTAATTACTTAATGTCATAAAGGGATGACAGTCGTGTTCTTTACATTAGGTGAATTTCAATATTTTAACATTTTACAAGATTCCTTAACCATTACATTTATATCCTATTTCATGATCCACGAGGTTGTTGGTTTCTTGAATATTTAGGCTACTTGGTTGGTGTGGGCATGAATATCTTCGTCTTATTAACGTTACGATTATGAGATTTTAACTCGATAAATACCGGTGATATCCTTTTCAAAATATTCTGGCAAATATTAGTCGATTTTATTTAGATAAAGAAGGGCTAATATTTAGAATGCTACAACCTATTGCAAATATAACCTTACCTACCACAGACCCTTTCTAATCTACATAAAATAGTCTGAATATAGCTATAATGAAATATAATATATGTCCCCGGTACCAAAAGGGTTAGCAAAGTCTCCATTCATGGCCTAGCTAAGGTTTACCAAGGTCCTTTGTTCTATAATATAGAAATTTACCTACTACGCAACGACATCCCTTTAGCTACTTCACACGACGTGGTTATAGATATAGACATATTGATATTATGCATTTATCATAGTTAACAAATTATAGTTTGTTTTGTCTTACATATTCTCACCACCTTATGTTCGACTTATCAATTCGTGCATTCATAAAACTACAATGATTCGATGGGAAATGGAGAAATAGAGAGAAAGAAGAAAGATAATCGTCATTCCGTGGTTCTAGTGGTGGAAAGTGATTGAAGGGAAGGGACTTGCAGACGTGAAACAAGAAAGAAGTATAGAGAGGGAAGGAGGGGCTTATGCTGAGAGAGGGTGAAAGAGCGGGGATGGTATGGGGGAGGGGGGAGCACAATGTTACCAACACAATTCGCGATTCTCTGCCAGGCATGTGTAGCAGGACTTATGTCCACAATAGTACCTGCTGCTGTTGTTGTTGTTTTTCCCCAAGCTGCCTGGCCGAACAGCCCCAAGGCTCGAGCAAGGCCAAGGCCACAACCGAGCGCCCCCACAGAACCCTCCCTGCCGACCACAATAAAGCCTGGGTGACCGAAGCCACTCCATGGCAGGGAGCTGAGGAGGGTGCGGAAACGTGCGGGAAACCAAAGCCCCACCCAGGGCCCTGTGCCCCTCAGCAATTATGAAGAGAAAGTTGAGGGGCAAAGAAAAGATGTGACGCTTTGGCTTCCAATCTTGGTAGATTAGGAGGTCAATCCACGCAAGAGACGCTGTCACTTGAGATCTAGAAAATATATATGTAAAAGGAACAGTCAGAGTAAGCTATGGGTATGGCAGAGATCGCTCAGTTCTCACTCTGATAGACCAGCCCATCACCTGCTGCTGTTGTATCATATACCAGTCCACTCACATTCTTTTGAATGCGTTCATGAAATCCGATGTCTTCCCCAAATTCATTGACGAGAATTACTTTAAGTAGCTGGATTTTACTACTGAGTTATGTCCATGATTTGAGATAATGCGCTTATAGTCCTGCAGCAGGCCTTGCAGTGTGCGAATTTCATGGTCTTTGAAGATGACTTGACGAATATGATGAAAGAAGAGAGCTTGGGCCTCTCGGAGGTTTACACGCTGCAGATGTCGAGTGCTTTCATCTGAAAGGGGCTTGTGGTCGCTTACATATTTGCGCCAGCACGCACGATGGTAGCGGATTTCCAACCCAAATGCTGTTTGACTATCTGGGATGGATGCAATCAGAGTGTCAAGTCTCAATCTCATACCTCATCTTCCAGACGGACAGTATGTAACTTGAATTTAGTCCAGGCATCTACTGTTGATAGGAGTAAAATCTGCTTGTCACGATCACTACTCTTGTATGCCCCTTTCATGCACCACACACATAGAGTCTTATCGTGAAGGAGACCCATACTGGAGCGTAGCCTTTTAGGTGCACTGGCCTCTGGGGAAGGGTCTTGTTGATCTGATGCTTCATCTCTTTCAAGACGTTCCTCGGATTTGTGTTTGAGTTTTTCGGCTTGAGAGAGCTTGCGCTTGCTGGATAATGAGGCGTAACAAGTGCTATGCATGTAGTGACCCTTTGGTCCCTTCTCCCAATCCACATTTTCATGTATATGTCGAAACTTATCAAGTTCTTTCCATTGTAAAGACTTTTCCCGGATGGATTCCCACTTCTCAGGTGTAATGTTTTCCAAACGACCATCTGCGGTACATCGCTTACCACAGAGTAAAATGCACTCTTATTCATTTAATGTCTTGTCTGGTAACTCTTCACTCTCTCTTCTATTATCCATTATTTCGGTCACTTCACAAGTCGGCGATTTTCATCAGATGGGCATGCGATCCATCTGAAACAGTAAAAAAGTAATATTAGATATACACCGCAGGCAGAGAACAACAGTGATGATAGCAGCGAAAGTGAGGACAGTGATTCAGATAGTGGCTCATACAGTGAATCATGTAGTGACGGTGAAGTGGCAGATTAGTATGTACAATTAGTATAATACAATACAATAACAATACAATATACAATACAATACAATACAATAACCATTCTAGTGGATTTGTAATGCCAGAATTAGTGAAAAAGGACACCTCATTCGTCCTTGTACCTCATCTGATGCCAGAGATATTACATTTCATGTTTTTCAAGATGGCGTTGCCGGCCATTTTGAATATTGGGCTCCAGCAGAGTTAGCCGTCATTTTTCATAGGAGCTAATTTTCCTTTAAAATGGTTCAGGTTGTCAAATCCATCGAGAGAAAAACGTAGGAACAAAATGGTCACGGATTCCAAGCAAATGACCCTACTATAGGTTGTCGTTCTTCTGACCCATTCCGTTTTCTACTTTAGTGCCATAGCCTTTCGTCGTCTAATGCTAGGAATCTATTAATGTAATGTAATAACAAGGCTTCGAACTATCTCAACCTACCCTTTTAACTACCACAGATCCTTCCTAAGCTGCTTAACATCGTCAAAATATAGCTAAAATAGAATATAAAGTACTTCGCTGGGACTCATTGGGTTATAGCATCTGTCACACACAGGAATTTGTCAACATCTCCTTGGCCGATTTTACGAAATTCTGGGTCGAAACCAAATGTGGAGGGCCTGGCTAATGAAAATCCTCTAATGGTCACCAGAATATAATTAAAAATACATCATCGAGCTGAAGGGGTTTCAGACATTTGCACCAGACTTTGCGAAATACACGGTCATATTAAAGTGTGAAAAGGTCGGAACACCAATGTGATAGGCCCTTAAGGGGGTGGTGCTTGGTTTTTGGTCTATGCAGTATATTTATCTATTAATTTGTTTTTTAGTTTCCTCGCTATTCCTCCATCAAGCTTAGAAAAACACCAGTAGACCCCCTTTCCAGATAAACTTGTACATTTTTCGGTACAAAAAGGTCCCGGCCAAAGGCCGGTTCCTTCTAAAATTAGAGGCTCGCTATTAACCGCAAGGAAAAAATCGACACGTAAAGGGCACGAAGAGTATTAATATTGACCAACAAATTAGGCAAAAGGTCTCAAAATCGCCAAACTAATGAAACGAATGTCTTAAAACCTCATAACTAATATGCTATACATGAGGGAGAAGGGGGTCCATAAAAAGCGATTCGTACCCCCTTAAGTATAATACAGGACCCATGCAGGTCTCAAAGTATCTGATACCTGCAGTTCCATAAACGTACGTGCATGCACAAATATTGTCCCTTGCCAATTCTTTTGCGTCATTTAACATATACAGTAAATGTGTAAGTAAATATTTCAATAGTTTATTTGTCTGTAAACCATAATACCATATACATAATTCATTAAATAAACTACAATAGTTAATACAAATTAGCATATGTTTTATGCATTATTGAAGATTTATTAATTTGCAAGTTCTCTGATACTGTAGATACATGTAGATGTGTAGATCTTTTTTATATACAGGTATTATCTAATAAAATGCATTTATCATTTGATATATAAAATTACTTTTATCTATATAGTAAGTGTGACGGTCCTTGTCTGTCTGTGTGTTTGTGTTCAATGGTGTGGGGGACTTGAGTGGTATGGGGGTGACTCGACCCATAGAATAAACTACACCGTGGACTAAGTTCTGGGAATTAGGGTGGACTGATAGCTCCATTAGTGCCAAACTGCTTCATGCCGATATAATACTTGCTGTGATACAGTCATGGACATTTGTTATTAACCACCCTGTGATTTTCATTATGCAAATATTACACATTGAAGAGACCAATTTATATATAGAAGTTAAAAGTTTATGCAATCATTAAATTGTGTAGTTATGCAAAAGAAAGTTTATTCATTAATTTATTATAAAAGTTTAAATTGCATATTTAAAATCCTGGGGTGGTCAAGAACATATATCCACGACTGTACAGTTCTCAGCATATACTGTATAAAGTTACACTATTTCGAAAAGGGCAGGCTTGTAGGCTACTTCGATGGGTGCTGTTGGTCCCTCTTGTCTCAGCGTGGTGGGTAGGGGGGAGAGAAGTGGAAGGGCCCTCATAATTTGATGGCGGATCCCCTCCAGGGACCAATCGAAGGCCTGCTGGTAGGTGACGTCAATGCTGCGTGATTGGTGGTGGCGCCTGCTCCCCTGGCCAATCAGGGGTTTTTGTGGGCTGGTGACGTCATGGCAATGGTGGCCGGCTCTGGGGATGCCAGACATCACCTTATGGATGCTGGGGCGGTCTTTCGGGGAGCTGGTTGAGTTGTGGGGGGAGCTGCTCTTTTTGGTGGGAATAGTGTTCTTTACTGGGGCCGTTCTCTTGTTGGGGGTACTGGCTCATTCCATGGTATAACACCACTCCCGCCTCGAACAAAGCTGCGACCTCGTGGCTGGAGTTTAAACTTCTTTTCAGTTGAGGTGACTGTAATAGGCAGCAGATGCTGGAGGGCATGGTACCAGTGTTTTGTGTGTATTCACCGGTCTTGCCCTCTCTCCTGACGACCGTCAGGGTGGTTTCCTTCGTAGCTTTTCTGAGCTCCCTGATTAGTTGTGCAGGGTGCTTGAACCTACGCCTCCTCCCCTCTTCTGAGTTCCACAAACTGTATGAAAAAAAAAATCTTTTATGTGAGTGAGATAAAAGGCAGATTTGCCTGTGGCCCAGAGTTGAAAGAGTGACTTGGCCAAAATCAGGGGATGTTCTAGCCAAAATGCCTGGACACACAGAGTTTGAAACAATTTTAGTATTATGAAGAGGGAAAGACTGATTCTGGGAGAGAGTTCCAGAACTCAGCTGTTGAATATAAGATAGATTGAGAATAACGTTTCACCCTTGTCTGGGACGTTGCGGCAGGTCGGAGAGGGTGTGTGCGGTGCGGCGGCTGGGAGCTGAGTGATGACCTCTGACCAACCAGTGACCTTATTATTGACCCGTGAGGACGCAAAAGTACTATAGATTCCTAATCTTTTCGGAGGGTATGAAACTCTGCCTGACCTAGTGGTTGTGTTTGTTTGGAGTACTTCCGGGGGGCTCTCCAGAGGGTTGGTGAGGTTGACTTAATTTTGGGTGAAGGGGTTTCGTGGAGTGATGGGTGAGGATGGTTGTGGTGAAGTTTCAATGTTTGAGGTTTGAGGGTTTGGTAGGAATGAGGATTTTTGCACGTTTTGGGCGTGCTCAGGGCTGGTTTGGGGTTGTGATGCTTGGCTTGGTGATGGGGTTGGGGTGGATGTGGAGGGGTGAGAGGGGATGTTGGCATGTGTTTGTTGAATGTTAGGTTGGGGTTGGTTGCGGAAGGTGAAGGAAGGGATTGTTTGGTTGAGGTTGGGGTAGTGATTTTTGCTGGGTAGGTTGGTTGGGGTTAGAAGGTTGGTTTGTGGGCATGGGAGCTGGCGGCTGATGCGGTGGGTCTTGGGGTGGTGGTGAGGTTTGAGGTTTGAGAATGGGGAGGTGGGGTTTGGGGTTGTGAAGTGGGCGGGGGAGTTTGTTTAGGGGGTTGGGGGGTTGTGGCTGATAGGGGACCCAGGTGATGTGGGTGCTGGGTTTGTGAGGTTTAGGTGTAGGGTTTGATGGTTATTTGTGGTTGGAATTCGCACTCATTGGACATATCGGTTCCGGTATATCCTATTTACTCAGTGATAATCGACCATAGACATGGTAGCAGTCAAGATCTTGAGCATTTTAAAGGGGCCGTTGAATTTAGGATCTAATTTATATAGCATGGGTAGGTTCGCTACCATCACGTGTTCACTAACCTGATGGGGATTTTTGGTATTCTGTGTATTATTCATCAGATCCTAGCATGAGTGTAGTTGTCCTAAACAGGCTTTGATATGAGTGACTGTGGGGTGGCCATCAAGTGAGGGGCAGGGGGGGGTGAATGAGTTGGTGGAGGGGTAGTAAAGGGTACTTCACACAGTCAGGAATGCGAGCTAGAACCACTAGGAGTAGCTGAAAATTCGGATTCCTGGGCCTTTTCGCGGTGAAAATCGATACTCCTAGTGACTCTACCGATATCCTAGTGATTCCTGTTAGACTCCCAGTGACTCCAAACCAGTCCCGGCCGACTGGCCCTGTCCGACAAAATGTTCACCGTGTTTAAGGTTCTCGCCGCGAATCGGACCACTCCCAGTGATTCCCAGTGATCCCCAGTGATACCCCAGTGACTCCCAGTGAGTCCTGATGATTCTGGTATGAACTGGAACTGAAACCAAAAGCTGTCCGCGAATCAGATACGAAACACCGAGCATCTCCAGGACCCACTGGGAGTCACTGGGGAATCACTGGGGATCACTGGGAATCAACTGGGAATCAACTGGGAGTCACTGGGAATGGTCCGATTCGTGGCTAGAACTTTAAACACGGTGAACATTTTGTCGGACAGGGCCAATCGGCCGCGAGTGGTTTGGTGTCACTGGGAGTCTAACAGGAGTCTAACTAGGATATCGCTAGAGTCACTAGGAGTCATCGAATTTTCACCGCGAATAGGCCCAGGAATCCGAATTTTCACCTACTCCTAGTGTTTCTAGCTCGCATTCATGACTGTGTGAAGTACCTCTTAATAAATATATTATTCATATAAACCTGTAGTACTTCTCACGTGAAAGTATAATATACATTATACAGGTAGTTAAGTTTTCATAGTCAAACATTATAAATAGGCCTAGTATTAACCTGTGTAAGTACAATTTTCCACAAGACATTGTATTCACCCAGTGATTGTGTGTAGAGAAGGAAATTACGGTAGTTGAGGTAATTAAATAATGTGAACAATGTATGGTCAATGTTACAACCCTACTTGTAGTCTACACGTTCTGCAACTCCCCTTACCTAACATAACGAGAATGGTGGATACGTGTTTGTATGTGTTTTGAAATGTCAAGTTCGTTTGGTGGTGGACAGTGGAGTTTGGATTACTACTGCGAGGGGCATTGTAGTCGCCGGGGTAAAGTTTGAGCCAGCGCAATCATGGCTTGATGTTTAGGGGCCGTTGTAGTCTCCGGTTAATACTCTAGAAGTTCTGCAACTCCCATGACCTAACCTAAGCAAACAAACACAACCTAAAGTGTTACCTATATTAGGTAATCGTATGAAATATTACAGAACTCGGTAACGAATGAAAAGAAGAAGGTGGGAAGGATAAACTATCCACTATTTAGACAATAGATTAAATATATTTGTTTCGTAAAGTATAGTAAGCATTGATATCATGACCTTTCGGTACATAATAATACAGACTTATCGTATTATACTAATGTCTGTAATGATGTCTGAATACAGTCATTGTACTTAATGATGATATTAGAGGACTGTAGCTATAGCCTACAAGAGACATACTTGAGGAATAATTAATTTCAATTATAGGGTCAAACACACAATGGAGGCCATGCCTGGCATACTCGCATCTCATTCCTAACAAATCCCAGTGATTGTCGGTGACTCCCAGTGACTCCTATCTAATTCCAAGTGATTCCTATAATACTCCTATCGACTCTTATATTACAGTAATCCGAAATTTTCAAATTTTCAATAACTCGCATGCACTTCATTCCTGGTTTTATCCAAGTGATTCCTGGTGATTCCCAGTGACTCCCAGTGATTCGCAGGTACACTTCCACTGGTTCCTACGGTGGTGTGAGTCCACGGGGAATTGCAGACATTCGCGGTGTATTCCCAGGAATCACCATGAATCATTACTCCTAGTGATTCTAGCTCGCATTCCTGACTGTATGATGTACCCCTAAGACAGGTGCGACTCCAAAAACTTTCTAATGGTGGGAAATTCCGTCGTCTCGGGGTGTTGAATTCAATCCCCATTAAATCATTTTTAGTTGGCTAGGCCAATTCTTGCTCTGACTCGCGAGTAACTTCGTGCGGATTTGGATATTAATGCTACGGTGGTTCCTCTCCCATATTGCATTGCCTTTGGGCCAGTAGAGAGAAGAGTAAGAGATCTTGTATCCTAGTAGTTTGGAGAGGGCCGACCAAATTTAGCGTGAAAACTCTTGGGCGTTATCGGCGTGTAAGTCTTGTGGAAGTCCGAAGTTAGGGAAAACATCGGTTAACATACTGTCCGCTACTGTTGAAACGGTGTTGTCTTTTTCTGGGACTGCTATGAGAAACTATGAATATGTGTCCACGAACGTTAAAATAAAACAGTAAGAGTTAAAAGCGGGGAGTGGACCAACTGTGTACAAAGTACAAAGGAGTACAAAGGAAATCAAGCAACAACATGTCTAGTGACCCTTCTAGGCTGCTTGTCATCCAAAACACAGAGGATCAAGTGTCCAAACAGTGGTTTAGAGTGGGTAAGGGAACATTGGAAAGGGAACTACTGCCCTGGAACTAATGTCTGTGGCAGGATTAGGAAGTTAGTAGGGGACAGATGGGTTAGTAACTGAGGGGAGGATAAAATAAAGTTATTCATTTACAAACGCAGTCAGTCGCGGGTTTGATGCGAGATATTTGTCTAGGCGAAGTTTAAATGAATCAACAATGCTGCAATCTATAACATCTCGGGGAAGCCCATTCCATAAGTTGACAACTCGATTGAAGATTTTTTTTTAGCTTCGTGTGAGTTAAAAGATTTACCAATAATTTTGCACCCATTTCCCCGCGTGTAATTAGATTGGTCGATAGTGAAGTACTTACTACTGTTCATATTGTCTATGCATTTGATGATTTTGAACACTTTAATTAAGTCGCCTCTTAATCTGTGCTGGGTTAAAGGAAATAGATTTAATTCTCTAAGACGCTCCTCGCTCCTCGTATGGTTTGGTCTTTAGGCTAGGTATCATTTTGGTACCTCTACGTTGAACTCTCTTAAGCTGAGTGCCATTCATCAAATAGTTTGCTTTCTCATTTTGGTATCCGATATGTAGTACTTTACATTTATCTGCATTGAAACTCATTTGCCAAATTTGGGCCCAACATGACAACTTATCTAGATTGTGTTGCATATCGTCAACTTGTTCTTTTGAGAGTACGCTATTTGCAATTTTTGTATCGTCAGCAAATTTTGAGATTGTACAGGTGAGACCCTCATCTATTGTTGCTGTGATGGAGCGGGAAGGGTCAGGTGTACGGGAGGTATCCTTCCCGCGGAAACAGGATAAACAGGAATTAACAGTTGCCTTTGCGAGGAGATTTTGGTGTGGGGTCCAGTATGTTGCCTTGAAAACCTGCATGAGCTTGGTATACCCTAAATGTATGCCATTGCCATGATGCAATATGGACAAGGGTTGTTTTTCCTCCTCCGAGCTTAGGACAATGTGGCCTGACTCGTTAACAAATAATCACCTAAGGGAGTAAAATATGTTCTGGGGCAGCCAGTCTGGTTTGGTATTTTCATCCCACGTGCGATGTTGAGGTGACAGGAGCGGCTTGGGGTGTGTGGAGGGTTGGGTGGCCGAGGGGTGGTGGGGGAGGGGAGTTGAGAGAGAGCATTGGCGTTCATATGTAGTTTGCCGGGTTTATATTGAATGTCAAAATTAAATTCCTCTATCGTTTCCCTCCACCGGATGATCAATGAATCCGACGTTTGATATTGACGGAGCCATTATAATGTGTGGTGATCTGTGATAATGATGGTCAGTTAGGCGCCTAGCAGGTATTAACAGAAGTATTGCAGAGCCCATACTAAACCCAAGCATTCACTCTTAGTTGCGGCGTAATTAATTTTGCATTTCGTTTGAGCGCGACTGGTGCAAGCTACGATATTTTCCTTGTTATCAGTTATTTGAGCTAATACAGCACCTATTCCGAGCAAAGAAACATATGTGTATAGGTGGAAAGGCTGCTTGTAGTCCGGAAAGGCAATAATGAGTGCGGACTTGAGAGTGGTTTTCAAAGTGCTTCTAAACAAGTGACCGTCCACGTGAACTTTTCATCTTTCTGGGTGAGCTCGTGCAGCGGCTTAGCGATGGATGCAAACCCTTTTACGAAACGCCGGTAATACGATCCCAACCCGAAGAGTGATTGCACGACATTTACTGTTTGGGGGGTTGGATATTGTGAATGGCGGCCAGTTTAGCGGAGTTGGGAGATATTCTCTGTTTGGAGATGACGTGGCCTAGGTATGGGACGGAGTCACAGGCTAATGTGCATTTAGAGGGTTTTAAGTTTGAGGCCGGCTTGGCGGATGCAGGTGAAGCCTTGCTCAAGCCACTGTATGTGTTCGTTCCCAGGAACTGGCATAAACTGTGACGTCATCTAAATACGCCAAACAGGTCTCCCAAGTGAGGCCTTGGAGGACGGAGACCATTAACCAAGAGAATGTGGCGAGGCCGTTGCTTAGGCCGAACGGTAGAAGGTTGAATTCAAAATGGTGACCGCTGTTTGTTTAGAATGCTGTTTACCAATACCCGGCTTGTAAATCTAATGTGAAATTTGTTTTGGCTCCGTGTAAGGAGTCGAGGGAGTCATCTATCCATGTTAAGGGAGTTGCATCTTTTACAGTGACGTCATTCACCTGGCAGTAATCAACGCAAAAACGTGAGGGCCAACTTTCTTTTTTACTAGGACTACGGGGAAGGACCAAGAATTAGTTTAGGCGTTTATTAGTCCAGCGTCGAGCATTTTCCGGACTTGTTTATCCTCTTCCCAGCGTTGGATGGGTTTTTTCGCCATGACGGTTGCCGGATTGGGGGGTCCCTCGGTCTGGATCGGGTAAGTTATGACTGTGGTGTGGCCTTTATTGTCAGGGAATGGGAAAAAACTTCTTCGAATGGGTATCTGTGGCAAGATGGGGATGTGTTGGGGGTGTATCTTTGGGGTTGTATGTCATCGAATGTTTCTAGTTCGCCAATTAACAGGTCCTTGGGCAAACTGATGGGGTGGTTGGAGATGTTTGCGACTTTGAGACAGTTTAGTGATGGAGGTAAAAAGGCAGGTGAAGTTGAACAATAAGGAGTGACATGGGGAGGCAGTTGAAAACAAGAATGGTGCGGGCGAAGGTCGGTGGATGGGGACCCAGGCTTGGTGCTGGTGATGGGGGGGGGGGGGGGGGGGGGGATTGATATGGTAGTGGTGGTGGTGGCCTGTGCAATTAGGTGGGGAACGGTTTTTGGTTTTCAAAATGAAGGCGTCTGTTTTGGCAATCGATCTGGTTGCCCAGGATTTGCAAGAGGTCTAAACCTAGGGAGCTGTCGTATGCAGAATCATGCAGGTCTATCACTAGGAACTTGTGATCGACTGTGAGCCTGTGGAGTGGGGGGGGGGGGGGGAGATGGACATGGGGTAGGTCTCTCATTGTACACATAGAGGGATATTACCGTCACTGATTAATTTAACCTGTGAGGGTTTGAGCGGGCCAAACTTTTGACGTAAACGATTGAAGAAGGGCGTGTGTAAACAGGACCGGCCGGCTCCATTATGGACTAATAATCGGACAGGTAGCCCATATAATTTCAAATTATGGTAAATGGGAGGTTCGTGCAACATATTCTGAACCCCCACAACCTGGTAGGGTATTGGGGGTTCTTCTAAAAATCCATCTCGCAAAGGGAATTGGATGGTGCGTAGGTGGGGATGTGGAGCAAGGGGGTTGGGATCACTTCTTATGCCTGAGGTTGATACTGAGGGGGGCATTGGGGTTGGTGGTGCTGATGGCTTTGTGGGTGTGATCGGTATGGGCGCCTGCTTCGATAGCTATTCCCTCGCGTGTTCTGGTTCGACCGGGACGGGTAGAGGTACGAATTATGGTTCTGAGGGGCATAGAAGTGGGAAGGGGGCGGAGTTTCCTAACTGTGATCGTTCGCAGGCTCGCCATGCATAACTGGACAATCCCCTTGGCAAGGTGAAAATTCATACAAGTTAACCGGGGTAAGTCTAGGGTGTAGTTGTTGTTTCTGGGGGTATACTGAGGGGGTGAGGGTTATACTGGGGGGTACTGGGAGGCTGCTGGCGGGTGGGGTGGGGGGTGGGGGGGGGTTGTATTGAATAGTTGTAGGGTGTTAAGGATGGTATTGCGGAATGACTGGCGTAGGTGCGGAAGGCTGGGGGTGAGTGGGGGTACGACTAAGGGCACAGACTTGGTTGCCAGAGCCAGGGGCGATAGTGAGCAATTTCCTGATTACCAAGAAATCTTGCGCAGATATGGTGGTATCTTGAACTGTAAAATACTGCCGAACGCTCTCGGGAAAAATCCTAGTGAAATTATCAAATACTAATGTGTTGATTTGTGCGATGTCAGCTTACGGGTATGCGACATGGGCGCGCTGCTGTAGCCGGAGCAGGGTGTCGTCGAAATCACCATTGTATGTGACTGCATGCAATTGAGCAAGGGCTGGGATGTGACTGAGTGATGGTTGAAGCGTGGTTATTATTAGTTTTCTGACGTCAACCCATGGCGTCGTGGGGGTCGTTATCCCGGAGAGACTAGTGGAGGTCTGGAACCCAATATTCGCTAATAATAAGATTGTGCATTTTTCCACGGGGTAGCTCATGTTGATGATGGGTATTACCATCTCTAGGTACGTGTCGAGGCAGAAAGCTGTGATAGGATGATTCGATCGTTCAGTCGTCATCTTTACTTTACTTATTTTACGTTATTGACAAAATTGTGTAACTACTACCCTTTTTGAAGAGCTCTACAACTACTTCCATTCTCAAAGAACACTGCTGCCACCAGGGAGATACCAACCCCAATAATCGATGAAGGGGGTTGCATAAACAGCACTATATGTTGCAAGGTTCTTATGTAGCGAGGGGAAAGTGTTCAGAGATACAATAGTGGGTGTACAAATATATAGTTAGTTTATTGATACAAAACATTAAAGTAGCATGGATATTGATAGTCATAGTTGTAAAGCATAAAGCAAAATACAGATAAATTATACAGAGTACATACAATAATATTATACATGCACTAGAGAAGGTGAGGATGATTTATACAACTTTGTATGTGTAGGGGAAATAACTAAACTGGAGTTTAATGTAAAGTGCGTGTGAGGCAGAGTGCTTCACCTATAAGCATGCAGCGGTCTGGTAACAGAGTGGTCAAGCAGACGTGTAACATTATACTTATAAGTGAATGGCAAGGTGACTAATAGCGTGTGTGTTTTTATGGGCAAATGGTACGCGTGATATATCTTACGGTAAAGGGGCCTGAAAGACAGGTCAAGTTATACAAAGCATCTCTTAATCAAATTACCTGTCCAGGATTTGCTGGTACATATAGTGAGAGGCCAGGCAGCACTCTGGGTCATTACCTGTCCAGGATTTGATGGTACAGGTATATATATGGGCCAGGCAGCACCCTAGATCAGACCGGATAGCACTGGTTCATTACCTGTCCAGGATTTGCTGGTACAGGTATATCTACTGGCTGGGCAGCACTCTAGATCAGGCCGGATAGCACTGGTTCAGTCTGGATAGCACTGAAGAGAGGTAGGTCAATACTCGGAAGGGCCGGATAACCCCTTGAGGCTGGTAAGCACTCTGATCTCAGGAGGGGAGGTGAGATAGCTTCCCTTGGTTTGTTTGCTTCCCTATCTGGAATTTAGCTGGTTCCGGCCCTCGGAAGACTACAGGGAAAAAGGGCACGCCTGTAGGATACTTCGATGGGTGCTGTAGGTCCATTTCATCTCGGCATGGCAGGTACAGGGGAGAGGAGTGGTAGGGCTCTCCTAATTCGCTGGCGGATTCCCTCCAGGGACCAATCCGAGGGCCTGCCGGCGGGTGACATTACAGCTGCGTGATTGGTGGTGGCTGCTCCATTGGCCAACCAGGAGTCATGGTGTGCTGGTGACGTCATGGCAATGTTGGCCAGTTCTGGGGATGCCAGATGTCACCTTTTGGATGCGGGGGTGGCCTTTGGGGGAGCTGGTTGGGTTGTGGGGGTATTGCTCCTTCTGGCAGGGATAATGTTCTATTCTGGGGCCATTCTCTTCTTGGGGGTACTGGATTATACCGTGGTATAACATTATTATTAATATTAATATTATTATTATTATTATTATTATAATTATTATACTTATTATTAGTACTATTTATATTATTATTCAAGGAGGGCCGAGATGGTGACCTTCGGCTCAGCCACCCTACTAATCATCACGGCTCTAGCAGAGGGTGGCGCTGGAGGCTTGGTTCCAGGTTAGTTCCTCCTCAAGATTAATGATTCATTTTAAGGTGGTAGGGTTAATTTCTGGTCTATTTATTAATTTTTATATTTATTTTTCTAGTTTCCTTGCTAGACCTCCATCAAGCCTAAAAAGCACCCCGAAGACCCCCTTTTGAAATAAACTTTTACATTTTTCTACTGAAAAATATCTCAGCCGAAGGCCGGTTCCTCCTAAAATTACAGGCTCGATATCGCTTGTCAGGAAAAATTTGACACCTAAATAGCACGAAAGGTCTAATTTCGACAAAGTGGGATAAATGGTCTTATAATCACCAAATTATTGGAACGAACATCTTAAAAAATGAAAAACAATGGGCTAAACATGGAGGGAGAAGGGGGGCAAAAAAACAACCATATCCCTTTAAGACACAAATGATGACCCTTTCTAAATCCTAGTACTCCAGAGATGAACCCACGATATAAAGAATTAAAAAAAAAAATCAGTTCGAGATACCTTAAAATATTTCAAGCGATGATTTGTGTCAAACAGCCATATTATTAAACCTGACTTACATGAGGAGCAATGGGAAGTATGTGGACGGTGAAAAATCTCGGAATGAAAGCTAACTGTGCTATGTATCAAGGGATAGTTGTACCAACAGTGATATACTGTATGTGGCTGAGACATGGGGTCTGATGACACAAGTGAAAAGAAGGTTGGATATCATGGAGATGACCTGCTTGAGGAGTAGCCTATGTGTCTAGTGATGCATAGAGACAGATTGAGGAATGAAGGGGTACGTAGGAGAGTGGGACAACAGGAACTCTTATTGGCCTGAGTAGAAAAGAAGAGTGCTATGCTGGTATGGATATGTTGAATGAATGAGAGATGAAAAGCTTACAAGATAATACAGGAGTCAGAAACAAGGGAAAATAGATTGAGAGGAAGACCTCGGATGAGATGGATAGATGGTGTAAGAAAAACGTTGGAAGATAGATAGATTACTGAAGAACAAGCAAGAGAAGTGGTAATGAATAGGAATGAATGGAGAATGCTTGTGAATAGATGAGTGATAACGCAGTCATAGGGAGAGGGGGTCGGGCGCAAGTTGGATTAGATAACAGACCATCAGGCGCCTGGCCCGGGTAGCCGGTGTAAGTTGTAAAGGGGCATGCCTGGAAGTAAGGTGGGCGAGTATTGAGGTGATGGTCTTTGCTGCATGTCTGCCTGCTGAGACAGGAACCTCTCTGGGAGGTCTGGGACCGAGGGAGTTATTGAGGCCTCTAGTGATTCTTGGTCTCCGGATCATAATCTGGGCATCTTAGATGTGAGGGAGTTATATATACACTGTATATATTTTTTTTTTATGTTTTATTGATTCTGTTCAGGCTCTGTCTCGAATCGGCCACCCGGAGCTGTTGGGTATCTGCCTGAGTATATACATACATACTCTTTTTTTTTTTTTTTTTTTTTTCTATATTCCAACTTACTTCCTCTCGGGCATAGGCTGAGAGCCTTAACATTCACCGCTTTACAATGAACAGTGAAGCCCGTGAGGTCTTGTTCCAGTCTAGGGAGTGAGACATGTGAAGCACGTAGAGTACAATGAGCACCTGCCATCTTGCCTTCACATGAGGCACGGTGCTCACTCATGCCCGAAACGACCCCATCTCTGAAGCAACCTCGTTCCCGTGCTTCACTGTCTCACCCCATACACTCGGACTCTCACACTTACACACACACAACGCCACCTGTTGAGCAGATAACTCCCCAGGCATTGCACCCCTATAGCATATTTTGAATATGGGAATATTCATACAGTGCTATTTAATCAGGGAACAATGAGGGTATTTTATTGACGTTTCGGTGGGCTTGTGGTAATGCACTGATACTAGGTACAGCACAAATTCCATCCCAATAATATCTTCCCATTGATACATCGGGATTGATATAGGGCTCTAACCCTTACAAACGAAAGAAGCAGAATAAATAGTGATCTTTCTGAAATTGAATGGAATTTAATCCTTTATCACAAAACTGCACTCAATTATGTTGTCTGTGTTTGATATAGGGTTGGTAGCACCCTTGTGTTTTATTTATTTATGTTTTCTTTACATAATAATACGGGGTAACCCCTTATTAAATACCCATTCCATACCCACGAATGTTAAGGGGGCCCACCTCGTTTTGATTTTCTCTCTCTCCCTCTCTCTCTCTCTCTGGGTGGTATCCATTCGGCCCCATTCAGCTTACTATTTTAACACTCCACGAGCGGCTAGGTCGGTAACTTCTACTACCTGCCAAGCGGGTGGTTTTACCCTAAACGAGCTTATTTCCGTGCTCTTTTTCATGCATAAACAAGAGCCAGAGCATAATACAAGTATGTATCCGTGAAAGGGCGATAATTGAGCTTTCCAATGACACCAGAACCATCCTTCTACGACCACTGGTTCTCTTGCAACGATCGTGCAACACGAAGGAAATATTGCTAAAATACGGTAATTTCCTTACATAATTCCCTGTCTAGCGAGGTAGTGGGTGTGGATGTGTGTGGAGGTGGGCCCAGTGCCGGCGCGGGAGCCGTGCCGAACGGTCAGAGTCAACCTACGCTCTTCCCATCGCTCGGACTCTTTCTCAGAGCCAATTATGTGCTCAAAATTGCTACCGACTTAAGGCGGTCCCTGCCACATTGTCCTTTGTTCTCTAGACAGCCTTAAGTCGGGCCACGCCAATAAGGGGTGAAGACGTTTATCCCGATCCAGCTGTTGATTTGTTCCTGGCGAGCGGTAGCGAGCCAGCATATTTTTTAAAACAAATTTGACAGCAGGCTAAATTTGTACATTTTTCGATACAAAAATTTCGAAGCTGGATTTCTCCATACAATGCTGGCTCGCTATCGCTCCCCAGGAAGAAGTCGTCACCT
This sequence comes from Paralithodes platypus, assembly GCA_032716605.1. Taxonomy (NCBI): domain Eukaryota; kingdom Metazoa; phylum Arthropoda; class Malacostraca; order Decapoda; family Lithodidae; genus Paralithodes; species Paralithodes platypus. The sequence continues at coordinate 38,630,199 of CM064546.1, forward strand.
GGATGGGGATAAAAGTCTTAAAACAGTTGGCTGAATGTGGCCGAATGGATACAAGCCAGAGAGAGCGGGAGAGAGAGAGAAAAAACTAGGTGGGCAATGTTAAGTGTTTATGATTCTTCAGATGAAGGTGAACTCCTGTCAGCCAGTAGATTTGCCATTAAGGACGTTTTGAGTTATGTCCTGGGATCTCGTTGCTTTCCACTCGTGCTCACAGATGGCGACACCTCCTACGTCAGCTATTTAAAGGTAATTAAGGGGGGTCACCGGCTTTTTTTTATCTTTCTCGCTTTCCCTGGCTTGTATCCATTCGGCCCCATTCAGCCAACTGTTTTAAGACGTTCATCCCCATCCAGGTGTCGTGTTTTTCCTGGCGAGCGATAGCGAGCCATCATTGTATGGAGAAATCCGGCTTCGCCGGAGACAATTTTCTATCGAAAAATGTACAAATTTAGCTTGCTGTCAAAACAAAAAATATATATGCTGGCTCGCTACCGCTCGCCAAGAAAAAATTGACATCTGGATGGGGTAAACGTCTTAAAATAGTAGGTCGAATGGGGCCGAATGGATACAAGCCAAAGAGAGAGGGAGAGAAAGAGAAAAAATGCGAGGTGGGGTCCCTTATTCCTATAAGTGTTTCAGGGTGCATGTACAGTATGTTAACCCATTCAGTACCTGTGACGCTCTTTTAACTTTATTCTGGCTACTATTAGACGATTATATTCAGTTTTAAAAGGGCCTCCAGCAATGAACAGGCTTCAGACTATCTCACCTAACCCTTATTCCTACCGCAGGTCCTTCTTAAACTGCATAATTCCTCGAAACATAGCTAGAATAATATTGAAAAGACGTCGCCGGTACAGAAGGGGTTAATGAGAGCTGCAAACAACGATAATTACCAGAAATGCAATACAATTATGAGTTTATGTTGGGAAAAACGTATGCTGAATCTTGTTATATTTTGCATGTACTGTATAATATAACCTTTTTTTAGATGATAATTATGTTGAACATTTATGTCTACAATTCCAATACACTTATAGTCCGAAACTCGAAGTTGTCAGTAGACCAAGAACATCATTTGTGTTGCTATTATCAGTACTAATAAATTACATGTTACATTGTCGCTACAGAATTTTGTTCTTACTCTCTCTCTCTCTCTCTCTCTCTCTCTCTCTCCATATATGCTGATATATTTATGACTAGACAGTTGCTCCATCACACCTGGTGTTTTGTATTCTGGTTAAAAGTAAAATATATTATTACGCCATTAACAAAATCTCCTGTACTCAAAGTATTTGTTATAATATTATAATCTCTTGTTATGGCACGACATTCAAGTTAGGGCGAATCCAATATGTCGATATTTATAATGCAAGAAGTTAGCACTATATATATATATATATATATATATATATATATATATATATATATATATATATATATATATATATATATATATAAATATATATATATATACTGTATACATAATTATGTATTGTGTCAGTTTACAGCAGAATTCCAGACCTGGTGGGGAGCCGGGGTATTCGAGGTGGACAGTCATTACTACAATGGATCAGGAAGTGATTTGTCGGAGATTATTAATTTGGCAAGACAGGTAAGATATATGAAATATGTATGTATGGATGTGATGGAGATGAGCTGCTTGAGGATTATGTGTGGAGTTACTCGTAGAGACAGATTAAGGAATGAAGAGATACTTACAAGAATGCGGCAGCAGGAACATTTGTCGGCCAGAGTGGAAAAGAGGGTGCTGAGCTAGTATGGTCATGTTGAACGAATGGAAGATGAAAGGCTTACAAAGAAAATATGTGAGTCAGATACAAGGGGAGATAGAGGGGTAGGAAGACCCCCATTGAGATGGAGAGACTGTGTAGGACAAGCTTAGGATGATAGAGGAATGACTATAGATCATGCAAGGGAAGTAGTAATAAAGTAGACGTGCCGTTTTCCCCAAAATCAAAACGGCATACCCAACTCTGCGATGGGTCACCATCATCACTACTAATCACTATCACCATTACTATCATCAGCACTACTACTGTTATAGTTATCACTACTACTCTTACCATCATCACTACGACTCTCATCATCACTATTACTGTCATCATCACTACAACTTTCACTATCATCACTACTACTCACCATCATCACTACTACTGTCACCATCGTCACTACCATCATCACTACAGTCATCATTCACTACAACCATCATTACTAGTCACCATCATCATTACTACTAGTACTGTCACCATCATATCTACTACTGTCATCATCATCACTGCTGTCATCATCACTACTACTACAACCATCATCACTACTATTATCACCATTATCACTACAATTACCATCATCACTACTATTATCACCATTATCACTACAAATACCATTATCCCCACTATTACTACCATCACTTCTAATGTCAACTAAACTAACTTAATCTAACAAATGCGGGGCGAGATGTTTTCGCCCCCAGAACCCCATCATTGCAGGGGGGGGTGGGGGTCTGTGGGGGCCCAGGGGGGGGGGGGGGGGGGGGTGTAAAACCATATTTTGGATCTAAAATCATAACTATATTGCACAAATTCAAAAAATCTGTTTCGAATGACGTTCGCATTCACCTAACAAATGTTTGTGTAAAATTTGGTGAAAATCCGTCCAACGGTCTAAGAGGAGTTTCGGGACAGACGGACGACGACGACGACGACGACAGAATTTTTTTCCGGTGGTACCCACTATACGGGGGGGCGATACCAAACTCTGCTTACGCAGAGTTGATAATAACAATAAAGTAGACGTGCCGTTTTGCCCAAAATCAAAACGGCATACCCAACTCTGCGATGGGTTACCATCATCACAACTAATACCATCATCAATCACAATCACCATCATCACTACAACTGCCACAATCATCACGACTACTGTCATCACCACCATCAATATAATCATCATCACTACTACAATTACAATCATCACTACTACTCTCACCATCATCACTACTACTGTCACCATTGACACTACCATCTTAACACTCAAAGAGCGGGTGGTGGAGTATATTCACTGTGTCGCCCAGCGTTTTTTTTTACCATAAATGGGGTTGTTTCCGTGCTCTTTTTCATACTTAAACAAGAGCCAGAGCGTAATACAATTATGTATCCCTCAAAGGGCATAAATTGAGCTTTCCAATGACACCCGAACCATCCTTCTACGATGGCTGGTTGTCTTGCAACGATCGTGCAACCGAAGGGCAAAATAGCTAAAATACGGTCATTTCGTTTCAAAATTAAGTGTGTAGCGAGGGAGTAGTGGTGGAGGTGTGTGGTGTAGGTGTCAGTACGTCCACGCTGGCTGTGGCGAGCGGTCATGAGGCAACCTTCACTCCTCCCATCGCTCGGCTCTCTCTCAGAGCACATTACGTGCTCAAAATTGCATGCGACTATAGCCGGGCCCCGCCACATAGTCCTTGGTTCTCTTGTTCGACTATAGCCGGGCGCCGCCAAAGAAGGGTTAATCAATACTATCATCATTGATACTACACCTATCAACCATCATTACTACTATCATCACCACCATCTTACATTCATCATTACTATAGTTAACATCATCACTACAACTATAACCATCATCATTACTACTGTCACAAGTATTACCATCATGTATCCTACCATCACCATCACTACTACTGCCATCATCACCATTACTATGATCTTCATCATCACAACTATTGGCATCATCACTACAACTTTCACCATCATCACTAATACTCACACCATCGTCACTACCATCATCACTACTGTCATCATTTTCACTACAACTATCATCATTACTTGTCACCATCATCACTACTATTATGACCATCATCACTACTACTAGTATTGTCACCATCATATCTACTACTGTCACCATCATATATAGCCTACTACTGTAGGCTCGGGAAAGGAGAAAGGAGGAGGCTGTACAGAAGAAGAAAATTACTCACACAAAGACGCACACATCAAAATCTACAGGATAGGCAAAAGGTCGAAATAGATAGAGAAATTGTGGAAATTGAACAAAGGCTAAGAATATCATATGAACTACAACATATGGAAGAGGAGAGGAAAGCTATTGCAGGTATAAAGGAAAATTCCAAATACTTCTTTTCATACGCCAAACAAAAGGCTAAAACAACATCAATCATCGGCCCACTGAGCAAAGGGGACGGCTCTTTCACAGGGGACAAAAAGGAAATGAGCGAACTCTTAAGCAGGCAGTATGAAATGGCATTCAGTGAGCCTGATGAAACAAAAGTCATCAGAGACCAAAATATATTTTTCATGGAAACCTCTTCCACGGAAACCCCTCAGATGCTGGATATTGATTTCGGTCCAAAAGACATAGAAGAGGCCATTTCCAACATGCCATCCCACTCGGCACCAGGCCCGGACTCTTGGAATTCGATCCTAATGAAAAAATGTAAGGAAAACCTCTCAAAACCCCTGGCTATAATGTGGAGAAGGAGTCTAGACACTGGTGACATACCAGATAGCTTGAAAAACGCAATAATTGCCCCACTGCATAAAGGAGGGAGTAAAGCGCTACCAAAAAACTACCGCCCGGTAGCTCTAACCTCTCACATCATTAAAGTTTTCGAGCGAGTCCTGCGAAGCAAAATGTCAACATTCATGGAGACAAATGAACTACATAACACCGGTTAACATGGGTTCAGAGCGGGAAGATCATGTCTCTCACAACACTATGACAAAATTCTTAAAGCGCTAGAAGAAAAGAAAAACGTGGATGTCATTTACACCGATTTTGCTAAGGCATTTGATAAATGTGACCATGGTATAATAGCCCACAAACTGAAAGCAAAAGGTATAACTGGGAAAATCGGACGGTGGATATACAATTTCCTCGTAAACCGAAAACAATCGGTAGCAGTAAACCAAGTCACTTCTGAGCCTTCGGATGTCAAAAGCTCAGTGCCCCAAGGAACAGTGCTAGCGCCCCTTCTGTTCCTCATACTAATTTGCGACATAGATACCAACACCAGACACAGTACGGTGTCGTCTTTTGCTGATGACACAAAATTAAGCAAGATAGTAAACACACAAGAGGACACGGGCTGACTGCAGGAAGACATGAATGTAGTGTTCCAGTGGACCAGGGAAAACAACATGCAATTCAATGAGGGAAAATTCCAATTAATACGGTACGGAGATAATAATGGTGTTAAAGAAATTACAAATTACTTAACAGAATCTAACCACATAACAGAACGGAAAGACAGTTTGAAAGACCTTGGGGTATTAATGTCTGAAAATATGGGTTTCAAAGTACATAACCAGGTCAAAGTGGCGGCTGCGAAACGTCTAACGGGTTGGATTCTGCGTACTTTTAAAACACGCGGTGAATTGCCTATGATAACGCTCTTCAAATCTCTAATGCTACCGCGGCTTGAATACTGTAGCGTATTAACATCCCCATACAAAGCAGGTGAAATAAATGACGTAGAGAGTGTACAAAGAAATTTCACTTCGCATATAAGTTCGATAAAACATCTACACTATTGGGAGCGTTTAAGAGCACTGAATCTGTACTCACTGGAACGTAGAAGAGAACGTTACCTAATAATATACACGTGGAAAATCGCAGAGGGTTTAGTACCAAACCTACATACTCCGATAGTCATGAAATTCAGTGATAGGAGAGGCTGGGAATGCGAAATCCCCCGGATGAATAACAGGGGTGCTATGTGCTCTCTGCGAGAGGGCTGGTTATCACACAGAGGCCCACGTCTCTTCAACAAACTCCCACGGCGAGTAAGAGACATGAGGGACATCTCGTTAGACAACTTCAAGAGAGCCCTAGATGTCGAACTGCAAAAAGTGCCAGACGAGCCCATCCTCGCAAGGGAGCGAGCTGTCGCTTCAAACAGTCTACTGCACCAAATCACCACCCATAACGAGGGGCGTCGCGCTCCTTGGTGCCGCTAGAGGAGCGGCAAACACATCCAAAGAAGAAGAAGAAGATTTACTGTCATCATCATCACTACTGTAATCATCATCAATACAAATACAACCTTCATCACTACTATTATCACCATCATCACTACTATCATCACCATCAATCTCACTATTACTACCATCACTTCTAATGCCAACTAAACTAACTTAACCTAGCAAATGCAGAGCGAGATGTTTTCGCCCCCAGAACGAATGCGTTCTTAGTGTGTGAGCCCTTTTGGGGCTCACACACTAAGAAAGCCATCATTGCGGGGGGGGGGGGGATGCCCAGGGGGGGGGGGGGGGGGGGGATGCCCAGAGGGGGGTGAGGGTAAACCCATATTTTGGATCTAAAATCATAACTATTGCACAAATTCAAAAAATATTTTTTGACTGACATTCGTATTCACCCAACAAATGTTTGTGTGAAATTTGGTGAAAATCCGTCCAACGGTCTAGGAGGAGTTTCGGGACAGACGGACGACGACGACGACGACAGATTTTTTTCCGGTGGTACCCACTATACGGGGGGGCGATACCAAACTCTGCTTACGCAGAGTTGATAAACAGGAATGAATGGAGAATGCTTGTGAATAGAAGACTGAAAACGTGGTTATTTCGGAGAAGGGGTCGAGCGCCATTTGGACTAGATAATAGTCCGTCAGACGCCTGGCCCGGGAGCCGGTAAATATGAAGGGTGCGACTGGATGTGCGGTGGGCGGGCTTGTGGTTTCGGCTCGCTGCATGTCTGCCTGATGAGACCGGAAGTTCTCCGGGTGGTCGGGGGCTGGGGCTGGGGGAGTGCTGGAGTGACCTTGGTGATCCATGGTCTCTGGGTCTTCTCCTGGGTGACCTTGAAGTATGTGAATTTGTGTTTTGTTTTTGTTTGTTCATAAACAGGAATGAATGAAGAATGCTTGTGAATAGAAGACTGAAAACGTGATCATTTGGGAGAAGGGGTCGAGCGCCATTTGGACTAGATAATAGTCCGTCAGACGCCTGGCCCGGGAGCCGGTAAATATGAAGGGTGCGATTGGATGTGTGGTGGGCGGCTTGTGGTTTCGGCTCGCTGCATGTCTGCCTGATGAGACCGGAACTTCTCCGGGTGGTCGGGGGCTGGGGGAGTGCTGGAGTGACCTTGGTGATCCCTGGTCTCCGGGTCTTCTTCTTAGTGCAGCAGATAGGTGGAAGAATTGTGTGTTTCATGATACAAGTGTCAAAATTGGCACACACCATAATAAACGCAGTCTAATCAAAATTAGCTATAGGGCCATCACAGGTTTAGCCTATGTTGGCTTTGGCAGCCCCTTTTCAATTAATCTCCATTAGAGTACTGGAACACAGATATTTACCCCAAACTGTATACTGTGGTAGAGACGTCAACCTAGTCACAAATGACTCGTCCGGGCAAGGGAAACAACTTATATTCAGAGAATGTTTGGCTAATGTTGACCGTTTGACTTGTTTACCCTGGTCCCTGAAAGTTTATTATCATGCTACACAATTGGTCTAAGAATTGTTGCCAATTGCCATCTAATTTCGTTTCGAACTACAGGGACCAGTACAAGGTCACATGGACAACTTTTTTATAAACTTTGTCTGAACATTTCGTGTGTTCCCTTGTTTCCAGACAGAGTCTTGAGACTAGTTTGGACATGTCTACCACAGTATACAGTTTTGGGGTAAATATCGGTCCTTTGTTTCAGTAGCTCTAATGGAGATTAATTGAAAAAGGTGCTGCCAAAGCCAACATAGGCTAAAACTTTTGATGGCCCTATATACTCATTTTGATTATACTGAGTTCTGATTGTGCTGTGCCAATTTTGACACTTGTATCAAGAAACGCACCACTCTACACATATGTTCAACATATCTGCCCCACTACCTGGGTGGACCCTTAGATGTATGTGAATTTGTGTTTGTTTTTGTGTGTTCATTGATTTTTCTGTTATGGTGTCGTTGTCCCTATTCGGGTTTCTGTCTCGGGCCGGCCACCCCCAGAACAACATATATATATGATCGTATATATAAAGTGAAGATTGTGGGCCAGAGTATTTAGAATATTAAATACAATGTTTATAATTTATTGTACAATCAATATATTTAAAGTGATATATATTTACAATTACAAATTTCAACTCACACTGTGAATACATATTAGTTTGTGTTTTACTCTGAAATATATCTACCTGATATTGTGTACGTACTTTAGAAGTCAAATTCAAACATACTTTTCACCTGTGCTCAATTGTTAACATTGGAAACTTGAATAACAAGCCAACTGTATCTTC